>CANXME010000384.1:0-104005 GCA_948144175.1 Closterium sp. NIES-65
TACCCCACTACAGCCTACACAGACGATAGCATATGAGTTCGACATCTTTCTCCCCACGTAAAAGCGACCCCCTTTCGCAGCAAATCCGTCAGTGGGGCAGCTAATCGTGCCATATCGGGGACGAACCGACGCACATAATTAACGAACCCTGCAAAACTTTGCAGCTCCGGATGTTTGTCAGAGGGTGCCACGCTTTTACGGTGTCCAACTTCTTCGGGTCGATTTCAACTCCATCCTCCGAAATAACATGCCTTCAAAATTTAACCTATTCTGAAAGAGATCGCACTTGGAACCCTTGGTCAGTATTATGTGCTCGTCAAAAAATTCAAACACCGCTTCCAGGTCTAAATAGCAAAAATCATATCTATTCTCCACACAATTTTTTTGCCCATTTCTTCTCTTTATTCCCCACTGTGGACAGAGTACACGTTTAAGTTGGAAAAGGCGACAGTAGTGAGTGGGCAAGCTGTAGTTCACATAGGCATTATGTTGTCGCAGAATTTCCTTATGGCCTTGACCACTTGGCATTATTGAACGTCTCGTTCATGGTCATATGAAAATTCGCCGGTGCGTTGGTCAGTCCGAATGCATCACCGTGTACTTGAAGATCCGTATCTAGTTCTAAAAACAATCTCGACGTAGTCCGATTGTTCGACCCTAATCTGGTGTAACCTCCCTGTCAGAATCCCAACCACTAGACCATTGGGATAAAGGGCTTGTTTCAGTAGCGGGCCAGTGCGCCCATAACCCCCCAGCGAATGCCCCTGAACCCTCTCCAGGATCAATCGGGCATCCACAGTGTAGATCTACTGACACCCCCCCACACTGGGAGGCCCAGAACTAAGCACAGCGGCAACGGCCTACATGTGCATACACCGGGAATCGAACCTGAGACCGCTGATACCATGTCAGGATCCCAACCACTAGACTATTGGGATAAAAGGGCTTGTTTCAGTAGCGGGCCAGTGCACCCATAACCCCCCAGGCGAACGCGCCTGTAACCCTCTCCAGGATCAATCGGGCATCCACAGTGCAGATCTACTGACACTCCCCGTAAGTCGATCTTCGAAGCAGTTGATCTCTGAATTCGTCGGCGCGGAGGATGAGATATCGCGATTTGACTGTTACCCTATTCAGTGCTCGATAGTCGATACACATGCAAAACCCTCCGTCTTCAAAGACCTGATTATACAACGTACTTTAGCAAAGCTCATCCCCGGGGCACCACACGAAGTGCTCTTTTTCCGGTGTGAATAGTACCGGTGCGGCGAACGGTGAAGTGCTCGGTCAAATGATTTTTTTTTCTCTAACGGATAATCTAATTGCTTCCTCGTTGAGCTTGGGCTGTGTGATTCTGAATTGTCGCTGTACGGTTGGTTGTGCCCCCGATTCTAGTTCTATGCGGTGGTCGTATGCCCACTAAGATGGCATTCTCTCCTGTAAGTCATCCGAAAGAAACCCCGGGTATCGTTTCAGTAGTTCCTAGAGTTCGGGCGCGTACGGCTGCCAGAAAATCACACGGCTGCTGTGCTTCTCTTGTCAATGCGATATCCACCGCGTACACGTCAGCTCCAGCGGCGACAGCCCGTTTCATCGTGATGGCGTTGACGTGGACCGTTGAAGACTCATGTGACCGCCAGCGAGGTAGTTTGACCTAGTTACCACTACTTCACACAATGCAGCTTCCTGTCGTCCAATCATTTCGCGGGTTGTAGCGTCACAGCCAATCATGTCCCAGTAAAATGTCGTGCCCATAAAGTGTCGTCGCGAGCATTTCCTGTGTAAACCGAAGTTTCCCCCGCAACGAACTTTCATCCTCTCGACTTTCCCCCGTATGGCCAATGGCGTGCCATCAACTAAACGTGCGTCGATCTCAAGTAAATAGCGATTAAGCGTCAGTAGCAGCTTCCATGTAGTTGCGGTATTAACTAAACTGTGACTTGCTCCTCCGTTTATAAACATATTCACTGCTGCCCCCTGTGTTTTTTCGTCAATTAGTATTGGGCCCTCCGTAAATCCGTCGATGTACCCTTCATATTTATCAGAGCCCGGTTGATAGCGTGAATTGGTACTGTGACTCAGTGAGGGTCAGTGGGTTCGGGCGAGCAGTGAGTCTTGTCAGTAGTGGGCTCAATCTCTACTGACTGTTGGCGTTTCCCTGCCTTCCAGACTCCCTCCCTTGCTCTCCTCCGCGGTGCCTTAGCTCCTCTGGGCACTCTCTTTTGTGATGGCCCGGCCTGTTGCATGCTAAGCTGCGCCCCTTAAACGGCGCAGCGGAGTGGTCATCTTTGGGGTGGGAGAGAAGGTCTGAAAGTAGTCAACTCCCTGCCGCTGACTGAAGCCTCGAGCCACGTAACGCGCCTTGAAGACAGGTGGAGAACCCGGCAGCCGCTTCACCCTGAAAATCCACATGCCACTGACGATGTTCGCCCCACGTGGGGGAAACTCGTCGACGTAGGTGCTTGTGGACTTCCAGGAAGCCATCTCTGCGTCCATGGCTAAATGCAACTGAGAGGAGTAGGGACCCTGGATCACCTAAGCGTACGATCAAGGAGTCAGGATGTCTGGTGCATCCGGGTCTCCCTCAAGGGCAATCAGCGTGGACACGAGATGAGGCAAAGCAGCAGCAAAACACTGGAACTCCTCCTGCCTGTCCTCAAAGACGTCCGTGCTAAGAGCACTCTCATCCCCGACGGACGGAGGACAGACATACTCAGACTCAGCAACAAGACTAGCAGCGTAGTCTAGACGACAGCGAGCAACGAAGTCGACAAGCTCAGCAACTAGGGCAGACGCAGCAGTGGACTCAAAGGAAGGGTCAGTGATAACAACAGCCAGTAGATGTGTGACAGTAGGACTGGCAGCACGAAGAGAGTCAGACTCCGGGTCACAAAGGACAGGAAGAGAGGACTCTGGAGAAGACGGCAACGGGACACTCACAGGAGCAGTGGAAGGACGCGGTGCCATCTGGTGAGTGCCTGGGACCGCAGGTGGATGCGGACGCGGAGCACGACGACTAGTGCAAGCAGGACGAGACATACGCTCACGACGCTCAACAAGACCTCCAGTAGGACCAGTGTAGGGAAAAGGAGAAGGCATGGGCGAGGCGGGCTGTAACTGTGACCGCGACTTGACAGGCGATGGACACTCTAAGTGAGGGCAGGACTAGTAGAAAGCGGAAGACCAAGAATGTGCTCAAGGAGTGGAACGAAGTACGGCCTTGGCCGCGCAGCGCCTCCAGAACCAGCAGGGACAGCACTAGTGTCCTCAGCGGCAGCACTAGCGCCAGCAGCACCTCCAGCTCCAACAGCGCCAACTCTAGCACCCTCACAAACACCAGCGCCAGCAGCACCTCTAGCACCAACACCTCCAGCTGCTCCAGCTCCAGCAGCTCCAGTAGCACCAACTCCAGCAGGACCTTATCTCAAGTACCGCCAGCAGCTCCAGCAGTACCTCCAGCAGCCCCAGCAGCACCCCCAGTCCCAGCAGCTCCAGAACCGCCAGGAAGAGCCCCTTTGGGACCAGCAGCAACAGTAGCACCTCCAGCTCCTTCAGCACGGCTCCAGCGCCAGGCAAACCACTCGCACAGCTTCTGCGGAGAGAGTGGCTCCCGTCTCGAAGAAGTACCTCGCGAGGCCACACGAGCACACCCAGCACCCCAGGCTCAGCACCTCCAGACTCAGCACCCTCAGGCTCAGCACCCCCAGACACAACACCCCCAGTCTCAGCACCCCCAGGCTCCGCACCCCTGGACTCAGCACCCCCAGGCTCCGCACCCTCAGACTCTACACCCCCAGACCCGGCACCCGCAGGCTCAGCACCTCTAGCAGCACCAGAGTCAACAGCTACCTCGAAAGGCTCGACTGCGTCTACCTGGGACACACCTGATTGGGCAGGACCCTGAGGAGGGAGGGGGTCTACCGGGGGAGGACTTGGCGCAAGAAAGAGCGGCGAGGGGGGGGGAGGGGCGCAATGCGGTAGTGGAAGAGACGGTAGTAGGGCACCGACTCGTCAAAGGTGACGTCCTGGGAGGACAGAACACGGCGCGACGTGGGGTGGTAAAACTACCACCCGTGCGCGTCAGGGGGGAAGCCAAGGAAGACGCAGGGAACAGCACGGGGGGACAGCTTGTCCGCAGACAAGTCGCGGACAAACGCCCGAGATCCCCAGACCCAAAACGCAGACGCATTGCCAACCTTCCCCGTCCACCGCAAGGTGGGAGACGTCTCATGCAAGGAGACCCGGGGCTGAAGGTTGAGCTGATGCGGTGCGTACTGAACCGCAAACGGCCACAGAAAATGGGGGGCAGCCGCATGGATCATGAACATACGAGCAACATCCATGACCATGCCAATGCGGCGCTCAGCAATCCCATTTTGGTGTGCTCGGTAGAAGGTTCCCAGACGGGCAGAGGAAAACTCCGCGCCTCTGTCAGAGTGCAGACGCGGAACAGGAAAGTCCGAGCCAAAACTCTCTCTGAGCTGGAGACGAGCTGCGTGGATCCTGTCGGTCAAGGGGAACAGTGTGGTGTAACGCGAGTAGTTGGCAACCACCAACAGGAAGTAACGCTCGTGCCCCTGGCCACGGACGCGGGGGGGGGGGGGCCACACGTCCACATGAAGAGTCTGCAGTGGAGCCTCTGTCGGTGGAAACTCGGAGGAGTGAGGGGCAGCGCGCTGTCGCCCCTCGACGCAGCGGACGCAGGTAGGGGCAGGCCCCGGAGGTAGGGGAGGGAGAGACTAGAGAGACCAGAGTTAAGGACACGGGAGGCCATGCCTCGGAAACGAGGTAGGGAGGGGTGACCAAGGCGGTGGTGCAAGAGGAGAGTCTGGAGGGACAGGAGACGACACGAGCAAGGAGCAGACTCTGGACCAGACCTGGACGCTGCAGCAAACAGCTGACTGGATGCTGCAGCAAACACCTGACTGGATGCAGCTACGTGACCAGACTCAGTATTCGGAGGAGACTCAGTAGTGAGTGTGTACACGCTTGACCCCGGTCGACGGGTAAATGTGGCCAAGTGTCGGCCTGTCTAAGCACATGTGCAGTGGGTCACCCGCTGACTCGCAGGAGTGAACTGGTCAACCCCCCTATCATGTAGATCAGCTCCACTCACCAAGTTTGTAGAGAACGAGGGGAGGTAGAGACCACACAGGGTGCCAGAGGGGGCTGGTGGGCACAGTAAGACAGTGGAGAAGCTAGCAAGGACAGGAACCGCCTCCTCTGCCTCCACTGCTTCCATTGCTGCCTCCACCCCTGCCACCACTCCCACCACCACCCCCACCCCCTCCACTGCCTCCACCACCACCTCCATTGCCCCCGCCAGCCCCTCCTGCGCCCTTGCCCTCCTTGCCGTTGCCGGTGCGGCGTCTCCCGCTAGTGTCGCTAGTGCGAAGGTGCGTAATGAGGTCAGCAACTGTGGGAAAGGCAGCAAGGTTAGGGAACAGGTACGACAGCATGAGGCGGCTAAGCGCAGCAGTGGCAGGGGAGGAGTAGCGTGCAACTACATCGTCGTACAAGGTCTGAGCACTCTTGTACTGGCTAAAGTGCGCACCCTTAGTGGTCGATAAGTGGCGACGCATAGCAAGACGGGCAGCAGCATCGCGTGTGGCCCACTATGAGCGAAGAGTGCTGTCAGTAGTGGCAGGCGGGGCAGGGGAGGCACCTGAGGCGAGATCGAACAGGGAGAGTCCGTCTGCCCTATCGCACTATAGGAACACCTGGAGGTCATCGACCCAGACCTCAAAGTCAACATCACGACCCTCAGTATCAAAGGTAAGAACACTAGGGGCGGCGACGAGGCCGCGTAGGGAGGGGAGCAGCGACGGGGCCGCTAGGGGCAGCGAGGGGGCCGCGTAGGTAGGGAGGCAACGACGAGGCCGCTGAGGGCGGCAATGGGGCCGCTAGGGGTGGCAACGGGGCCGTATAGGGGCGGCGACAGGGCCGCGTAGGGGCGGCGATAGGGCCGCGTAGGTAGGGAGGCGGCGACGGGGCCGCTAGGGGCGGCGACAGGGCCGCGTAGGGGCGGCGACGAGGCCGCGTAGGGGCGGTGACTGGGCCGCTGAGGGGCGGCGACGGAGCCGCGTAGGTGGAGAGGCGGCGATGGGGCTGCTAGGGGCGGCGATGGGGCCGCTAGGGTCGGAGACGAGTGGCGTAGGGGGCGGCGACGGGGCCGCTCGGGGCGACTACGGGGCCGCGTGGGGGCGGCGACAGGGCCGCTAGGGGCCGCGAGGGGCGTCACGGGGGGCCATAGGAGGGGCCTCTAAGGGACCTCGACGGAAGGGCGGCTTGGAGGGGGTGCCTCGGGCAGCAGCGACTGGCGCTGCGGCCAGGAAAAAAAAAAAAAAATCAGTGGTGGGCCCAAGGAACCTGCTCCATACCATGTGAAAGAATGAGGAATGAATGAACTAGCACAAGGTTGGTTACAAGTAGGAAACCCTAGGAAACTATACCCCATAGTGTCTCCCCCATTATAGCCTAGACAAACTATATAATATGAGCTTGACAGAACCATGAGGTTGGGTCGCGTCGTCAACAGTGGTGGGAACAGTGGTCGATGCGAGTGTCGTGAGCAGGTAACGTTTCACTGTTGGGTGTCTGTTGGCGGCAACAGTCATGTACGTGGTAAGGAGGGACGCGAAGTAAGGAAAAGATATTTTCCTTACAACAAGTTCGATTATTCACAATGTTTTTGTCACACAGGAGAAAAAATCATTGTTGGAATGAAATAATATATGATTTTTTACAATGGACCCACATGTTTCCTACGCTAGCCCAGTCAAACATATATGATATAGCTTGTGTAGGCTGTAGTGGGGTTATGAGAGTACGACGGCTTATGCCAGCTATGCTTGCATGCCTTTAATTTATGATAATATTTCTAGCATAAAATAATCATATGCATGCATGAATTGCTTGATTTCCTAGGTTAGGTGCTTTCCTATATTTAATTATAGGTACAGCACCGAGCTGGTTGCGTGCACCGAATTCTGGCTTTTCGGTTGCCACCGAATTGCCTTGTACCGAATTTAGGAAGGATCTGTTCGGGACGCTTCGTGACCCGCAGAACCTTCGCGTAACACCTGGTTACTGGGCCTTGTGTCGAGCCTACATATAGCCTCGTGTTGTACCCAGGTGATCATTCAACTCAATTCAAACTCTCTTTTCTGAGCTCGATCCTAGATCCTCACACTTGGTAATCAGATCCTGTTTAGAAGCGAAGTTTATCGACCGCTAAAACCTAGCTATAAAAACCGCGAGGGCGACGACGAAAAGCGCCGATTTCGGGTACGTAAACCAGTTCCGCGCTATTTTTGAACGTCCCCCTCGAAACGGTTTTCAAGCACTCCTTAGGTCCAGTGGCAAAAAGTTGGAATGTCGACCATCGAATCGATTCGAATCTCAACGACCCTGAGAATTTCGCCCAAAAAGTTTGGAATTTGGAGAGTCATATCGAATTTCTTCTCAACGGCCAAGATCGGACGCTAATTTCAATCAAAGGAGAATTACACGACCTACATAATCAGCGCTCGTCAATTCTACAGTCGATTCAACTCACAGTAAGATGACCAGCGCCTAGAATTCAATTATTTTCGTCGCAAATCTTCTTGTAAATCGCCAAATGGATGAAAATGGTGATGATTCCGTACGAAAAAACACGGAGTTACACACCGACTTGGACCAGACGCGAGCGGCACTCCAGCGAATAGAGGCACTCCTCGCGAACCAGTCGGCAGCCGCCATGGCAACAGCGAACGCAGCGGCGAATGCAGCAGCGACGTCAGCTGCAGCGGCTACATTGAATCTTGAGGCAGCACTGTCAGATTTATATGACATAGCTATTGTAGGCTATAGTGGGGCACATATGGGGTACAGCTTTCTAGGGGTTTGCATTTGTACCCAACTTTCACTTTAGTCATTCATCATTCCTCGTTCTAATTTTCTCATGGTATCGAGCATGTTCCCCCGTGGGAACTGTTCCTAGGGCCCACTGATTCGATTTTTTTTTTCCTGCCCGAAGCGCTCAGCCCCTGCCCGAGTCGCGCTCCCCTCTCTCAACCCTGTTGCACCGCCTTAGCGTGTCAGAGCATTATAGCTTATGCTGTTGTGTAGGCTATAGTGGGGTATCCCATAGGGGGTACAACCCAATTAGGGTTGGTACTTGTACTCACTCATTTCATAGTTCATTCATTCGCGTTCTTTGTTTCACATGGAATCAGAGCAGGTTCCCTCCTAGGGACTGCTTCTAGGGCCCACCGAAGCGCGCCCCGAGGCGCGTTTTCTTTTTTTTAGCGACCCTCCGTGTCGCCCCTAGCGGCCCGTCGCGCCGCCCTCACCTACCCGGCCCCGCCGCCCTTCCTTCGCGGCCCCGCCGCTCTACTAACGCGGCCCCGCCGCCCTCTGCTAAGCGGCCCCGCCGCCCTGCTACAGCGGCCCCGCCGCCCTGCACTTCGCGGCCCCGCCGCCCTTCCTATGCGGCCCCGCCGCCCTTCCTTCGCGGCCCGCCGCCCGGGCACGTCGCGGCCCTGCCGCCCTCTTCTAAGCGGCCCCGCTGCCCTTACTTCGCGGCCCCGCCGCCCTGCTACCGCGGCCCCGCCGCCCTTCCTTCGCGGCCCGCCGCCCTGCTCCGGCGGCCCCCGCCGCTCTCTGCTACGTGGCCCGCGCCCCTGCTACAGCGGCCCCCGCCGCCCTTCCTCGTGGCCCCGCCGCCCTGCACTTCGCGGCCCCGCCACCTTGCCTAACGGGGCCCCGCGCCCCTTCCTTCGCGGCCCCGCCACCCTTTGCTACGCGGCCCCGCCGCCCTGCTACAGCGGCCCCGCCGCCCTGCACTTCGCGGCCTCGCCGCCCTTCCTTAGCGGCCCCGTCGCCATGCACTTCGCGGCCCTGCCGCCCTCTGCTAAGCGTGCCCTGTCGCCCTTCCTTCGCGCCCCCGCCGCTCTGCTCTCGCGGCCCCCGCCGCTCTCTGCTAAGCCGGACCCGCCGCCCTGCTACAGCGGCACGCCGCCCTTCTTCGCGGCCCCGCCGCCCCTGCACTTGCGGCCCCCGCCGCCCTAAGCTCCTCGCCCACTGCACCACCCTGCACGCGTGCATCCGAGCAGCCGACCGCCGCGCCGCCGAAAACTGGGGGAGCGAGCCGCCCAGCAACTGTGCAGCCAAGCCACCCAGCAGCCGAGCCGCCGAGCCGCCAAGCCGCCCTGCCGCCCTGCTGTCGAGCCGCCGAGCCGCCCAGCCGCCGAGCCGCCCCCGCAGCCGAGCTGCCCTGCACCCGAGCCGCCCCTTCGGCCGAGCCGCCTGTCCTGCCCTATCTGGTGAGCACGCCCCACTGCTACTTGCATGCCCTGCCCCCACTGCTTGCACTACTAGTCTGTCGTCATGGGCTACCCCGAGTGTCCTCAGCTTTTGACGCTGAGGGTCGAGCCATTGACTTTGAGGTCTGGGTCGACGACCTGCAGTTGTTTTTTACAGTGCGATAGGGCGGACGGTCTTTCTCTCTTTGACCTCACCTCTGGCGCCTCTCCTGCTCCTGCTGCTAATGCTGACCCACTGTTCGCTCTCAGTGGGCCACCCGCAGATGCTGCTGCACGTCTTGCTGTGCGTCACCACCTCCCTACCACTGAGCGCGCGGCACTTTAGTCAGTACAAGAGTTGCTCAGACCTTTGTACGACGCTGTAGGTTGCGCGCTACTCTTCCCCTGCCACATGCTGCACTTAGCCGCCTCATGCTACCGTAACCTCTTTCCTGACCTTACTACCTTTCCCACTATCGCTCACCTCAATTGCGCACCTCCGCACTAGTGGACACCCGCTACCGCGCCGCGCTTCCTGCAGAGTTCTGCGCCAAAACCCCCCCCCCCCATGTACATCACTGTCTATTATATAGTCACCCACGGCCCCTCCCTGACTCCCTTCGTGTAGTCAGGGACCACTTCCTCTCAGTCTGACCCACCACTCTCACTGTTGACCTCCTCGAGTAGGCCCTCCTAGCGGCAGAGAAGAGCATAGTCGTTGTAGGAGCTTCTCGTGGAGACCCGCGCACTCCCCCATCTTTGAGCGGTGTTCTCCTTCTCCCCTAGTGCCCTCTGTTGCCTCTGCTGCTGCGTCCGACATGCTTGGTCTTGAGTCGGTCGGCGCGGCGTCTGCCCCTAGCGGGAGACGCTGCCCAGGCAAGGGCAAGGGGGGGCAAGGGCACGGGTGGAGCTGGCCGGGGGCGGTGGAAGGTGCAGTGGAGGCAGCCGAGGGAGTGGGGGGTGGCGGTGGGAGTGGTGGCGGGGGTGGTGGCGGTGGTGGCAGCAGCTGAGGCGGAGGCGGTGGCGGCGGCGGCGATGGGAGCGGAGGCAGCGGTGGGTGGCCAAGGTGAGGCGGCGGTGGCGAAGGAGGTGGAGCCGGGTCGGGGTGGTGCCCTGCAGCGGAGCGGCTCTGGTGGTGGTCAGCGCCAGCAGTAGTCAGCAGCAGCATCGTTCTCGAGACGTCCCCCCGCCTCAGCAGCTCCGTGAGTGGTACACGCAGCGTCAGCGTGGTGGAGGTTTTGGCCCGTGCACCTACGTTCTTCGTTTCGGGCGACCGCGCGGGTGAGCAGTGTAGGGGTGCCCACTCCACCAGCGCTGCTTTGGGCCGCCTGACGGACGCGTTCGGCTTCAGCAGTTCCCCGAGGCTAGTGAGATTCCCACGCTGGGGAGAGCTGTCTAGGATGGCGTAGCGATCTTGATCTTGACTTTGATGCTATCCTTGCTGCCATGTATGCTGTGACTATAAGTGATGAGGTTGACTGTTTACCGGTGTTTCCCGCCCGACCCGGGCATTGGTACTCCTGCGTAGGTGCTTGTGAGGCTGCTGTCTCTAGGTGCCAGCGTGTCTGCGCTCTCAGGTACTGGTGAGGCTGCGCTCTCAGGTACCGAGGCCGGCTTCGGCCTCCCTCACCTTCACACTTGACTCAGGGGCTTCTCGCTCCTTCTTTCGGAGATCGCACCACACTCACGCCGCCATGGTCGGCCGGTTGCGGTCTCACTGGCTGACCCCTGGGTCCTGTCCTCTCTCACTTCTCCACTGTCCTCCCGTGTCTAGCTGCCCCCTCAGGCACCCTGTCTGGTCTGTACCTTCCCTTGTTCTCGACGAACTTGGTGAGTGGAACTGACCTGCGGATGCGAGGGTTCACCAGTTTACTCCTGCGAGTCAGCGCGTGACCCACTGCACGGACGCACGCACAGGCCGAAACCTGGCCACGTTTCTCCCGTCGGCCGGGGTCGAGCCTCTACACGGGACCACTCAGTCTCCTCCTGTCCTTGCGTCTGGCCACGTAGCTGCGTCGGGTCAGGTGTTTGCTGCTGCGTCCAGGTCTGGGCCTGGAGGTTCTCCGTGTCGGAGGGAGCCACTCTCTCCGCAGGAGCTGCGCGAGTGGTTTGCTAGCCCCTGGAGGCGTACTGCTAGAGCTTGAGCTTCTTTGGCCGCTGAGGGTGCTCGTTGTCGCGGTCCCGGAGCTGCTGAGGGTGGTTGTGATGAGACTGCTGCTGTCTGTCCTGGCGGGTGGTCCTGCTGCTGACGCTGCTGGAGGTCCTGCCGCTGGAGGTGCTGTTGCGCAGGTGCTGCCGCTGGGGGTGCTGGTGCTGTCCCTGCTGTGTTTGGAGTCCCCAGCGCGGCCTCGGCAGTACTTCGTTTCGCTCTTGCAGCACGTTCTTGGTCTCTCTCCTACTATAGAGTGTCCACCGCCTGTCCACTCTAAGTCACTATTAGAGCCTGCCTCCCCACTGCCTGCTCCCTCTCCTTACACTGGTCCTACTGGAGGTCTCGCTGAGCGTCGTGAGCCTGCGTCTCGTCCTGCGTCGCCTGTTCGTGCTGCTCGTGCTAGTGGTCGCGGTTCGCGTCAGCGTCCTCCACCTGTCTCTGGCACGCACCGGATGTCTCTGCGTCCGTCCACTGCTCCTTTGCGTGCCCCTTTGCCTTCTCCTCCTGAGTCCTCTCTTCCTCTGCGATTTCCGACCCGGAGTTGGACTCTCTTCGTGCTGCCAGTCCTACTGTCACGCGTCTTCTTGCTACTGTTGTCACTGACCCCCTCTTTTGAGTCCACTACTGCGTCTGCTCTTGTTGCTGCGCTCGTCGACTTTGCTCCTCGCTGTCGCCTCGACTACGCTGCTAGTCTTGTTGCTGAGTCTGCGTCTATCTGTCCTCCGTCCGTCAGGGGTGAGTGTGCTCTTGGCACGGACGTCCTTGAGGACAGGCAGGAGAAGTTCCAGTGTCAGGCAGCTGCTTCACCTCATCTCGCGTCTGTACTGCTTGCCCCCGAGGGAGACCCGGATGCACTAGACATCCCTACTCCGCGTTCTTACGCAGAGGCTGTAGAGGGTCCCGACTCCTCTCAATGGCAGGCAGCTATGGATACAGAGATGGCTTCCTGGAAGTCCACAGGCACCTACGTTGACGCGGTTCCCCCTCCTGGGGCGAACATCATCAGTGGCATGTGGATCTTCAGGGTGAAGCGGCCGCCGGGCTCTCCACCTGTCTTCAAGGCGCGGTACGTCGCTCGTGGCTTCAGTCAGCGGCAGGGAGTTGACTACTTTCAGACCTTCTCTCCCACCCCGAAGATGACTACTCTTCGGTTGCTGCTGCACATAGCCGCTCAGCGCGACTACGAGCTTCACTCTCTTGACTTCAGCACTGCTTTCTTGGAGGGCAGCCTGCACGAGGAGATCTGGCTGCGCCGTCCACCTGGCTTCACTGGGACTTTCCCTCGTGGCACCCAGTGGAGCCTCCGACGGCCAGTCTACGGTCTCCGCCAGGCACCACGTGAGTGGCACGACACACTGAGGACTACGCTTGCGGCTCTTGGGTTTTGTTCCCTCTACTGCTGACCCGTCGCTGTTTCTGCGCACCGACACTTCTCTACCGCCGTTCTACATCCTCGTGTACGTCGACGACTTGGTCTTTGCCACAGCGGACACTGCTGGACTCGCCTACGTGAAGTCCGAGCTGCACAAGAGGCACACGTGCACAGACCTGGGTGAACTGCGCAGCTACCATTGGCTTGCAGATCACCCGGGACAGGAGCACGCCGCACCATTGCCCTGACTCGGTCACACATGGTGCAGCAGGTCCTTCAGCACTTCGGCTTCACGTACTCCTCACCTCAGGCCACTCCTCTTGCTACTCGCCACTCGCTCTCAGCTCTGCCTTCGGATGAGTCCGTAGAGCCGAGTGGGCCCGTACCCAGAGCTTGTTGGCTGCCTCATGTACCTGATGACCTGCACACGACCTGACCTTGCATACCCTCTTAGCATTCTTGCACGCTATGTTGCTCCTGGGAGACACCGACCAGAGCACATGGCTGCAGCGAAGAGGATGTTGCGCTACTTGTGCAGTACGTCGGGCATGGGGCTAGTGCTTGGAGGGCGGAGTCCAGTGGTCCTCATTGGCCACGCCGACGCTTCTTGTGCTGACGACCAGGCTACGCAGCAGTCGTCGCAGGGTTACACCTTCAGTCTTGGTTCTGGCTCTGTCTCGTTGCGGACTACTCGCTCGGCTTCTGTTCTCGGCTCCAGTTGTGAGGCTGAGATCTACGCCGGGGCCATGGCTGCACACGAGCTTCGCTGGCTCACCTACCTGCTGACTGACCTTGGAGAGCCGCCTCGTTCTCCTCCAGTGCTGTACGTAGACAACAGGGCCATGCTGGCCTTGTGTCGAGAGCAGCGCTTGGAGCAAAGAACGAAGCACATTGCTCTCCGCTACATCCTTGCTCGTGAGCTGCAGCAGCGTGGTCAGTTGCGACTTGCGTACGTGGCCTCTGAGGCCAACACTGCTGATGTTTTCACCAAGGCACTTCCGCCTTGTGATCATCAGCGTTTCTGCACTCAGCTGGGACTTGTCCCAGTCTTGCCTCACTTTATTACGTCTTGACCTTGCTTGTACTCTTGCATATATATACCTGCTCTTGCTTATTTAGCCTTATATATATGTCTCCTCTTGCATGTGAACTGGCCTTGTGGCCTTGACCTTGTGCTTGGATTGTGTGGTGACTTTGTGATCCACCCTGAGCTTTGCTTTGCTTTGCTTGACTGGTCTTTTGACCCCTTGTTCTCCCCCACTTTGCCTATGGGGGTGTGTCAGAACATTATAGCTTATGCTGTTGTGTAGGCTATAGTGGGGTAGCCCATAGGGGGTACAACCCAATTAGGGTTGGTACTTGTGCTCACTCATTTCATATCTCATTCATTCGCGTTTCTTTGTTTCACATAGCGGCCTCGTTGGTCGCGCTAGCGGCCCCGTCGCTTCGCCCTCGCAGGCCCCATCCCGTCGCACCACCCTAGCGGCTGCGTCGCCCCGCCCTCGCGGCCCTGATCCGCCGCCCCAGCGGCCCCGTCGCCTACTCCTCCGGCCCAGCGCTGCCCTTCCCGGCCCAGACGCCGCCCTTCCTGACCCGGCCCCGCCTCTGCTGGCCCCGTCGCCTAGCCCTGCGGCCCTGGCGCCGCCCTTCCCGGCCCCGATCCGCCCGCCCTGCGGCCCCGTCACCTACCCCGCGGCCCCCCGCGCCGCCCTTTCCCGGCCTTGACGCCGCCCTTCCCGACCCGGCCCAGCCTCTGCTGGTCTCGTCGCCTACCACGCGGCCCCGGCGCTGGCCCTTTTCTGGCCCCGATGCCGCCCTTCCCGACCTGGCCCCGCCCTTCTTGGCCCCGGCCCGGCCTCCGAGCCGCAGAGCCGTCGAGCCGCCTGAGCCGCCCTGTCCGGTAAGAGCACTGCCTCTACCACTGCACTGCTCTTACCCCACTATTCCTGCTACTAATCTACTGCTGTCATCGCTACCCCTAGTGTCCTCGCTTTTGACGCTGAGGGTCGGGCCATTGACTTTGTCGTCTGGGTAGTTGACCTGCAGCTTTTTGTATAGTGCGATAGGGCGGACGCTCTCTCCCTCTTTGACCTCACCTCTGGTGCCTCTCCTGCCCCTGCTGCTGATGCTGACGGCACTGTTCGCTCACAGTGGGCCACACGCGATGCTGCTGCACGTCTTGCTGTGCGTCGCCACCTGCCTACCTCTGAGCGTGCGCACTTTTGCCAGTACAAGAGTGCTCAGACCTTGTACGACGCTGTAGTTGCACGCTACTCCTCCCCTGCCACTGCTCCACTGAGCCGCCTCATGCTACCGTACCTCTTCCCTGACCTTGCTGCCTTTCCTAAAGTCGCTGACCTCATTACGCACCTCCGCACTAGTGACACTCGCTACCGCGCTGCGCTTCCTGCTGAGTTCTGCGCCAAGAACCCCCCCCCCCCCCCCCCCCCCCCATGTACATCACCCTCTACTACATAGTCATCCGGCTCCTTGACTCTCTTCGCGTAGTCCGAGACAGCTTCCTCTCAGTTTGCCCCACCACTCTCACCATTGACCTCCTTGAGAAGGCCCTCCTAGCAGCACAAAAGAGCATAGTCACTGTAGGAGCCTCTCTTGGTGACCCTCGCACTCCCATCTTTGAGGGGTGTTCCCCCTCCCCCCTTTTGCCCTTTGTCGCCTCTGCTGCTGCGGCCGACCTCGTTGGGCTTGAGTCAGTCGGTCTGGCGTCTGCCCGTAGCGGGAGACGCCGCCCTGGCAAGGGCAAGGGGGCAGGGGCGTCGGAGGAGCTAGCGAGGGCGGTGGAGGTGGCGGTGGAGGCGGCGGAGGGAGTGGGGGTGGAGGTGGGAGTGGTGGCGGGGGTGGAGGTGTCAGTGGCGGCAGTGGAGTAGGAGGCGGCGGCGGCGGTGGCGGTGGGAGCGGAGGTGGCGGAGGTGGCGGCGGTGGAGGAGGCGGTGGCGGAGGAGGTGGAGCTGGTCCGGGTGGCGCTGCGTAGAGGGTCGGCTCTAGTGGTGGTCGGCGCCAGCAACAGCAGCACCAGCAGCGTACTCGTGACCTCCCCCTCCCTCAGCAGCTCCGTGAGTGGTACGCTGCACGTCAGCGGGGTGGGGGTATTGGTCCGTGCACCAACTTCCTACGCACTGGCGACCGCGCGGTTGAGCAGTGTGGGGGTGCGCACTCCACCCAGCGCTTCTTTGGCCGCCTGACGGACGCTTGGCGTCACCAGTTCCCGGAGGCCACTGAGATCCCCCGCTGGGGTGAGCTGTCTAGGGCGGGAGTAGCTATCTTTGACCTTGACTTTGTTGCTATTCTTGCTGCCATGTATGCTGTGACTATTAGTGATGAGGGTGACTGTCACCAGTGTTTTCCGCCAAACCCGAGCATTGAGACTGCAGCTCTAGGTACTGGTGAGGCTGCTGCTCTAGGTGCTAGCGAGGCTGCTGCTCTAGGTGCCAGTGCGTCTGCTTCCTCAGGTGCTGGTGAGTGTGCGCTCTCAGGTACCGCGTCGGCTTCGGCCTCCCTCACCTTCACCCTTGACTCAGGGGCTTCTCGCTCCTTCTTTCGAGACCGCACCATACTCACGCCGCTTGGTCGACCTGTTGCAGTCTCTCTGGCAGACTTCTCTAGGATTCCTATCCTTGCTCACTTCTCCACTGTCCTCCCGTGTCCGGCATCTCCCTCTGGCACCCTGTCTGGTCTCTACCTCCCCTCGTTCTCTACGAACTTGGTGAGTGGTGCTGACCTATAGGATGGGGGAGTTCGCCAGTTCACTCCTGCAAGCCAGCGGGTGACCCACTGCACGGACGATCGAATGGGCCGACACGTCGGCCGGGGTCGAACCTGTACAACTGACCACTACGTCTCCTCCTGTCCCTGCGTCTGGTCAGGTAGCTGTGTTGGGTCAGGTGTTTGCTACAGCGTCTGGGTCTGGTCCTGAGTGTGCCCTCTGCTCGTGTCGCCTCCTGTCTCACGAGACTCTCCTGTGGCACCACCGCCTTGGTCACCCCTCTCTGCTTCGTCTTTGGGGCACGGCCTCCCGTGTCCTTGTCTCTGATCTTCCCCGGTCCCTCCCTCCCCTTCCTCCGGGGCCTGGCCCTACCTGCGTCCCCTGTGTCGAGGGGCCGCAGCGGGCTGCCCCTCACTACTCCCAGTTTCCTCCGACAGAGGCTTCGCTGCAGACGCTCCACATGGACGTGTGGGGCCCGGCCCACGTCCGTGGAGAGGGTCACGAGCGCTACTTCCTAGAGGAAGTTGACGACTACTCGCGTTACACCACAGTCTTCCCCTTGCGCAGCAAGGGTGATGTCACTGAGGTGTTGATCAACTGGATCTCCGCAGCTCGTCTCCAGCTCAGGCAGAGCTTCGGCTCGGACTTTCCTGTTCTGCGTTTGCACTCTGACAGAGGCGGAGAGTTTTCCTCTGGCCTTGTGCGAGCCTACTTTCGTGCACGAGGCTTCCGGACTGTCAACAGCAAAATGGGATTGCTGAGCGCCGCATTTGCATGGTCATGGACGTCGCTCTTACGTCCATGATGCATGTGGCATCCTGTGAGAGTACGACGGCTTATGCCAGCTATGCTTGCTTGCCTCTACCTTATTATGCTATTTTTAGCATAGGATAATGATATGCATGCATGAATTGCTTGATTTCCCAGGCTAGGTGCTTTCCTATATTTTATTATATTATAGCACCGAGCTAGGTTACGTGCACTGAATTCTGGCCTTTTTGGTTGCCACCAAATTGCCTTCTACCGAATTCGGTAAGGGCCTGTTCGGGACGCTACGCGACCCGCGGAACCTTCGCGTAACACCTGGTTACGTGGCTTTGTGTTGAGCCTATATAGCCTCGTGCTTACCGAGGTGTCATATTCAATCTCATTCTCTTTTCTGAGCTCGATCCTAGATCCTCACACTTGGTAATCAGAGCCTGTTTAGAAGCAAAGTTTTTCGACCGCTAAAACCTAGCTTTCAAAACCGCTGGGGCGACGACGGGAAGCGCCGATTTCGGGTACGTAAACCAGTTCCGCGCTATTTTTTAACGTCCCCGTCGAACCGGTTTTTGAACACTCCTCAGGTCCGGTGCGAAAAAATTGGAATTTTGACCGTCGGATCGATTCGAATCTCAACGACCCTGAGAATTTCGCCCAAAAAAGTTGGAGTTTGGAGCGTCGGATCGAATTTCTTCTCAACGGCCGAGTTCAGAGGCGAATTTTGACTAAGGGAGAATAACGCGACCTACAGAATCAGCCCTCGTCATTTCTGCAGTCAACTCGACTCACAGTAAGATGACCAGCGCCTGAAATTCATTTATTTTCGTCGCAAATCTTCCTATAAATCGCCAAATGGAAGGCCAGGGCGACAACTACGCGACCACGAGCGACATCGCGAGCCTCCGCACTGACATGGAGCAGACGCAGGCGACGCTTCGTCGACTCGAGGCTTTTAAAACAAGCCACCCGGCGCTCGCCACGACAGTAGCAGCGACTGCAACCACTGCAGCACCGACAATTCCAGCAGCAGTGGCGACACCGATATTTCACTGCCCAATGGCACCACCAACGCCGAACCTCGAAGCAGCACGACCGAGGCTCCCGGAAGCGTTCGATCCAAGCGCAAAGGGATCCGACGTCCGGCGTTTCGTGGCAATCCTCGAGATCTACTTCGAGGCCATTGGCTCTTCGACCCCGACATACGACGCAACATGAATCCGGCTCGCAGCAACACTGTTACGCGGACCAGCACTCGAGTGGATCTACAACACTGACGTGGCCGGCGGGGAGAAAACGTAGCAGCAGTTTCGGGCAGAATTTATCGGGCGTTCCGAACCGGTTAATACTACCTATATGGCGCGGCAACAAATTCATCGGCACAAGCAGTACGGCAGTGTAGCGCAGTACACGCAGCAGATGGAGCTCCTGTTCACCCGCATCCCCGACCTGACCGAAGGCGAAAAAGTCACGGCATATACAGAAGGGTTAAAATTGGGGGTTCAGCGGCAGGTGATCGCGTCAAATCACGGAAGCTACAAGGACATCGTGCGTGCAGCCGAGCGTTACGACGCGCTGACCCGAAGTCAACCCGGAACACGATGTTTCACGCTGAACCATACATTCGGCACGGAGCGATTGGCACCCCCCACGTTCGCCGAACCGATGGATATCGACAAATTCGACGCGAAGCGGCAGCCGACCAAATGCGAATTTTGCGGCACAGCAGAACATCAGATTTTGTCGTGCTACAAGTTGAAAAAAGTACGTGCGATCATGCAAGACAGTAACAGTGGAGCCCTCCCGAAGTAAAAAAACGGGAATCGCCAGTACCCGCGGATCGAACTGGCGATCGCGTAAAGATCCGAAAAGCGAAAAAGGGCGACGACTTGGCGACTTCGGGGCGGGCGAAAAAAGGAGAAAATGATGGCGCGAATTTAAAACGTCACGACCGGCCGGCAACAGGGGAAATCGCCGAGACAAATGGAGGCTCCGCGAAACAAGACTCTGCACCGACCGGGAAACTCAAGCCGAACACCCTCGAGAGTAAGAATATTCCCTCTCGAGGTTTTCAAGCCTTTGAAAAATTCAGGGGAGATTTCAAGGCCAAGAAAAAGCCTTCAGACATTATTCAGGTACCTGAGAAGTTGGGCAAACCACTCCAGAGTGTTGAAAAGGGTCGTGCGTTCCAAGGAGTTAATATTCTCTCCCCGCAGCAGAGTGTTAAGGCTCCCAATTGCCCACAGGTGAAGCCTACACAGTTGCAAAGGCTTAAGGGAAGGTTCCAGGCCAAGACGAAGCTGAATCGGCCTTGGATAAATCCTTCTAACCCTGCTCAGTTGGAAACTGATATGGAGTCAGCATTTTCTAGCGCAAGACCGAGGGATGATTAATTTGACGTACCCTACGATCCTATAAGCGAGGCCATCTACGGTTACTCGGAGCAGCAAAAACCACTACTACTCAAGGTGATCTGCAATGGGCGATGCCTCCAGGCAATGTTGCGTCCCACTCTGTTTGTGAGCGCATGACGTTGAAGAAAATTGTGAGAATTTTCAGAGGAGACCAAGTTCTCGGCAACAATGGTGGACGGTACGAAACTTTCCATCCACGGCGAAGCATCACTGCAGCTACACATAGGGGCGCTGAGGTGGAAGCTGACGTTGCCGATCACAAATATCAAGGGCTTAGATTTCATTGTGGGGCGAGATTTCTTGAAGCGGTTCAACCCCGAGATCGACTGGGTCAACAGGAAGGCGTGCATCTACAACAACGGGAAACGAGTGGAGCTGCGAAGCTGGACGGATACAGGGAGTATTCCTGAAACGACACTGGCACGGTTCGAACAGACGGTGAACGAGAGTAACGCAGGGTACCTAGCACTGGTCATGGCAGCAGTAGAGGAGGAGATGCCGAACACGGAGCTACCTGCAGCAGTGAAGGAGGTCTTGGAGCAGTACAACGATATATTGCCCGACGACCTACTCGCAGGCGTACCTCTAGCACGCACCCACGAGCACGAGATCGTGGAGGAACCAGATGCAAAACCCGTCTCACGTGCACCATACCGACTCAGTCCGACCAAACTGACAAATATGAAGAAACAAATCGAGTATCTACTGGACAGACAACTGATCCGACCCTCCACCTCTCCCTACGGCGCACGAGTTCTCTTCACACCAAAACCAGACGGCAGTTTACGGATGTGCATCTACTACCGCGCACTGAACAAACAGACACTAAAAAACAAATACCCCATATCGCGCATCAACGACTTACTTGACCAACTGCATGGTGCAACAGTCTTTTCGAAGTTGGACCTACGGTCGGGTTACTAGCAGATCAAGATGGCGGACAACTCGATCCACAAGACGGCGTTCCGTACCAGATACGGCTCTTACGAATACTTGGTGATGCCGTTCGGACTCTGCAATGCACCAGCAACGTTTCATGCGGAGATGAATCACATCTTACGGCCCCTGCTAGACGAGTGCGTGGTGGTGTACCTGGACGACATTCTCATCTACTCCAAGAACATGAAGGAGCACGTAGAGCATCTGTGTAAGGTGTTCGAGATCGTGCGGAAGAACAAGTTCTACGTGAAGCTGTCAAAGAGTGACTTCGCCCTGAAGAAGGTGCAGTTTCTCGAGCACATGGTGAGTGCCGAGGGCGTACACGTGGACCCGCGGAAGATCGAAGCCGTCAAAAAGTGGAAATTTCCGGAGAACGTGAAGGAGTTGCAGCAGTTCCTAGGCTTCGCCAACTACTACAACAGGTTCGTGCCACAGTACGCTAAGATTGCAGCGCCACTGACCGACCTACTGAAAAAAGATACACCCCTTCAAATGGGATACTCCTCATCAGCAAGCCATGGAGCAGCTACAGACCGCACTGACCACAGACCCTGAGAAGGACTACGTAGTTGAAGCTAACGCTAGTGACCAAGCAGTCGGAGCAATACTGATGCAGGATCACAGACGCGGTTTACAGACCATCGCCTACCTCAGTAAGAAGCTACACGGAGCAGAACTGAACTACCCCATTCACGACAAAGAAGCCTTAGCCATAGTCGTAGCCTTCAAAGCGTGGAGGTGCTATCTAGAAGGAGCAAAGACTACAGTCTATACTGACCACTACAGCCTCAAACACCTGAAGTCACAGCCAACACTCTCACGACGACAGGTGCAATGGATGGACTTCTTGGAGACCCACTTCCACTACGACATCATCTACAAATCCAGGCTACAGAACAAAGCAGACGCGTTGAGCCGCCCAGGACATGTAGCAGGCATCCAACTCGACGGGATGAACCCTCTGCTCAAGGGTCTATTCCAACATGGGTACTCCGTGGACGGCGAGATAGCAACGGCAGAGAAACAGAAGCTGTTACAGTGGGAGAAAGACTTAGCTCTAAGGAAGGGTTCAGGAAAGATTTGGGTACCGAATTACGCCCCGCTACGACAGATCCTATTGGAGGAGTTTCACAACGTACCTTACGGGGGACATTTCGGGAGCAACAAGACGTTAGCAAGGATAGCGAAGTATTACTACTGGCCCGGGATGGCAGCAGACGTGCAGCAGTTCGTCACCTCTTGCGACACGTGCCAGCGGATGAAGAGTAGCAAGCAGAAAAAAGCAGGGTTACTTCAGCCTCTACCCGTACCGGAGCAGCCATGGCAGGTCGCTAGCCTCGACTTCATCACCGGACTTCCTTCGACCTCACGGGGGCATGATTCCATCCTCGTAGTCATCGATAAGTTCTCAAAAATGGGTCACTTCATCACGACCAACGCCACCGCTACTGCTGAAGCAACTGCTCGCCTCTTCTTTGACCGCATCATCACCATCTACGGCATCCCCGCTACACTCATCTCAGACAGAGACCCCAAATTCACGAGTAAGTTCTGGAAGGAGCTCATGGGATTATTGGGGACTAAACTGGCAATGTCCTCAGCATACCACCCACAAACTGACGGACAGACAGAGCAACTCAATCAAGTGGTTAAACAGTTACTGCGCACAGCTTGCAAGGACGACGTCAGCCACTGGGACACACAGTTACCGACCCTAGAGTTCGCTTACAACAACGCATCTAATGCGGCCACAGGAAAAACTCCTTTCTTCCTGTGTTACGGACGGGAACCACTCACACCACAGCAGCCAACCACACAGGCATACGTCCAAGCCGCACATGACTTCGTCACCACCATGCAGCAGCTATGGGAGAAGACTCAGCGACGACTCACCACGATGCAGACCTCCCAGAAGCAGTATGCCGATCGTCAACGACGTGATCACTCAGTAGCAGTCGGAGATGAGGTGCTTCTTGACACGCGCAACTTGAACCTGTCTCACCTCCCATCCAAACTCCGGCCTCGCTTCTGTGGTCCTTTCTCGTTGAGGCATAAGTGACACCAGTTACATTCCACTTGCGCTTACCTACTACTTGGAAGCTTCACAATGCTTTCCATGTGCAGCTACTGAAACCCTACAAGGACCCCAACAAACAGTTCCAGGGACGGCAGCTACCCCCTCCACCACCTGTTCTCATACAGGATGAATCCGAGTACGAAGTTGAGCGTGTTCTCACTCATCGGCGTCGCGGCGGCAAGACTCTCGAGTTCCTGATACGCTGGAAGGGATACGACCCCACTGAGGACAGTTGGGTTGCAGAAGCTGATATGGGCAACGCACGCCGTGCTCTTAAGGACTATCTTGTCAAGCAGGGTGTATCTCACGCCACCAAGCTTTGAGGGGGGGACGTGTGAGAGTACGACGGCTTATGCCAGCTATGCTTGCTTGCCTCTACCTTATTATGCTATTTCTGGCATAGGATAATCATATGCATGCATGAATTGCTTGATTTCCTAGGCTAGGTGCTTTCCTATATATTATTATAGTTATAGCACCGAGCTAGGTTACGTGCACCGAATTCTGGCCTTTTCGGTTGCCACCGAATTGCCTTCTACCGAATTCGGTAAGGGTCTGTTCGGGACGCTACGCGACCCGCGGAACCTTCGCATAACACCTGGTTACGGGGCTTTGTGTCGAGCCTATATATAGCCTCGTGTTGTACCCAGGTGATGATATTCAATCTCATTCTCTTTTCTGAGCTCGATCCTAGATCCTCACACTGCCCCCCATTTTCTGTGGCCGTTTGCGGTTCGGTACGCGGCGCATCAAATCAACCTTTACCCTAAGGTCTCCATGCCGGAGACCTCCCTACCTTTGCTGTGGATGGGGAAGGTAGGCGATGCATCTGCGTTCCATGTCTGGGGAACTCGGCCGTTTGTCCGCGACTTGTTTGCGAACAAGCTGTCCCCTCGTGCTGCTCCTTGCGTCTTTCTTGGCTTCCCCCCTGATGCGCTAGGGTGGCAGTTCTACCACCCCACCTCTTGACGTGTTCTGTCCTCCCAGGACGTCACGTTTGACGAGTCAATCCCCTACTACCGCCTCTTCCCCTACCGCACTCTGTCCCTCCCCCCGCCACCACTCTTCCTTGTGCTAGGTCCCCCCTCGGTAGACCCCCTCTCCCCTCAGGGTCGTGCACCTTCAGGTGTGTCCAAGGTAGACGCAGTCGAGCCTGTCGATGTTACTGGTGACTCTGGTGCTGCTGAGGGTGCTGAGCCTAGGGGTGCTGACTCTGGGGGTGCTGAGCGTGTGGGTGCTATGCCTCGGGGTGCTGAGCCTACGGGAGCTACTACTGGGGGTGCTGAGCCTGGGGGTGTTGAGACTGGGGGTGCTGAGCCTGGGGGTGCTGCGCCTCGAGGTACTCCGCCTGGGGGTGCTGAGCCTGGGTATGCTACGTCTGGAGGTGTTCAGCCTGGGGGTGCTACGTCTAGAGGTGCTGAGCCTGAGGTGAGGAGCCTACGGGAGCTGGGCCTGGAGGTTCCCCGGGTGCTTCGTCTCGGCAGGAGCCACTCTCTCTACAGGAGCTGCGAGAGTGATTTGCTCGGCGCTGGAGGCGTGCTGCTGGAGCTCGAGTTTCTTTGGCTGCTGAGGGTGCTGGTGCCGCGAGTCCTGGAGGTGCTCGTATTGGGAGTAGAGCTGCTGGGCCTGCGGGTACTACTGGAGCTGGAGCTGCTCAGGGTGTAGGCGATGAGGCTACTGCTCTCAATCCTGGAGGCGTTCCTACTAGCGGTGCTACTGGTGCTACTTGAGGTACTGGAGCTCGAGGTGCTGTTGGCGCTGGTGCTGCTGCTAGGGGTACTGGTGCTGTCCCTGCTATGTATGGAGCCACCGCGCAGCCTTGGCCGTACTTCGTTCCGCTCCTTCAGCAGGTTCTTGGTCTCCCGCCTTCTACTGGTCCTCCTCCTCCCTTGGAGTGTCCAGAGCCTTTCCCCTCCCGGTTACAGTTACAGCCGGCCTCCCCACTGCCTGCTCCTTCTCCCTAAGTTGGTCCTACTGGAGGTCTTGCTGAGCGTCGTGAGCCTGCGTCTCGGCCTGCGTCGCCTGTCCGTGCTGCTCGCACTAGTGGTCGCGGTTCGCGTCAGCGTCCTCCTCCAGTCCGTGACACGCACCGGATGTCTCTGCGTCCGTCCATTACTCCTCTGCGTGCCCCTTTGCCTTCTCCTCCTTAGTCCTCTCTTCCAGCTCTTGCCGACCTAGAGTCGGACTCTCTTCGTGCTTCCAGTCCTACTGTCACGCGTCTCCATGTTACTATTGTCACCGACCCTTCCTTTGAGTCCACTGCTGCGTCTGCCCTCGTTGGTGAGCTCATCGACTTTGCTGCTCGCTGTCGTCTAGACTACGCTGCTAGTCTTGTTGCTGAGTCTGCGTCTGTCTGTCCTCCGTCCGTCCGGGGTGAGTGTGCCCTTGGCACGGACGTCCTTGAGGAGAGGAAGGAGAAGTTCCTGTGTCTGGCTGCTGCTTCAACTCATCTTGTGTCCGTACTGCTTACCCCTGAGGGAGACCTGGATGCACTTGACATCCCGATCCGCGCTCTTACGCGCAGGCGATAAAGGGTCCCTACTCCTCTTAGTGGCACGCAGCTATGGACGCAAAGATGGCTTCCTGGAAGTCCACAGGCACCTACGTTGACGAGGTTCCCCTGCCTCGGGCGAACATCGTTAGTGGCATGTGGATTTTCAAGGTGAAGCGGCCGCCGGGTTCTCCGCCTATCTTCAAGGCGCGGTACGTGGCTCGTGGCTTCAGTCAGCGGCAGGGAGTTGACTACTTTTAGACCTTCTCTCCCACCCTGAAGATGACCAATCTTTGGGTGCTACTGCACATAGCCGCTCAGCGCGACTACGAGCTTCACTCTCTTGACTTCAGCACTACTTTCTTGCAGGGTAGCCTGCACGAGGAGATCAGGCTGCGCCGCCCACCTGGCTTGACTGGGACTTTTCCTCCTAGCACCCGGTGGAGCCTCCGGCAACAAGTCTAGTGTCTCGGCCAGGCACCGCGTGAGTGGCACAACACATTGAGGACTACACTTGCGGCTCTTGGGTTTGCTCCCTCTACTACCGACCCGTTGTTGTTTCTGCGCACCTACACTTCTTTGCCGCCGTTCTACATCCTCGTCTACGTCGACGACTTGGTCTTTGCCACTGCTGACACTGGTGGACTCGCCCACGTGAAGTCCGAGCTACACAAGAGACACACGTGCACAAACCTGGGTGAACTGCGCAGCTACCTTGGCTTGCAGATCACCCGGGACAGAGCACGCCGCACCATTACCCTTACTCAGTCACTCATGGTGCAGCAGGTCCTTCAGCACTCCGACTTCACGTACTCCTCGCCTCAGGCCACTCCTCTGCCTACTCGCCACTCGCTCTCAACTCTGCCTTCGGATGAGTCCGTAGTGTCGAGTGGCCCATACCCAGAGCTTGTTGGCTGCCTCATGTACCTGATGACCTGCACACGACCTGACCTTGCATACCCTCTTAGCATCTTGGCACGCTATGTTGCTCCTGGGAGACACCGACCAGAGCACATGGCTGCAGCTAAGAGGGTGTTGCGCTACCTGTGCAGTACGTCGGGCATGGGGCTTGTGCTTGCAGGGCAGAGTCCAGTGGTCCTCACTGGGCACTCAGACGCTTCTTGGGCTGACGACTAGGCTACGCAGCGGTCGTCATAGGGTTACACCTTCAGACTCGGTTCCGGCTCTGTCTCGTGGCGGGCTACTCGCTCGGCTTCTGTTCTTGGCTCCAGTTGTGAGGCTGAGATCTACGCTGGGGCCATGGCTGCACAGGAGCTTCGCTGGCTCACCTACCTGCTAACTGACCTTGGAGAGCCGCCTCGTTCTCCTCCAGTGCTGTACGTAGACAACAAGGCCATGCTGGCCTTGTGTCGAGAGCAGAGAGTGGAGCACAGAACAAAGCTCATTGCTCTTCGCTACTTCCTTGCTCGTGAGCTACAGCAGCGTGGTCAGCTGCGTCTTGCGTACATGGCCTCTGAGGCCAACACTGCTGATATCTTTACCAAGGCACTTGCGCCTTGTGATCATCAGCGCTTCTTAACTTAGCTGGGTCTTGTGCCTGCCTTGCCTCACTTGCTAACCTCTTGACCTTGCTTGTACTGTTACATTTATATTTACGCCTGCTCTTGCTTGTCTAGCCTTTTATATATATGTGTACTTCTGCATGTGAGCTGGCATTGTGGCCTTGACCTTGTGCTCGGAATGTGTGGTGACGTTGAGATCCACCCTGAGCTTGCTTTGTTTTGCTTTGCTTGACTGGTCTTGTGACCCCTAGTTCTCCCCCACTTTGCCTATAGGGATGTGTCAGAGTTATATGACAGGGCTATTGTAGGATATAGCGAGGTAACACATATGGGGTACAGCTTTCTAGGGGTTTGCATTTGTACCCAACTTTCACTTAGTCATTCATCATTCCTCGTTCTATTTTTCTCAAGCACGTCCGAGGCTACCAGAAAAGTTCAATTCGAATGCGAGAGACACCGACGTCGGTCGATTCATTGCGACCCTCGAGATTTACTATGAGGTCGTTAGCTGTACGACCCCGACACACAATGCAATGCGGATTCGGCTCGTAGCGACACTGCTACGAGGCCCAGCGCTCGAGTGGATTTACTATAGCAACGAGGTCCAAGGCGAGGGGTCATGGACGCAGTTTCGGGAAGCGTTAATTCAATGTTCCGAACCAATCAGCTCCAGCTACATGGCGCGGCAGCACGTTCATCGGCATAAACAGTTCGGTAGTGTAACACAGTACACGTAGTAGATGGAGAGCCTCTTCAACCGAAATACCAACCTAACCGAAGGGGAAGAAACCCAAGGGTATACTGAGGGGCTAAAAATGGAAGTCCGCCGTCAGGTGATTGCCACAAACTACAACTACCGCGATATGGTGTGTGCAGCAGAAAGATACGATGTGCTGATGCTATGTGACCCAACAGACGAGGCCACGTGCCGAACTGATCATTTGGCACGAAGCGATCGGCACCACCCACGACCGCCGACGCGATGGATATCGACAAGATCGACGCGAAGCAGCGGCCGACAAAATATAAGAACTGTGAATTTTGCGGCGTTGCAGGACATCGATTCTTGGAGTGTTAGAAAATGAAGAAGGCACGAGCGGAGCTGCTGGGCAACAACAGTGCGACATCCATCATGGTGAAAAAAGGAGGACACGATGGCGCGAATTTAAAACGTCACGACCGGCCGCCAACAGGGGAAATCGCGGAGACAAATGGAGGCTCCGCAAAACAAGACTCTGCACCGATCGGGAAACTCCAGCCGAACACCCCTGCTCTAAGAATATTCCCTTCAGGGGTTTTCAAGCCTTTGAAAAAATCAGGGGAGATTTTGAGGCCAAGAAAATGCCTTTAGACATTATTCAGGTACCTGAGAAGTTGGGCAAACCACTCCGGAGCGTTGAAAAGGGTCGTGCGTTCCAAGGAGTTAATATTCTCTCCCCGCAGCAGAGTGTTAAGGCTCCCAATTGCCCACAGGTGAAGCCTACACAGTTGCAAAGGCTTAAGGGAAGGTTCCAGGCCAAGACGAAGCTGAATCGGCCTCGGATAAATCCTTCTAGCCCTGCTCAGTTGGAAACTGATATGGAGTCAGTATTTTCTAGAGCAAGACCGAGGGATGATTAATTTGACGTACCCTACGATCCTATAAGCGAGGCCATCTACGGTTACTCGGAGCAGCAAAAACCACTACTACTCAAGGTGATCTGCAATGGGCGACGCCTCCAGGCAATGTTGTGTCCCACTCGGTGTGTGAGCGCAGGACGTTGGAGAAAATTGTGAGAATTTTCAGAGGAGACCAAGTTCTCGGCAACAATGGTGGACAGTACGAAACTTTCCATCCACGGCGAAGCATCACTGCAGCTACACATAGGGGCGCTGAGGTGGAAGCTGACGTTGCCGATCACAAATATCAAGGGCTTAGATTTCATTGTGGGGCGAGATTTCTTGAAGCGGTTCAACCCTCAGATCGACTGGGTCAACAGGAAGGCGTGCATCTACAACAACGGGAAACGAGTGGAGCTGCGAAGCTGGACGGATACAGGGAGCGTTCCTAAAACGACACTGGCATGGTTCGAACGGACTGTGAACGAGAGTAACACGGGTTACTTGGCACTGGTTATGGCAGCAGCACAGGTAAAGCCGAGTTCGGAGCTACCTGCAGCAGTAAAGGAGGTGTTGGTGCAGTACAAGGAAATAGTGCTTGACGACCTACCCGCATGTGTTCCTCCATCACGCACCCACGAGCACGAGATCGTGGAGGAACCAGCTGCGAAACCCGTCTCACGCGCACCATACCGACTGAGTCCGACCGAATTGATAGACATGAAGAAACAGATTGAATATTTACTGGACAGACAACTGATCTGCCCATCCACCTCTCCCTACGGTGCACCAGTTCTCTTCACTCCGAAAGAAGACGGCAGTTTACGGATGTGCATCGACTACCGCGCACTGAACAAACAGACAGTACAAAATAATACCCCATATCGCACATAGATGAACTACTGGACCAGCTGCGTGGTGCAACAGTCTTTTCGAAGTTGGACCTACGGTCGGATTCCTGGTAGATCAAAATGGCGGACAACTCGATCCACAAGACGGCGTTCCGTACCAGATAGGGCTCCTATGAATACTTGGTGATGCGGTTTGGACTCTGCAACGCACCAGCAATGTTCCAAACGAAGATGAATGACATCTTACGGCCCCTGTTGGACAAATGCGTGGTGGTGTACCTTGACGACATTCTTATCTACTCCAAGAACATGAAGGAGCATATGGAGCATCTACGGAAGGTATTCGAGATCCTGTGGAAGAACAAGTTTTACGTGAATCTATCGAAGAGCGGCTTTGCCCTGAAGAGGGTGCAGTTTCTCGGGCACATGGTGACTGCCGAGGGCGTACACGTGGACTCGGGGAAAATCAAAGCCGTTAAGAAGTGGGAAGTACCGGAGAACGTGAAGGAGTTGCAATAGTTCCTAGGCTTCGCCAACTACTACAACAAGTTTGTGCCGTACTTCACTAAGATAGCAACGCCACCGACCGACCTACTGAAAAAGGATACGCCCTACAAATGGGATACTCCTCATCAGCAAGCCATGGAGAAGCTACAGACAACACTGACTACAGCGCTAGTACTCATCCTACCGGACCTAGACAAGGACTGCGTGGTGGAAGCAGAGGCTAGTGACCAAGCAGTCGGAGCAGTACTGATGCAGGATCACGGACGCGGTTTGCAGCCCATTGCCTACCTCAATAAGAAGCTACCCAAAGCAGAACTAAACTACCCCATCCAGGACAAGGAAGCCTTAGCGATAGTCATCGCCTTCAAGGCGTGGAGGTGTTACCTAGAGGGAGTCACGACTACAGTCTATACTGACCACTGCAGTCACAGCCGATGTACTCACGATGACAGATGCGGTGGTTGGACTTCCTAGAAGCTCACTTCCACTACGACATCATCTACAGGCCCAGGCTACACAACAAGGCAGACGTGTTGAGCCGCCCCGAACATATAGCAGGCATCCAGCTCTACGGGATGAACCCTCTGCTTAAGGGTCTATTCCAACATGGGTACTCCGTGGACGCAGAGATCGCTACAGCACAGACGAAGAAGTTGTTACAGTGGGAGAAGGACTTAGCGGTACGAATGGGTTCAAGAAAGATTTGGGTACCGAATCACACCCCGCTACGGCAGATCCTATTGGAGGAGTTTCACGATGTACCTTACGCAGGACATTTCGGGAGCAACAAGACGTTAGCACGGATAGCAAATTATTAATATTGGCTCAAGATGGCAGCAGACGTGCAGTAGTTCGTCACCTCATGCGACACCTACCAGCAGATGAAGAGCAGCAAGTAGAAAAAAACAAGGTTACTTCAGCCTCTACCCGTATCGGAGCAACCATGGCAGGTCATAAGCCTTGACTTTCTCACAGGACTTCCTCCGACCTCACGGGGGCACGATTCCGTCCTCGTAGTCATCGATAAGTTCTCCAAAATGGGTCACTTCATACCAACCAACGCCACAGCTACAGCTGAAGCAACTGCTCGCCTCTTCTTTGACCGCATCATCACCATCCACGGCATCCCCGCTACACTCATCGCAGACAGAGACCCTAAATTCATGAGTAAGTTCTGGAAGGAGCTCATGGGACTGTTGGGGACAAAGCTTGCAATGCCTTCAGCATACCACCCCTAGACTGACGGGTAGACAGAGCGACTCAATCAAGTGGTTGAACAGTTACTGCACACAGCTTGCAAGGACGACGTCAGCCACTAGGTCACACGGTTACCGACCCTAGAGTTCGCTTATAACAACGCATCACATGCGGCCACATCAAAAACTCCTTTCTTCCTATGTTACGGACGGGAACCGCTCACACCACAGCAGCCAACCACACCGGCACACGTCCAAGCCGCACATCACTTCGTCACCACCATTCACCAGCTATGGGAGAAGACTCGGCGACGACTCACCAAGATGCGAGCCTCCTAGAAGCAGTATGCCGATCGTGAACGACGTGATCACTCAGTAGCAGTCGGAGATCAGGTGCTTCTTGACACGCGCAACTTGAACCTGTCTCACCTCCCATCCAAACTCCGGCCTCGCTTCTGTGGTCCTTTTCTCGTTGAGGCACAGGTGACACCTGTTTCATTCTGCTTGCGCTTACCATATACGTGGAAGCTTCACAACGCTTTCCATGTTCAGCTACTGAAGCCCTACAAGGACCCCAACCAACAGTTCCACGGACGCCAGCTATCGCCACCACCACCTGTTCTCATACAGGATGAACCCGAGTATGAAGTGGAGCGTGTTCACACTCATCCACGCCGCGGCCGCAAGACCCTCGAGTTCCCAATACGCTAAAAGGGATACGACCCCACTGAGGACAGTTGGGTTGTAGAAGCTGATATGGGCAACGCACGCCGTGCTCTCAAAGACGATCTTGTCAAGCAGGGTGTATCTCACGCCACCCAGCTTTGAGGGGGGGACGTGTGAGAGAACGACGGCTTATGCCAGCTATGCTTGCTTGCCTTTACTTTATTATGCTATTTCTAGGGAGACCCGGATGCACCAGACATCCCGACCCCGCGCTCTTACGCAAAGGCGATAGAGGGTCCCTATTCCTCTCGGTGGCAAACAGCTATGGACGCAGAGATGGCTTCTTGGGAGTCCACAGGCACCTATGTCGACGAGGCTCCCCCACCTGGGGCGAACATTGTTGATGGCATGTGGATTTTTAGGGTGAAGTGGCCGCCAGGTTCTCCACCTGTCTTCAAGGTGCGTTACGTGGCTTCAGGCTTAAGCCAGTGGCAGCAAGAAGACTACTTTCAGACCTTATCTCCCACCCCGAAGACTCTTCAAGTAATGCTGCACGTTGCTACTCAGCGTGACTACGAGCTTCACTCTCTTGACTTCAGCATAGCATTCCTACAGGACAGCCTGCACGAGGAGATCTAGCTGCGCCATCCACCTGGCTATACTGAGATGTTTCCTCCTGGTACCCAGTGGAGCCTCCGGCAGCCAATCTACGGTCTCCGCCAGGCGCCCCGCGAGTGGTACGACACACTGAGGACTACGCTTGCGGCTCTTGAGGTTTGCTCCTTCCACTGCTGACCCGTCGCTGTTTCTCCACACCGGCACTACTCTGCCGCCGATTGACATCCTCGTGTAGGTCAACAACTTGGTCTTTGCGACTGCTGACACTGTTCGATCGGCCCATGTGAAGTCGGAGCTGCAGAGGGGACCTGGGTGAGCTGCGCAGCTATCTTGGCTTGCAGATTACCTGGGACAGAGCACGCCGCACCATTACCTTGAGTCAGTTACACGTGGTGCAACAGGTCCTTCGGTGCTTGGCTTCACGTACTCCTCGCCTCAGGTAACTCCTCTGTTGACTCGCCACTTGCTCTCACCTCTGCTTTCGGATGAGTCCGTAGAGCCAAGCGGCCCATACCCAGAGCTTGTTGGCTGCCTCATGTACCTGATGACTTGCACTCGACCCGACCTGGCATAACCTCTTAGCATCTTGGCACGCTATGTTGCTCCTCGGAGACACCGAACAGAGCACATGGATGCAGCTAAGAGGGTGTTGCGCTACGTGTGTAGTACGTCGAGCTTGGGGCTTGTGCTTGGAGGACGGGCTCGAGTCGTCCTCAATGGTCACTATTGAATAACTGAACAGGAATGAATGAACTAACAGTGAAATGAGTACAAGTACCTAACCCTAGAATTGTGTACCCCCTATAGGCTAACCCACTGTAGCCTAAACAAGCACAACATATATAATGTTTGACCCACCCCCATAGGCGAAGTGGGGGAGAACTAGGGGTCACAAGACCAGTCAAGGCAAAACAAGGCAAAACAAGCTCAGGGTGGATCACAAGGATACCACACAAATTCCGAGCACAAGCAAGTGGTCACAAGACCAGTTCACATGCAGGTTTATAATAGAGCAAAAGGTACAATGATCACAACCTAGCAACAGTCAACATGCAGATATATAGATATATAGAGATCACAGTACAAACAGACTCAAGAAGTAAGCAAGTGAGGTCCAGTAGGCACAAGACCTAGAAGAGTGCAAAAGCGCTGATGGTCACAAGGCTGAAGCGCCTTGGTGAACACATCAGCAGTGTTGGCCTCAGAGGCCACATAGCGCAGGCGAAGCTGACCACGCTGCTGCAGCTTTCGAGCAAGGAAGTAACGCAAAGCAATGTGCTTCGTTCTGTGCTCCTGTCTGTGCTCCTCACACAAGGCAATGGCTGCCTTGTTGTCGATGTACAGCAGTGGAGGAGAACGAGGCTGCTCTCCAAGGTCGGTCAGCAAGTAGGTGAGCCAGCGTAGCTCGTTGGACCCCATGGCTGTGGCGTAGATCTCAGGTCACAACTGGAGCTAAGAACAGAAGAAGAGCGAGTAGAACGCCAAGAAACAGTACCAGAGCCAAGACTGAAAGAGTAGCCCTGAGACGACCGCTGAGTAGCCTGGTCGTTAGCCCAAGAAGCATCTGAGTACCCAGTCAGAACAACTGGGACTCGCCCTCCAAGCACTAGCCCCATGCCCGACGTACTGCACAAGTAGGGCAACACCCTCTTAGCTGCATCCATGTGCTCCTTCCGGTGACGGCCGGGAGCGACATAGCGTGCAAGAATGCTGAGAGGGTATGCAAGGTCAGGTCGAGTGCAAGTCATCAGGTACATGAGGCTCTACGGACTCATCCGAAGGCAGAACTGAGAGCGTGTGACCGGTAGGCAGAGGAGTGGGCTGAGGCGAGGAGTACGTGAAGCCGAAGCGCTGAAGGACCTGCTGCACCATGTGTGATTGAGTCAAGGTGATGGTGCGGCGTGCTGTGTCCCAGGTGATCCGCAAGCCAAGATAGCTTGTCAGTTCACCCAGGTCTGTGCACGTGTGTCTCTTCTGCAGCTCCGACTTCACGTGGGCAAATGCCGCAGTGTCAGCAGTGGTAAAGACCAAGTCGTCGACCTACATAAGGACGTAGAACGGCGGCAGTGAGGTGTCGGTGCGTAGAAACAGCGACAGGTCAGCAGTAGAAGGCGCGAACCCAAGAGCCGCAAGTGTAGTCCTCAGTGTTTCGTGCCACTCACGAGGCGCCTGGCGGAGACCGTAGACTGGCCATCGGAGGCTCCACTGGGTACCAGGAGGGAACGACCCAGTGAAGTCAGGTGGGCGGCGTAGCCAGATCTCCTCGTGCAAGCTGCCCTGTAGAAAAGAAGTGCTGAAGTCAAGCGAGTGGAGCTCGTAGTCACGCTGAGCGGCGACGTGCAGCAGAACCCGAAGAGTGGTCATCTTCGGGGTCGGGGAGAAGGTCTGGAAGAAGTCAACTCCCTCTCGCTGACTGAAGCCTCGTGCAACGTAACGCGCCTTGAAGAAAGGCGGAGAGCCCGACGGCCGCTTCACCCTGAAAATCCACATGCCACTGACGATGTTCGCCCCAAGTGGGGGAACCTTGTCGACGTAGGTGCCTGTGGACTTCCAGGAAGCCATCTCTATGTCCATGGCCCACTGCCACTGGGAGGAGTAAGGACCGGCCATCGCCTCTGCGTAAGAGCGTGGGGTCGGGATGTGTGGTGCATCCGGGTCTTCCTCAGGGGCAACAAGCATGGACACAAGATGGGGCAAATCGGCAGCAAAGCACTCAAACTCGTCTTGCCTGTCCTCAAGGACGTCCGTGCCAAACGATGCTCAGTCTTGTGCCTACTTGGCCTCAATTGCTCACTTCTTGACCTTGCTTGTACTGTGATCTTTCTATACCTGCACTTGCTTGTTTACCATTATATATGATCTTGCATTTGAACTGGCCTTGTGGCCTTGCACTTGTGCTCGGACTGTGTGGTGATGTTGTGATCCACCCTGAGCTTGCTTTGCTTTGATTGACTGGTCTTGTGACCTCTTATTATCCCCCACTTTGCCTATGGGTGTGTGTCAAACTCATATGCTATGGTCTATTTAGGCTGTAGTGGGGTAGATGAGAAACTTAGAACGAGAATGGGTTGACTAAGTGAAAGTTGGGTACAAATACAAACCCTAGAAAGATGTACCCCATATGTGCTACCCCACTATAGCCTACAACAGCTATGTCATATAAATCTGTCACACCCCCATAGGCAAAGTGGGGGAGAACAAGGGGTCACAAGACCAGTCAAGCGAAGCACAGCAAAGCAAAGCAAGCTCAGGGTGGATCACAAAGTCACCACACATTCCGAGCACAAGTTCAAGGCCAGACGGCCAGTTCACATGCAAGAGCACACATATATATATAAGAGGCTAAACAAGCAAGAGCAGGACTATATATATGTGACAGTACAAGAAAGGTCAAGAAGTGAACGAGTGAGGTAAGACAGGCACAAGACCAAGCTGAGTACAAAAGCGCAGATGATCACAATGCGCAAGAGCCTTAGTGAAGATATCAGCAGTGTTGGCCTCAGAGGCCACGTACGCAAGTCGCAACTGACCACGCTGCTGCAGCTCACGAGCAAGAAAGTAGCGGAGAGCAATGTGCTTCCTACTGTCCTCCAGGCACAGCTCTCGACACAAGGCCAGCATGGCCTTGTTGTCTACGTACAGCACTGGAGGAGAACGAGGCGGCTCTCCGAGGTTAGTCAGCAGGTAGGTGAGCCAGCGTAGCTCCTGAGCAGCCATCACTCCGGCGTAGATCTCAGCCTCACAACTGGAGCCGAGAACAGAAGACGAGCGAGTAGCCCGCCACGAAACAGAGCCGGAACCAAGACTGAAGGTGTAACCCTGTGACGACCGCTGTGTAGCCTGGTCGTCAGCCCAAGAAGCGTCCGTGTGCCCAGTGAGGACCATTGGACGTCGCCCTCCAAGCACTAGCCCTATGCCAGACGTACTGCACAAGTAGCGCAACATGAGAAAGTGTGAACGAGAATGGATGACTATGAAGTGAAGTGAATACAAATAGGAAACCCTAATTGTGTTGTACCCCCTATGGGATACCCCACTATAGCCTACAGAAACAAGTAAGCTATATGTTCTGACACACCCCCATAGGCAAAGTGGGGGAGAACAAGGGGTCACAAGACCAGTCAAGCAAAGCAAAGCAAAGCTCAGGGTGGATCACAAAGTCACCACGCATTCCGAGCACAAGTTCAAAGGCCAGAAGGCCAGTTCACATGCAAGATCATATATAGAGATATACAAGAGTCAAGCAAGCAAGAGCAAGAGTATATATAGGCGAAGGTACAAGCAAGGTCAAGAGGAGAGCAAGTGAGGCAAGACAGGCACAAGACCCAACTGCGTGCAACAACGCTGATGATCACAAGGCGCAAGTGCCTTGGTGAAGACATCAGCAGTGTTGGCCTCAGAGGCCACGTACGCAAGTCGCAACTGTCCACGCTGCTGTAGCTCACGAGCAAGAAAGTAGCGGAGAGCAATGTGCTTCGTTCTGTGCTCCAGTCGCTGCTCTCGACACAAGGCCAGCATGGCCTTGTTGTCTACGTACAGGACTGGAGGAGAACGAGGCTGCTCTCCAAGGTCGGTCAGCAGGTAGGTGAGCCAGCGTAACTCCTGTGCAGCCATAGCCCCAGCGTAGATCTCAGCCTCACAACTGGAGCCGAGAACAGAAGACGAGCGGGTAGCCCGCCACGAGACAGAGCCGGAACCAAGGCTGAAGGTGTAACCCTGTGACGACCGCTGCGTAGCCTGGTCGTCAGCCCAAGAAGCGTCTACGTGCCCAGTGAGGACCACTGGACTGCGCCCTCCAAGCACTAGCCCCATGCCCGACGTACTGCACAAGTAGCGCAACACCCTCTTCGCTGCAGCCATGTGCTCTGGTCGGTGTCTCCCAGGAGCAACAAAGCGTGCGAGAATGCTAAGAGGGTATGCGAGGTCAGGTCGTGTGCAGGTCATCAGGTACATGAGGCAGCCAACAAGCTCTGCAAACGGGCCACTCGACTCTACGGACTCATCCGAAGGCAGAGTTGAGAGCGAGTGGCGAGTAGGCAGAGGAGTGGCCTGAGGCGAGGAGTACGTGAAGCCGAAGCGCTGAAGGACCTGCTGCACCATGTGTGACTGAGTCAGGGTAATGGTGCGGCGTGCTCTGTCCCGGGTGATCTGCAAGCCAAGGTAGCTGCGCAGTTCACCCAGGTCAGTGCACGTGTGTCTCTTCTGCAGCTCGGACTTCACGTAGGCGAGTCCAGCAGTGTCAGCTGTGGCAAAGACCAAGTCGTCGACGTACACGAGGATGTAGAACGGCGGCAGAGAGGTGTCGGTGCGCAGGAACAGCGACGGGTCGGCAGTAGAAGGAGCAAACCCAAGTGCCGCGAGCGTAGTCCTCAGTGTGTTGTGCCACTCACGGGGCGCCTGGCGGAGACCGTAGACTGGACGCCGGAGACTCCACTGGGTACCAGGAGGGAAAGACCCAGTGAAGCCAGGTGGGCGACGCAGCCAGATCTCCTCGTGCAGGCTGCCCTGCAAGAAAGCTGTGCTGAAGTCGAGAGAGTGCAGCTCGTAGTCACGGTGAGCAGCAACGTGCAGCAGAACCCGAAGAGTGGTCATCTTCGGGGTGGGGGAGAAGGTCTGAAAGTAGTCAACCCCCTGCCGCTGACTGAAGCCACGAGCCACGTAACGCGCCTTGAAGACAGGCGGAGAACCCGGCGGCCGCTTCACCCTTAAAATCCACATGCCACTGACGATGTTCGCCCCAGGAGGGGGAACAGCGTCAACGTAGGTGCCTGTGGACTTCCAGGAAGCCATCTCTGCATCCATAGCTGCCTGCCACTGAGAGGAGTAGGGACCCTCTATCGCCTCCGCGTAAGAGCGCGGAGTCGGGATGTCTGGTGCATCCGGGTCTCCCTCAGGGGCTAGCAAAACAGACGCGAGACGAGGTGAAGCGGCGGCCAGACTTTGGAACTCCTCCTACCTGTCCTCACGGACGTCCGTGCCAAGGGCACACTCACCCCCGACGGACGGAGGACAGGCGGACTCAGACGCAGTGACAAGACGAGCAGCGTAGTCTAGACGACAGCGCGCAGCAAAGTCGACAAGCTCAGTGACAAGGGCAGACGCAGCAGACGACTCGAAGGAAGGGTCAGTGACAGCAGTAGCAAGGAGACGCGTGACAGTAGGACTGGCAGCACGAAGAGAGTCCGACTCCGGGTCGGCAAGAGCAGGAAGAGAGGAAGCAGGAGGAGAAGGCAAAGGGGCACGCAGAGGAGCAGTGGACGGACGCAGTGACATCCGGTGCGTGCCAGGGACAGGAGGAGGACGCTGACGCGACCCGCGACCACTAGCGCGCTCAGTACGAACAGGCGACACAGGACGAGACGCAGGCTCACGACGCTCAGTAAGACCTCCAGTCGGACCAGCGTAGGGAGAAGGAGCAGGCAAAGGGGAGGCAGGCTGTAGCTGTGGCTGTGACCGGACAGGCTGCGGACCCTCTAAGGGAGGAGGAGGAGGTGTAAGACCAAGAACCTGCTGCAGGAGCGGAACGAAGTACGGTCGGGGCCGCGCGGCGACGCTAGAAACAGCAGGAACAGCACCAGCAGCCCCGGCAGGAGCACCCACTCCAGCAGCACCTCCAGCAGCACCACCAGAAGCTCCAGAACCTCCAGCAGCAGCACCAGGAGCACTGTCAGTCGGACCGCCAACGGCAGGCTCAGCGCCAACACCCTCAGCAGTACCAGCTCCAGGAGAACTCTCAGACCCAGCAGCTCCACCACCCACAGTACGAGCACCGGCGGGACTCGCGGCAGCAGTACCCTCTGCAGCCGAAGAACCACCAGCACCAGCAGCACGCCTCTAGCGCCTGGCAAACCACTCACGCAGCTCCTGTGGGGAGAGTGGCTCCCGGCGAGACGAAGCACCCCCACGCACAGCACCCCCAGGCTGAGCACCCCCAGGCTCAGCACCCCTAGGCACAGTACCCCCAGGCACAGCACCCCCAGACTCGGCACCTCCAGGCTCAGCACTCCCAGGCACAGCACCCCCAGGCACAGCACCCCCAGGCTCGGCACCTCCAGGCTCAGCACCTCCAGGCACAGCACCCCCAGGCTCAGCACCCCCAGGCTCAGCACCCCCAGACTCCGCACCCCCAGGCTCAGCTCCCGCAGCAGCACCAGAGTCACTAGTGACCTCGACAGGCTCGACCGCGTCTACCTGGGACACACCTGAAGGGGCAGGACCCTGAGGGGGGAGGGGGACTACCGGGGGGGGACCTGGTACCAAGAAGAGCGGGGGTGGGGGGAGGGACGGAGTGCGGTAGGGGAAGAGGCGGTAGTAGGGTACCGACTCGTCGAACGTGACGTCCTGGGAGGACAGAACACGTCGAGAGGTGGGGTGGTAAAACTGCCACCCAAGGGCGTCGGGGGGGAACCCCAGGAAGACGCAGGGAGAAGCACGAGGGGACAGCTTGTCCGCAGAAAGGTCCCGAACAAACGCCCGAGATCCCCAGACCCGGAACGCCGACGCATCGCCAACCTTCCCCGTCCACAGCAGGGCTGGGGAGGTCTCCGGTCGAGAGACCCTGGGGTGGAGGTTGATCTGGTGCGCAGCGTACCTGACCGCAAACGGCCACAGAAAATGGGGAGCAGCCGCATGCATCATGGACGTACGAGTGACGTCCATGACCATGCCAATGCGGCGCTCAGCAATCCCATTCTGCTGTGGTGAGTCCGGAAGCGTGAAGGTCTGACGGATGCCTCGCACACGACAGTAGGCACTCAGGAGGCCAGAGGAGAACTCTCCGCCTCTGTCCGAGTGGAGACGCAAAACAGGGAAGTCAGAGCCAAAGCTCCTCCGAAGCTGGAGACGAGCTGCGCGGATCCAGTCGATCAACACCTCAGTGACCTCACCCTTGCTGCGCAAGGGGAAGACTGTGGTGTAACGCGAGTAGTCGTCAACCACCAGCAGGAAGTAGCGCTCCTGACCCTGTCCACGGACGCGGGCTGGGCCCCACACGTCCATGTGAAGCGTCTGCAACGGGGCCTCTGTCGGAGGAAACAGGGAGGAGTGAGGGGCAGCACGCTGGCGCCCCTCGACACAGGGGACACAGGTAGGGCCAGGGCCCGGAGGAAGGGGAGGGAGAGACCGGGGAAGACCAGACACAAGGAATCGCGAGGCCATGCCTCTGAGCCAAAGCAGAGAGGGGTGGCCAAGGCGGTGGTGCCAGAGGAGGGTCTCGTGAGACAGACGACGACACGAGCAGGGGGCAGACTCAGGACCAGACCTGGACGCTGCAGCAAACACCTGATCAGACGAAGGGACCCTACCAGACGTAGCACCTGGAGGAGAAGCAGTGGTCAGTGTGTACAGGCTCGACCCTGGCCGACGTGTAAACGTAGCCAGGTGGCGACCTGTATCCGCCTCCGTGCAGTGGGTCACCCGCTGACGAGCAGGGGTGAACTGGTGGACACCCGCATCCTGGAGGTCAGCACCACTCACCAAGTTCGTCGAGAACGAGGGGAGGTAGAGACCAGTCAGGGTGCCAGAGGGGGCCGCCGGACACGGGAGGACAGTGGAGAAGCGAGACAGGACAGGCCCTCCAGAGGGGTCAGCCAGGGACACCGCAACTGGCCGACTCAGCGGCGTGAGAGTGGTGCGGTCCCTAAAGAAGGAGCGAGACGCTCCAGAGTCAAGGGTGAAGGTGTGAGAGGCCGAAGCCGACACAGTACCTGAGAGGGCAGACTCACCAGCACCTGAGAGCACAGACGCACTGGCACCTAGAGCAGCAGCCTCACTAGTACCTGACGCGGCAGTACCAATGCCCGGGTCGGGCGGGAAACACCGGTAACAGTCATCCTCATCACTACCAGTCACAGCATACATAGCAGAGAGAATAGCATCAAAATCAAGATCATAAATAGCTACACCAGCCCTAGACAGCTCTCCCCAGTGGGGGATCTCAGCGGCCTCCAGAAACTGCTGACGCCAGGCGTCGGTCAGGCGGCCAAAGCAGCGGCGGGCTGTGTGGGCGCCTCCACACCTCTCCCCTGCACGGTCACCGGTGCGAAGAACGTAGGGGCAGGGACCAAGCGCACCACCACGCTGACGCTGCAAGTACCACTCACGGAGCTGCTGAGGGGCGAGGACGGTGCGAGAGCGCTGCTGCTGCTGTGGCTGCTGCTGCGGCTGCTGCTGCTGCTGCTGCTGGCGCTGACCACCCCCAGAGCTGCTACGCTGGGACGAGCCACTCCGACCCCCGCCTCCACCGCCACCCCCGCCTCCACCGCCACCCCCGTCTCCACCGCCACCTCCCCCACCAGGACCGTCGCTCCCACCGCTCCCACCGCCTCCTCCGCTACCACCTCAGCCGCCACCTCCGCCTCCACCGCCGCCACCAGTACCTCCACTCCCGCCACCACCCCCACCGCCACCCCCACTCCCCCCGCCACCCCCACCGCCTCCTCCACCGCCCCCTCTAGCTCCACCCGCTCCCTTGCCCCCCTTGCCCTTGCCAGAGCGGCGTCTGCCGCTGGGGGCAGACGCTGCGCCGACCGACTCAAAACCAGTGAGGTCGGCCGCAGCGGCAGAGGCGACAGAGGGCAGCAGGGGGGAAGGACCACACCCCTCAAAGATGGGGGTGCGAGGGTCACCCCGAGAGGCCCCTACAGCGACAATACTCTTCTCAGCCGCTAGCAGGGACTCCTCAAGGAGGTCGACAGTGAGAGTGGTGGGACCGACAGAGAGAAACTGGTCCCTAACGACACGAAGGGACTCAGGGAGACGGGTGACGAGAAAGTAGAGAGTGATGTACATGGGAGGAGGGTTCGCAGCGCGGAACTCAGCAGGAAGGGCAGCGGGGTAGCGGGTGTCACTAGCACGGAGGTGGGTAACGAGGTCAGCGACAGTGGGAAAGGAAGCGAGGTCAGGGAAGAGAAACGGTAGCATGAGGCGGCTAAGGGTAGCGGAGGAAGGGGAGGAGTAGCGTGCAACTACAGCGTCGTACAAGGCCTGAGCGGTCTTGCACTGACTAAAGTGGGCACACTCAGAGGAAGGGAGGTGGCGACGCACAGCAAGACGTGCAGCAGCATCGCGGGTCGCCCACTTGGAGCGAACGGCAGAGTCAGCATCAGCAGGTGGGGCAGGGACAGCGCCAGAGACAAAGTCAAAAAGAGAGACCTCATCTATCGCATCACACAGTAAGTACAGCTGCAAGTCTTCAATCCAGACGGCAAAGTCAATGGCCCTCCCCTCAGCGTCAAAAGTAAGAACATTGGGGGTGGCCATGGCAGCAGTTGAAAGTCTCACCGGGCTGGGAGAGTCGGGTAGGTCAGCAGCAGAGGAACACAGCTCAGGAACAGCAGTACGGCTCCTCAGGCGGCTCGGGCGGCTCTGGCGGCTCGGGCGGCTCGGGCGGCTCGGGCGGCTCGGGCGGCTCGGGCGGCTCGCGCGGCTCGGGTGGCGTAGGGGCTCACGGGCGGCGCGGGCTGCTGGGGCTGCTCACGTGCAGCACGGCGGGCTGCAGCAGGGGCCCCGGGGAGGGCTGTAGCGGGGCCGACGGCGGGCCGACGGCGGGCTGTAGCGGGGCCGGTGCGGGCTGTAGCTGGGCCGGCGGCGGGCTGTAGCGGGGCCGGTGGCGGGCTGTAGCTGGGCCGGCGGCGGGCTGTAGCTGGGCCGGCGGCGGGCTGTAGCTGGGCCGGGGGCGGGCTGTAGCTGGGCCGGCGGCGGGCTGTAGCTGGGCCGGCGGCGGGCTGTAGCAGGGGCCGGTGCGGGCTGTAGCGGGGCCAGTGGCGGGGTGTAGCGAGGCCAGTGGCGGGCTGTAGCGGGGCCGACAGCAGCTGAAGCGGGGCCGGCGTAGGGCCGTGGCGGGGCCGACGAGGTCTGGGCGGGGCCGACGAGGGGCCGAAGTGGGGCCTAGGCGGGCCGGCGGGGCCTAAGCGGGGCCAACGCGGGGCCGACGGGGCCTAAGCAGTGCCAACTCGGGGCCGACGGGGTCTAGGCGGGGCCGACGCGGGGCCAAAGCGGGGCCTAAGCGGGGCCGACGGGCCTAAGCGGGGCTACGCGGGGCCGACGTGGGGCCTAAGCGGGGCCGACGGGGGTTACGCGGGGCCGACGTGGGGCCTAGGCGGGGCCGACGAGGAGCCGACGGGGTCTAGGTGGGGCCGACGCGGGGCCTAAGTGGGGCCGACGGGGGCTACGCGGGGCCGACGAGGGGCCTAGGCGGGGCCGACGAGTGGCCTAAGCGGGAGCACGACGGGGAGGGCGACACGGAGGGTCGCTAAAAAAAATGCGCGCCTCGGGGCGCGCTTCGGTGGGCCCTAGGAACAGGCCCTAAGAAGGGACCTGCTCTGATTCCATGAGAAAGTGTGAACGAGAATGGATGACTATGAAGTGAAGTGAATACAAATAGGAAACCCTAATTGTGTTGTACCCCCTATGGGATATCCCACTATAGCCTACAGAAACAAGTGAAGCCACGTGGACGTCGTAGCCAGATCTCCTCGTGCAGGCTACCCTGCAAGAAAGTAGTGCTGAAGTCAAGGGAGTGAAGCTCGTAGTCACGCTGAGCAGCTATGTGCAGCAACACCCAAAGAGTGGTCATCTTCGGGGTGGGAGAGAAGGTCTGAAAGTAGTCAACTCCCTGCCGCTGACTGAAGCCACGAGCCACGTACCGCGCCTTGAAGACAAGTGGAGAACCTGGCGGCCGCTTCACCCTTCAAATCCACATGCCACTAATGATGTTCGCCCCAAGTGGGGGAACCGCGTTAACGTAGGTGCCTGTGGACTTCCAGGAAGCCATCTCTGCATCCATAGCTGCCTGCCACTAAGAGGAGTAGGGACCCTCTACGGCCTCCGCGTAAGAGCGCGGAGTCGGGATGTCAAGTGCATCCGGGTCTACCTCGGGGGTAAGGAGTACGGACACGAGATGAGGTGAAGCAGCAGCCGGACACTGGAACTCCTTCTGCCTGTCCTCAAGGACGTCCGTGCCAAGAGCACACTCACCCTCGACGGACGGAGGACAGACACACCCAGACTCAACAACAAGACTAGAAGCGTAGTCTAGACGACAGCGAGCAGCAAAGTCGACGAGCTCAGCAACAAGCGTAGACGCAGCAGTGGACTCAGGAGACGTGGGACAGTAGGACTGGCAGCACGAAGAGAGTTCGACTCGGGGTCGGCAAGTGCAGGAAGAGAGGACTTAGGAGGAGAAGGCAAAGGGGCACGCAAAGGAGCACTGGACGGACGCAGCGACATCCGGTGCGTTCCAAGCACAGGAGGAGGACGCTGACGCGAACCGCGACCACTAGCGCGAGCAGCACGAACAGGCAACGCAGGATGAGACGCAAGCTCACGACGCTCAGCAAGACCTCCAGTAGGACAAGTGAACGGAGAAGGAGCAGGCAGTGGGGAGGCCGGCGGTAGCTGTGACTGGGACTGGACACGCGCTGGACATTCTAAGGGAGGAGGAAGACCAAGAACCTACTGAAGGAGCGGAACGAAGTACGGCCGAGGCCACGCGGCGACTCCAGGCACAGCAGGGACAGCACCAGCACCCTCAGCGGCAGCACCAGCGCCAACAGCACCTCCAGCTGCAGTTTCACCAGCAACACCAGCAGACACCGCAGCAGGACCGCCGGCAGGACTGACAGCAGTAGACTCAGCGCCAACACCCTCGGCAGCTCTAGCTCCAGTCGTACCCACACTACAGCAGCTCCAGCACCCCCCGGACTAGAACCTCTGGGACCGGCAGTACCAGCACCCTCAGCAGCCGAAGAAGCTCCAGCTGTACGCCTCCAGCGCCAGGCGAACCACTCGCGCAGCTCCTGTGGAGAGAGCGGCTCCCGCCGAGATGAAGCACCCGGAGAACCTCCAGGCTCAGCACCGCCAGACACCACACGAGCAGGCCTAGCGGCCTCCGGCTCCACACCTCCAGGCTCAGCAGCTCCAGACGTGGCACCCCCAATCGCAGCACCCCCAGGCTCAACACCCCAAGTCTAAGCACCCCCAGGCTCAGCACCCCCAGGCTCAGCACCCCTAGGCTTAGCACCCCGAGTCGCAGCACCCCCAGGCTCAGCACCCCCGCGTGCAGCACCTCCAGAGTCAGCACCCCCAGGCGCAGCACCTGAAGCATGACCAGAGTCACCAGCAACCTCGACCGGCTCGACTGCATCTACCTAGGACACACTTGAAGGGGCAGGACCTTGAGGGGGGAGGGGGTCTACCGGGGGGGGACCAGGCACAAGGAAGAGCGGAGGCGGGGGGAGGGAAGGAGTGCGTTAGGGGAAGAGACAGTCGTAGGGGACCGACTCATCAAACTTGACGTCATGGGAGGACAGAACACGACGAGAGGAGGGGTGGTAGAACTGCCACCCTGGTGCGTCAGGGGGGAAGCCAAGGAAGACATTAGGAGCAGCATTAGGGGACAGCTTGTCCGCAGACAAGTCGCGGACAAACGCCCAAGTTCCCCAGACACGGAACGTAGACGCATCGCCTACCTTCCCCGTCCATTGCAAAGCTGGGGAGGTCTCCGTCATGGAAACCCTAGGGTGAAGGTTGATCTGATGCGCCGCGTACCGAACCGCAAACGGCCACAAAAAAATGGGGGGCAGCCGCATCCATCATTGTCGTACGAGCGACGTCCATGACCATGCCAATGCGGCGCTCAACAATCCCATTTTGCTGTGGAGAGTCCGGAAGCGTAAAGGTCTAGCGGATGCCTCGCGCACGACAGTAGGCTCGCAGAAGGCTAGAGGAGAACTCTCCGCCTCGGTCAGAGTGCAGACGGAGAACAGGAAAGTCCGAGCCAAAGCTCCTCCTCAGCTGGAGACGAGCTGCGCGGATCCAGTCGATCAACACCTCAGTGACATCACCCTTGCTGCGCAAGGTGAAGACTGTGGTGTAACGCGAGTAGTCGTCAACCACCAGCAGGAAGTAGCGCTCGTGACCCTGTCCACGGACGCCGGCCGGGCCCCACACGTCCATGTGAAGCGTCTGCAGCGGGGCCTCTGTCGCGGGAAACTGAGAGGAGTGCGGGGCAGCTCGGAGCCGCCCCTCGACACGGGGACGTAGGAAGGACCAGGCCCCGGAGGAAGGGGGGGGAGGGAGCGGGGAAGACCAGAGACAAGGACACGGGAAGCCATGCCTCGGAGACGAGGCAGGGAGGGGTGACCAAGGCGGTGGTGCCTAGAGCAACTGCTCTAGGTACTGGTGATGTAGCAGACGCATTGGCACCTAGAGAAGCAGCCTCAGTGGCACCTAGAGCAGCAGCCTCACCAGTACCTAGAGCAGCAGTCTCAATGCCCGGGTCGGGCGGGAAACACCAGTAATAGTCGCCCTCATCACTAATAGTCACAGCATACATTGCAGCAAGTATAGCATCAAAGTCAAGATCATAGATAGCTACTCCCGCCCTAGACAGCTCTCCCCAGCGGGGGATCTCAGTAGCATCGGGGAACTGCTGACGTCAAGCGTCCGTCAGGCGGCCAAAGCAGCGGTGGGTGGAGTGGGCACCCCCACACTGCTCACCCGTGCGGTCGCCGGTGCGAAGGACGTAGGTGCACGGACCAAAACCCCCACCACGCTAACGCTGCGCGTACCACTCACGAGGCTGCTGAGGGGGGGGGGATGTCCCGAGACCGCTTCTGCTGCTGCTGCTGGCGCTGACCACCACCGGAGCCGCTCCACTACCAAGCGCCACCCCAACCAGCTCCACCTCCTCCACCACCGCCTCCTCCACCTACGCCACCACCGCCGCCTCCGCTCCCACCGCCACCGCCTTCGCCGCCTCTGTCTCCGCTGCTGCCACCGACAGCTCCACCCCCGCCACCACTCCCACCGCCACCCCCACTCCCTCCGCTGCCTCCGCCACCAGCTCCACCACCCCCGCTAGCTCCACCCGCGCCCTTGCCCCCCTTGCCCTTGCTAGAGCGGCGTCTCCCGCTAGGGGCAGACGCCGCACCGACCGACTCAAGACCAACTAGGTCGGCTGCAGAAGTAGAGGTGACAGAGGGCAAAAGGGGGGAAGGGGAACACCCCTCAAAGATGGGGGTGCGAGGGTCACCACGAGAGGCTCCTACAGCGACTATGCTCTTCTCCACTGCTAGGAGGGCCTTCTCTAGGAGGTCAACAATGAGAGTGGTGGGACAGACTGAAAGGAAGTGGTCCCTGACCACACGAAGGGAGTCATGGAGGCGGATGACTATGTAATAGAGAGTGATATACATGGGGGGGGGTTCTTGGCGCAGAACTCAGCAGGAAGCGCAGCGCCGTAGCGAGTGTCACTAGTGCGGAGGTGCGTAATGAGGTCAGCGACTGTGGGAAAGGCAGCAAGGTCAGGGAAGAGGTACGGTAGCATGAGGCGGCTCAGTGCAGTAGTGGCAGGGGAAGAGTAGCGTGCAACTAGAGCGTCGTACAAGGTCTGAGCACTCTTGTATTGGCTAAAGTGCGCGCGCTCAGTGGTAGGTAGGTGGCGAAGCACAGCAAGACGCGCAGCAACATCGCGCATGGCCCACTGAGAGCGAACAGTGGCATGAGCATCAGCAGTAGGGGCAGGAGAGGCGCAAGAGGTGAGGTCAAAAAGAGAGAGACCGTTTGCATTATCGCACTGTATGAACAGCTGGAGGTCATCGACCCAGACCTCAAAGTCAATGGCTCGACCCTCAGCATCAAAAGCGAGGACACTAGGGGTAGCCATGACAACAGTAGACTAGCAGTGCAAGCAGTAGGGAAAGGGCAGTGTAGTGACAGAGATGCTGTGCTCACCGGACAAGGCTGCTCGGGAGGCTCTGCGGTAGGGCGGCTCGGCGGCTCGGCTGCTCGGCGGCTCGGCGGCTCGGCTGCTAGGCGACTGGGCAGCTCGGCTGCTGGGCGGCTTGGCAGCTCGGCGGCTTGGCTGTCGGGCGGCTGGGCGGCTCGGGTGTCGGGCGGCTGGGCGGCTCGGCTGCAGTGCGGCGCAGCTGCAGGGCGGCTCGGCGGCTCGGCTGCTTTGCTGCCAGGTGGCTCGGTCGTGCTGCTGCAGGGCGGTGTGGCGGTCAGCGGCTCGGCTGGGTGAGGCGGCTCGGGCGGCAAGTGGCGTTGCAGTAGTTGAAGGCGGCGGGGCCGCAACTGAGGGCAGCGGGGCCGCAAGTGAGGGCGGCGGGCCGCAGGTGAGGGCGGGGACGGGCCGCAACTAAAGGTGGCGGGGCCGGAGGTGAGGGCGGCGGAGCCGTAAGTGAGGGCGGCGGGGCCGCAGGTGAGGGCGGCGACGGGGCCGCAGCTGAGGGCGGCGTCGGGGTCGCAGGTGAGGGCGGCGACGGGCCGCAGGCGAGGGTGGTGACGGGGCCGCAGCTGAGGGCGGCGAGGAGGCCGCAAGTGAGGGCGGCGACGGGCCGTAGGTGAGGGCGGCGGCTGGGCCGCATGTGAGGGCGGCGACGGGGCCGCAGCTGAGGGCGGCGTCGGGGCCGTAGGTGAGGGCGGCGATGGGCCGCAGGTGAGGGCGGCGACGGGGCCGCAGCTGAGGGCGGCGTCGGGGCCGCAGGTGAGGGCGGCGACGGGCCGCATGTGAGGGCGGCAATGGGGCCGCAGTGTCGAGAGTTGAACGAATGAGAGAACGAGTAGATTGAAGTAGGGCCTAGGCTTAGTAGCCTAGGCCCAAGTAGGATGTCGAGCGGGTTTTACCTAGGGTGAGTATCGAGTGAGTTGGAAGAGAAATTGGAGAATGATGGTTTCACTATAGGGTTCGAAGTACATATAGCATAGGAACCAAATAAGGTGCACCACCAACAACAGTTTAAATAACTACACTTACTACAACTACAAGCAGTTATAAAACATGACAAATATATTTCGACACGCCCCCATAATGCTTGTAGGTAGAAATGTAGTTACGCCATGCAAAAGAATAACAAGCAACAGCAGGTACTGCAGGCGGGCTAACATTGAATAGTTACCCCCTCCATCTCATCACCCTCCTCCTTCCCCTCCCCCACACTGCTGCAGGAGCAGTAGAGAAGGGGGGAAGAGAGGAGAGGTGGAGGGACGGCTGCATGTTGCCTCACACCCGCCACCCCGGTACCACTCCCCCTGCTCCCCCACATCCTCACACCCTCCCCCCCCAGCGGCAGCTGCAGCGGTGGGACTGAAAGAAGGAGGAGGGGAAGGGAGAGAGTCGACCCAACACTCCAACACCCGCCACCCCCATACCCTCCTCCCCACGGCTGCAGGGAGACAAAGGAGGAGGGGGGTGGGCGGGAAGAAAGCCGCAGAGCGGCTAAACGGTATCGACGCAGATGGATCAGGGGCGGCTTCAGGGAGAGCAGGGGCGGAAAGGCCCGTCGCGTGCCAGTGCCAGGGGGCGCACGACGGGTAGGATAAGAGAAAGGGCCCGATCGTGTGCCACGGGGCGCACGACGAGCAGGGCACCATCGTGTGCCACGGGGCGCACGATGGGCAGGTTAAGGGCACCGTCGCGTGCCACGGGGCGCGCGACGGGCAGAAAAGGCGTCACACGCCAACCGGGGGCGGGACAAGGAAAAATCGTCACGCGCCCTAGGCGCGCGACCGGAAAATCTTAGCAGCGGAAGTGTAGGGCGGGCCCACAGGACAGGACGTAATTCGCTCCGATAACATGTCGAGAGTTGAACGAATGAGAGAACGAGTAGATTAAAGTAGGGCCTAGGCTTAGTAGCCTAGGCCCAAGTAGGATGTCGAGCGGGTTTTACCTAGGGTGAGTATCGAGTGAGTTGGAAGAGAAATTGGAGAATGATGGTTTCACTATAGGGTTCGAAGTACATATAGCATAGGAACCAAATAAGGTGCACCACCAACAACAGTTTAAAAAACTACACTAACTACAACTACAAGCAGTTATAAAACATGACAAATATATTTTGACACGCAGCTCAGGGCGGTGACGAGGCCGCAAGTGAGGGTGGCGATGGGCCGCAGATGAGGGCCGCGACGGGGCCACAGTTGAGGGCGACAACGGGGCCGCAGGTGAGGGCGGCGGGGCCGCAACAGAGGGCGGCGGGGCCGCAACAGAGGGCGGCGGGGCCGCAAGTGAGGGCGGCGGGGCTGCAAGGGAGGGCGGCGACGGGCCGCAGGTGAGGGCGGCAACGGGCCGCAGGTGAGGGCGGCGACGGGGCCGCAACTGAGGGCGGCGACAGGCCGCAAGGGAGGGCGGCGGGGCCGCAAGTTGTGAGAATAAGCGAACAGGAATGAATGAACTAGAAGTGAAATGAGTACAAGTAGTAAACCCTAGAATTGTGTACCCCCTATAGGCTAACCCACTGTAGCCTACACAAGCATAACATATATAATGTTTGACACACCCCCATAGGCAAAGTGGGGGAGAACAAGGGGTCACAAGACCAGTCAAGCAAAGCAAAGCAAGCTCAGGGTGGATCACAAAGTCACCACACAGTCCGAGCACAAGAGCAGGGCCAGAGGCCAGTTCACATGCAGGAGTACAGACATATATATAAAACTAGACAAGCAAGAGCAGGTATATATATATATCACAATACAAGTAAAGTCAAGAGGAGAGCAAGTGAGGCAAGACAGGCACAAGACCCAGCTGGGTGCAAAAGCGCTGATGGTCACAAGGCGCGAGTGCCTTGGTGAACACATCAGCAGTGTTGGCCTCAGAGGCCACGTACGCAAGTCGCAACTGACCACGCTGCTGCAGCTCACGAGCAAGGAAGTAGCGGAGAGCAATGTGCTTCGTTCTGTGCTCCAAGCGCTGCTCTCGACACAAGGCCAGCATGGCCTTGTTGTCTACGTACAGCACTGGAGGAGAACGAGGCGGCTCTCCAAGGTCAGTCAGCAGGTAGGTGAGCCAGCGAAGCTCCTGTGCAGCCATGGCCCCGGCGTAGATCTCAGCCTCACAACTGGAGCCGAGAACCAAAGACGAGCGAGTAGACCGCCACGAGACAGAGCCGGAACCAAGGCTGAAGGTGTAACCCTGTGACGACCGCTGCGTAGCCTGGTCGTCAGCCCAAGAAGCGTCCGCGTGGCTTGTAAGGACCACTGGACTCCGCCCTCCAAGCACTAGCCCCATGCCCGACGTACTGCACAGGTAGCGCAATACCCTCTTCGCTGCAGCCATGTGCTCTGGTCGGTGTCTCCCAGGAGCAACATAGCGTGCAAGGATGCTCAGAGGGTATGCAAGGTCAGGTCGTGTGCAGGTCATCAGGTACATGAGGCAGCCAACAAGCTCTGCATACAGACCACTCGACTCTACGAACTCATCCGAAGGCAGAGCTGAGAGTGAGTGGCGAGTAGGCAGAGGAGTGGCCTGAGGCGAGGAGTACGTGAAGCCGAAGCGCTGAAGGACCTGCTGCACCATGTGTGACTGAGTCAAGGTAATGGTGCGGCGTGCTCTGTCCCGAGTGATCTGCAAGCCAAGGTAGCTGCGCAGTTCACCCAGGTCTGTGCACGTGTGTCTCTTCAGCAGCTCGGACTTCACGTAGGCGAGTCCAGCAGTGTCCGCTGTGGCAAAGACCAAGTCGTCCACGTACACGAGGATGTAGAACGGCGGCAGGGAAGTGTCGGTGCGAAGAAACAGCGACGGGTCAGCAGAAGAAGGAGCAAACCCAAGAGCCGCAAGCGTAGTCCTCAGTGTGTCGTGCCACTCACGCGGTGCCTGGCGGAGACCGTAGACTGGCCGTCGGAGGCTCCACTGGGTGCCAGGAGGGAAAGTCCCAGTGAAGCCAGGCGGACGGCGCAGCCAGATCTCCTCATGCAGGCTACCCTGCAGGAACGCAATGCTGAAGTCGACAGAGTGAAGCTCGTAGTCGCGCTGAGCGGCTATGTGCAGCAGCACCCGAAGAGTGGTCATCTTCGGGGTGGGAGAGAAGGTCTGAAAGTAGTCAACTCCCTGCCGCTGACTGAAGCCACGAGCGACGTACCGCGCCTTGAAGACAGGTGGAGAGCCTGGCGGCCGCTTCACCCTGAAGATCCACATGCCACTGACGATGTTCGCCCCAGGAGGGGGAACCGCGTCAACGTAGGTGCCTGTGGACTTCCAGGAAGCCATCTCTGCATCCATAGCTGCCTGCCACTGAGAGGAGTAGGGACCCTCTACGGCCTCCGCGTAAGAACGCGGAGTCGGGATGTCTAGTGCATCCGGGTCTCCCTCAGGGGCAAGCAGTACAGACGCGAGATGAGGTGAAGCAGCCGCTAGACACTGTAACTCCTCCTGCCTGTCCTCTAGGACGTCCGTGCCAAGAGCACACTCACCCCCAACGGACGGAGGACAGACAGACGTAGACTCAGCAACAAGACTAGCAGCGTAGTCGAGACGACAGCGAGCAGCAAAGTCGACGAGCTCAGCGACTAGAGCAGACGCAGCAGTGGACTCAAAAGAGGGGTCAGTGACGACAGTAGCAAGCAGACGCGTGACAGTAGGACTGGCAGCACGAAGAGAGTCCGACTCAGGGTCGGCAAGCGCAGGAAGAGAAGACTCAGGAGGAGAAGGCAAAGGGGCACGCAGAGGAGCAGTAGACGGACGCAAAGACATCCGGTGCGTGCCAGGGACAGGAGGAGGACGCTGACGCGAACTGCGACCACTAGCGCGAGCAGCACGAACAGGCGACGCGGGACGAGACGCAGGCTCACGACGCTCAGCAAGACCTCCAGTAGGACCAGTGTAAGGAGAGGGAGCAGGCAGTGGAGAGGAAGGCTCCAGCAGGGACTGCGACTGGACAGGCGGTGGACCCTCTACGGGAGGAGAAAGACCAAGAACCTGCTGCAGGAGCGGAACGAAGTATGTCCGAGGCCGCGCGGCAGCTCCAGACGCAGCAGGGACAGCACCAGCACCCTCAGCGACAGCACCAGCGCCACCAACACCTCCAGTGGCAGGACCAACAGCAGTAGTCTCAGCACCAACACCCTCAGCAGCTCCAGCTCCAAGAGGACCCGCAGGCCCAGCAGCTCCGTGACCGGCAGCACCAGCACCCTCGACGGTCGAAGAAGCTCCAGCTCCAGCTCCAGGAGCACCCCCAGACTCAGCAGCACGCCTCCAGCGGCGAGCGAACCACTCGCGCAGCTCCTGTGGAGAGAGGGGCTCCCGGCGAGGCGCAGTAGCAGGAGAAACCCCAGGCTCAGCAGCTCCAGACGCAGCACCCCCAGGCTCAGCAGCTCCCAGCTCAGTACCCCCAGGCTCAGCAGCTCCCGACCCAGCACCCCCAGACCCAGCACCTCCAGGCACAGCACCCCCCGGCTCAGCACCCTCAGGCTCCGCACCCTCCGTAGTAGCACCCCCAGGCCCAGCACCCCCAGGCTCAGCACCCCCGCGCACAGCACCCCCAGAGTCAGCACCCCCAGGCTCAGCACCCGCAGCAGCACCAGAGTCACCAGTAACCTCGACCGGGTCAACGGCGTCTACCTGGGACACACCTGAGGGGGCAGGAACCTGAGGGGGGAGGGGGTCTACCGGGGGGGGAACCGGCACAAGGAAGTCCGGGGGAGGGGGGAGGGAAGGGGTGCGGTAGGGGAAGAGGCGGTAGAAGGGGACTGACTCGTCGAACGTGACTTCCTGGGAGGACAGAACACGACGAGAGGAGGGGTGGTAAAACTGCCACCCTGGGGTGTCAGTGGGGAAGCCAAGGAAGACACAGGGAGCAGCACGAGGGGACAGCTTGTCCGCAGACAAGTCGCGGACAAACGCCCGAGATCCCCAGACACGGAACGCCGACGCATCGCCAACCTTCCCCGTCCACAGCAAGGCTGGGGACATCGCAGGCCTAGAGACCCGGGGGTGAAGGTTGAGCTAATGCGCCGCGTACCTCACCGCAAACGGCCACAGAAAATGGGGGGCAGCCGCATGCATCATGGACGTACGAGCGACATCCATGACCATGCCAATGCGGCGCTCAGCAATCCCATTTTGCTGTGGTGAGTCCGGAAGCGTGAAGGTCTGGCGGATCCCCCGTGCACGACAGTAGTCTCGTAGAAGGTGAGAGGAGAACTCTCCGCCTCTGTCCGAGTGCAGACGCAGAACAGGAAAGTCCGAGCCGAAGCTCTTCCTGAGCTGGAGACGAGCCTCGCGGATCCAGTCTATCAGCACCTCAGTGACCGCACCCTTGCGGCGCAAGGGGAGGACTGTGGTGTAACGCGAGTAGTCGTCAACCACCAACAGGAAGTAGCGCTCGTGACCCTGCCCACGGACGGGGGCTGGGCCCCACACATCCATGTGAAGCGTCTGCAGGGGAGCCTCTGTCGGGGGGAAGTGGGAGGAGTGAGGAGTAGCCCGAAGGCGACCCTCGACACAGGGGACACAGGAAGGTCCTGGCCCGGAGGGGAGAGGAGGGAGAGACTGGGGAAGACCAGAGACAAGGACACGGGAGGCTATGCTCCGAAGCCGGGGCAAGGAGGGGTGGCCAAGACGGTGGTGCCACAGGAGAGTCTCGTGAGACAGGAGGCGACAGGAACAGGGGGCAGACTCAGGACCTGACCGGGACGCAGCAGCAAGCACCTGACCTGACGCAGCTACCTGACCGGACGCAGGGACAGGAGGAGACGAAGTGGTCAGGGTGTAGAGACTCGACCCCGGCCGACGCGAGAAGGTGGCCAGGTGTCGGCCTGTGCGTGCGTCCGTGCAGTGGGTCACCCGCTGACTCGCAGGAGTGAACTGGTGAACCCCCGCATCCTGCAGGGCTGCACCACTCACCAAGTTCGTAGAGAACGAGGGAAGGTACAGACCAGACAGGGTGCCCGAAGGGGCAGCCGGACACGGGAGGACAGTGGAGAAGTGAGACAGGACAGGACCCCCAGAGGGGTCAGCAAGGGAGACCGCAACCGGCCGGCCAAGCGGCGTAAGGGTAGTGCGGTCTCGAAAGAAGGAGCGAGAAGCCCCTGAGTCAAGTGTGAAAGTGAGGGAGGACGAGGGCGACGCAGTACCTGAGAGCGCAGACGCACTGGCACCTAGAGCAGCAGCCTCACAAGCACCTAGCGCAGCAGTACCAATGCCCGGGTCGGGCGGGAAACACCGGTAACCCTCATTCTCCTCACTATAAGACACAGCATACATAGCAGTAAGGATAGCATCAAAATCAAGATCAAAGATCGCTACACCAGTCCTAAGAAGCTCATCCCAGCGAGGGATCTCACTAGCCCCGGGGAACTGCTGACGCCAAGCGTCAGTCAGGTGGCCAAAGCAGCGCTGAGTGGAGTGGGCACCCCCACACTGCTCACCCGCGTGGTCGTCGGAACAAAGAACGTAGGTGCAGGGACCAGTACCCCCACCCCTCTGACGCCCAACGTACCACTCACGAAGCTGCTGAGGCGGAGGGGTGTCCCGCGAGCGCTGCTGCTGCTGCCGCTGCGAGCGCTGGCCACCACCACCGCCGTTACGCTGCTGGGTACCACCCCGACCAGCTCCGCCCCCTCCACCACCACCGCCTCCTCCGCTGCCGCCGCCACCGCCTCCACCTCCGCCGCCTCCACCTCCGCCGCTGCCACCTCCACCACCGCTGCCACCACCACCACCGTCTCCGCCGCTGCTGCCACCACCACCACCACCACCACCGCCACTACTCCCGCCGCCACCCCCACTCCCTCCGCCGCCTCCGCCGCCACCGCCACCGCCCCCTCCAGCTCCACCCGCGCCCTTGCCCCCCTTGCCCTTGCTAGAGCGACGTCTCCCACTAGGGGCAGACGCTGCGCCGACCGACTCAAGACCAAGCAGGTCGGCAGTAGCAGCAGAGGCAACAGAGGGCAGCAAGGGGGAAGGAGAGCACCCCTCAAAGATGGGGGTGCGAGGGTCACCACGAGAGGCACCTACAGCGACTATGCTCTTCTCCGCTGCGAGGAGGGCCTTCTCGAGGAGGTCGACGGTGAGGGTGGTGGGACAGACTGCGAGAAAGTGGTCCCTGACTACGCGAAGGGAGTCAGGGAGGCGCGCGACTACGTAGTAGAGAGTGATGTACATGGGGGGGGGGTTCTTAGCGCAGAACTCAGCAGGAAGGGCGGCGCGGTAGCGAGTGTCACTAGTGCGGAGGTGCGTAATGAGGTCAGCGACAGTGGGGAAGGCAGAGAGGTCAGGAAAGAGGTAGGGAAGCATGAGACGGCTCAGTGCAGCAGTGGCAGGGGAGGAGTAGCGCGCAACTACAGCGTCGTACAAGGTGTGAGCACTCTTGTACTGACTAAAGTGCGCACGCTCAGAGGCAGGGAGGTGGCGACGCACAGCAAGACGTGCAGCAGCATCGCGGGTGGCCCACTGAGAGCGGACAGTGGGATCAGCATCAGCAGCAGGAGCAGGAGAGGCGCCAGAGGTGAGGTCAAAGAGAGAAAGGCCGTCTGCTCTGTCGCACTGTAAGAACAGCTGCAGGTCGTCTAACCAGACCTCAAAATCAATGGCGCGACCCTCGGCGTCAAAAGCGAGGACACTAGGGGTAGCCATGGCGACGACAGCTAGGCAGTGCAAGCAGTAGGGAAAGAGCACGCAGTGACAGTGGGACTGTGCTCACCAGGCGGGGCAGGTCGTGCAGCTCTGCAGAAAGGCGGCTCGGCGACCGGGCGGCTCGGGTGCACAGCGGCTCGGCTCCCGGGCGGCTCGGCGGCAGGGCGGCTCGGGTGCAGGGCGGCACGGCTCCCGGGCGGCTCGGCGGCAGGGCGGCTCGGGTGCAGGGCGGCTCGGCTCCCGGGCGGCTCGGCGACAGGGCGTCTCGGGCGCAGGGCGGCTCGGTTCCTGGGCGGCTCGGCTGCACTGCTGACCGACTGCTGCAGGTGGGGCGGCGAGGCCGCGTGAGAGAACCGGGGCGGGGCCGCGTCAGAGCCGGCGGCAGGGCCGCGTGAGGGCCGGCGGCGGGGCCGCGTGAGAGCCGGGGCGGGGCCGCTACAGAGCTGGCGGCGGGTCCGCAAGAGAGCCGGCGGCGGGGCCGCTTGAGAGCCGGGGCGGGGCCGCAAGAGAGCCGGCGGCGGGGCCGCGTGAGAGCCGGGGCAGGGGCCGCTTCAGGGTTGGCGGCGGGGCCGTAAGAGAGCCGGCGGCGGGGCCGCAAGAGAGCCGGCGGCGGGGCCTTGCGAAGGCCGGCGGCGGGGCCGCGTGAGAGCAGGCGGCGGCGCCGCGAAGGAGCCGGGGCGGGGCCGCGTGAGAGCAGGCGACGGGGCCGCGAAGGAGCCGGGGCGGGGCCGCGTGAGAGCAGGCGGCGGGGCCGCGTAAGGGCCTCGGCGGGGCCGCGACAGAGCCGTCGGCGGGGCCGCGTGAAAGCCGGGGCGGGGCCGCGTAGAAGCCGGGGCGGGGCCGCGTGAGAGCAGGCGGCGGGGCCGCGGAGGAGCCGGGGCGGGGCCGCGTGAGAGCAGGCGGCGGGGCCGCGTAAAGGCCGGGGCGGGGCCGCGTGAGAGCAGGCGGCGGGGCCGCGTAAGGGCCTGGGCGGGGCCGCGACAGAGCCGTCGTCGGGGCCGCGTGAAAGCCGGGGCGGGGCCGCGTAGAAGCCGGGGCGAGGCCGCGTGAGAGCAGGCGGCGGGGCCGCGAAGGAGCCGGGGCGGGGCCGCGTGAGAGCAGGCGGCGGGGCCGCGTAAGGGCTGGCGGCGGGGCCCCGTCAGAGAGGGCGGCGGGGCCGCGTCAGTGGAGGCGGCGGGGCCGCAGGGGAAATGGCGACCCGAGGGGTCGCTAAAAAAAAATCGCGCCTCGGGGGGCGCTTCGGTGGGCCCAAAAAAACGGTCCTTAGAAGGACCCGCTCTATACCATGTGAGAATAAGCGAACAGGAATGAATGAACTAGAAGTGAAATGAGTACAAGTAGTAAACCCTAGAATTATGTACCCCCTATAGGCTAACCCACTGTAGCCTACACAAGCATAACATATATAATGTTTGACACAAGTGAGGGCGGCAGGGCCGCAAGTGAGGGCGGCGGGGCCGCAAGGGAGGCCGCTAGGGCGGCTCGACGAATGTAGAGAAGGGAGCGCGACTCGGGGAGCGCGCTCCGGGCAGGAAAAAAAAAGGCACAGTGGTGGGCCCTAGGCACAGTTCCCACGAGGGAACCTGCTCGATACCATGAGAAACTTAGAACGAGAATGGGTTGACTAACTGAAAGTTGGGTACAAATACAAACCCTAGAAAGCTGTACCCCATATGTGCTACCCCACTATAGCCTACAACAGCTATGTCATATAAATATGATAGTAGACACTATAGGGTACAACATTTCTAGGTTTCCTACTTATACCCACATTCTCCTTAGTCATTTCATTCCTCATTTCTTCACACACCATTCCTCGTAAACTCTTCACAAGCCCAATATATTCACATGTGACGAGTACAATCGAGTGAGCGAGCAAGAGTTGCACTATCGAAGCAAGAGTACAATGCGCGAAGGCATGAGTGAAGAATATATAGCTAAACTACAATGGTAACGGTAATGTGTGGAAAATGGGGTGCGCGACGGGCCTTGCGCCGAGGTTGAGAAATGTCGAGGTGAATGTCTGGAGCGCGAGTTACCAACCAAACCGTGAGGTTGGGTCGCGTCGTGAACAGTGGCGAAAATAGTGTTGAGGCGAGTGTCGCGAGTGGTAACCAATTACTGGTGGGTGCTATTGGTGGGAACAGTGGTGTACGCGCTGAGCAGGAACGCGAAGAAAGGAAAATGAATTTTCCTTACACTCCCCCTCCCCCCTAAGGAGGCCCTCCTTACGAAAGCGCGTGTACATCCCGGAAATTTCAGCTGCGCAGGTACTCGGTGAAGACGGGGTGGTTCTCAACTCTATCCAGGGGAATCCATTTGTCTTTAGTGGGCATGCGGTCTTTCCAGTGGATCAGAAATTCGATCCTTCGGGCTCCCGGTGGGTCGCAAACTCGGTGGCTCAGGATTTTTTCGGGCGTGATGATTGGTTCCGTCGGCGGCCGTGTCATGCTGATTGGCTGGTTGTGGGGCAGTTGGCTGGTGGATGGCACGTAAGGGTGAAGCAGGCTGACGTGTAATGACGGGTTGACGGGTGGAGGTGGGAGGAGGAGGTGGGCGACGACGGGTGTGATCATGTGGCTGGTGCGGAATGGCCCACAATATTGGGGGCGGAGTTTTGGGGTAATTGGCAGGCAAAAGTTTTGCGTGTCGAGTAGTACGAGATTGTCGCGCTGGTAAGTGACTGTTCCGCGGTGGCGGTCGCCGTTGCGCTGAGCGATGATGATTTATTTTTTTATAGCGTCTACTGCTTGGATCCGTGCTGCTTGTAAAATGGGTAATGTGGGGTCTTGTCCGTAGTTCAGATAAAACAATGACTGTTGGGTCGTGGCGGATGGCGAGATGTTGTATGCGAATTCGATGAGTGGCAGTTTCTGTTCCCAGATGGTCGGGTCGTGGCACGTGCCTCGGATGAGTTGTTCCATGGTCTCGTTTGTCCGTTCCGTCTGTCCGTCGGTCTCGAGGTGGTACGAAGAACTAAACTGTAGTCGTGTGCCGAACTGCTGCCACAGGTTCCGCCAGAAGCTGCTAGTGAATTTCGTGTCGCGGTCGCTGATGATCGCTGCTGGTATCCTGTGCAGTCAAACGACAGTGGAGATGAAGACATGGGGTGTATCTTTGGCATTGATTGAAATTTTGCAACCTACGAAATGTGCCATTTTCGTCAGCCGATCGACGACGGCCAGGATCGCGTCGTTTCCGCTTGCTCCGGCTGGAAACCACGTGACAAAGTCCACTGTCACCTGCTATCAAGCACGCTCTGGGGGTGGTATTGGCTACAACTATCCTACCGGCCGCTTCCGTGATGACTTCATGAGCTGGCAGGTGGGACACGATGCCACGTGTCGCTGTATGTCGGTCAGCATTTCGGGCCATTAATAGTACCGCTGCAGCTACTCCTGTGTTTTTTCTACACCGAAATGGCCTGAGGTGACTCCGTCGTGTGCCTCCTATAGCAGTAATTCCCGTAGTAGGGTTTACCCTGGTACCCAGGTGCGGTCAGTACCGGTTTTTACGTAATATACTCCCTTTGCTGCTGCGAACTGCTGCGAATTTCCTCTTGTGAAGAAGGGGTCTGTTTGGTATTTGTGGGTGAACAGTCCAGTTAGTAGTGGGCTGGTCTAGGCAAGTAGTATTCCGTGGATTTGGGGAGTAGGGCGGATAAGTGCGTCAGCGATGTTGGATGCCCCATCTTTGTAAGTAACCGTGTAGTGAAAATTGGACTAGAGGAAATTGAGCCAGCGAATCTATCGTGGGTTGAGGTGGGGTTGTGAGTGTCAGATATATATGACATAGCTATTGTAGGCTATAGTGGGGAAGCACATACGGGGTACAGCTTCCTAGGGTTTGTATTTGTACCCAACTTTCACTTAGTCATTCTCATTCTCGTTGTAATTTCCTCATGATGAGAGCAGCAATTCTGTCACTGCACTGCCCCTGTCCTACAGTTTGTACTGCTAGTCCATTGCTGTCATGGCTACCCCCAGTGTTCTTGCTTTTGACGCTGAGGGTCGGGCCATTGACTTTGAGGTCAGGGTAGATGACCTGCAGCTTTTCCTACACAGCGATAGGGCAGACGGTCTCTCCCTCTTTGACCTCACTCTGGCGCCTCTCCTGCCCCTGCTGCTGACGCTGACGCCACTGTTCGCTCCCAGTGGGCCACGCGCGATGCTCCTGCACGTCTTGCTGTGCGTCGCCACCTGCCTACCACTGAGCGCGCGCACTTTAGTCAGTACAAGAGTGCTCAGACCTTGTACAACGCTGTAGTTGCGCGCTACTCTTCCCCTGCCACTACTGCACTGAGCCGCCTCATGCTACCGTACCTTTTCCTTGACCTTACTGCCTTTCCCACAGTCGCTGACCTCATTACGCACCTTCGCACTAGTGACACTCGCTACCGCGCTGCGCTTCCTGCTGAGTTCTGCGCCAAGAACCCCCCCCCCCCATGTACATCACTCTCTATTACATAGTCACCCGACTCCCTGACTCTCTTCGTATAGTCAGGGACCACTTCCTCTCAGTCTGTCCTGCCACTCTTACTATTGACCTCCTATAGAAGGCCCTCCTAGCAGCGGAGAAGAGCATAGTCGTTGTAGGAGCCTCTCGTGGTGACCCCCGCACCCCCATCTTTGAGGGGTGTTCCACTTCCCCCCTTTTGCCCTCTGTCGCCTCTGCCGCTGCGGCCGACCTCGTTGGTATTGAGTCTGTCGGCGCGGCGTCTGCCCCTAGCGGGAGACGCCGCTCTGGCAAGGGCAAGGGGGGCAAGGGCGCGGGTGGAGCTAGCGGGGGTGGTGGAAGTGGCGGTGGAGGCGGCGGGTGACAAAATTAGAAGAAAGAAGAGGGTTGAACTAGCAAAAATGGGGATACAAATAGCAAACCCTAGAAGGGTTGTACTCGCTATAGAGCACCCCACTACAGGCTAGAACATAAGATAACATTCTGACACACCCCCATAGCCAAAGTTGTGAGAGTAAGGAACAGGAATGAGAATGACTAAGGAAAGATTGGTACAAATACAACCCTAGAAACCTGTACCCCATATGTGCTACCCCACTATAGCCTACAGCAACTATGTCATCTAAATCTGACACACCTCCATACGCAAGGTGGGGGAGAACAAGGGGTCACAAGACCAGTCAGGCAAAGCAAAGCAAAGCTCAGGGTGGATCACAAAGTCACCACACAGTCCGAGCACAAGGTCAAGGCCACAAGGCCAGTTCACATGCAAGACTAGACACATATATATATACATATATGGCTAAACAAGCAAGAGCAGGTATATATATATATATATATATATATATATATATATATATATATATATATATATATATATATATATATATATATATATATATATATATATATATATATATATATATATATATATATATATATATATATGCAGGAGTACAAGCAAGGTCAAGAGGTGAGCAAGTGAGGTAGGACAGGTATAAGTCCCAGCTGAGTGCAGAAGCGCTGATGGTCACAAGGCGCGAGTGCCTTGGTGAACACATCAGCAGTGTTGGCCTCAGAGGCCACGTACGCAAGCCGCAACTGTCCACGCTGCTGTAGCTCACGAGCAAGGAAGTAGCGACGAGCAATGTGCTTCGCTCTGTGCTCCAGACGCTGCTCTCGACACAAGGCCAGCATGGCCTTGTTGTCTACGTACAGCACTGGAGGAGAACGAGGCGGCTCTCCAAGGTCAGTCAGGAGGTAGGTGAGCCAGCGAAGCTCCTGTGCAGCCATGGCCCCTGCGTAGATCTCAGCCTCACAACTGGAGGTGAGAACCGAAGACGAGCGAGTAGCCCGCCACGAGACAGAGCCGGAACCAAGGCTGAAGGTGTAACCCTGCGACGACCGCTGCGTAGCCTGGTCGTCAGCCCAAGAAGCGTCCGCGTGTCCTGTAAGGACCACTGGACTCCGCCCTCCAAGCACTAGCCCCATGCCCGACGTACTGCACAGGTAGCGCAACACCCTCTTCGCTGCAGCCATATGCTCTGGTCGGTGTCTCCCAGGAGCAACATAGCGTGCAAGAATGCTAAGAGGGTATGCAAGGTCAGGTCGTGTGCAGGTCATCAGGTACATGAGGCAGCCAACAAGCTCTGGGTACGGGCCACTCGACTCTACGGACTCATCCGAAGGCAGAGCTGAGAGCGAGTGGCGAGTAGACAGAGGAGTGGCCTAAGGCGAGGAGTACGTGAAACCGAAGGGGTGAAGGACTTGCTGCACCATGTGTGACTGAGTCAAGGTAATGGTGCGGCGTACTCTGTCCCGAGTGATCTGCAAGCCAAGATAGCTGCGCAGTTCACCCAGGTCTGTGCACGTGTGTCTCTTCAGCAGCTCGGACTTCACGTAGGCGAGTCCAGCAGTGTCCGCTGTGGCAAAGACCAAGTCGTCCACGTACATGAGGATGTAGAACGGCGGCAAAGAAGTGTCGGTGCGCAGAAATAGCGACGGGTCAGCAGTAGAAGGAGCAAACCCAAGAGCCGCAAGCGTAGTCCTCAGTGTGTCGTGCCACTCACGTGGTGCCTGGCGGAGACCGTAGACTGGCCGTCGGAGGCTCCACTGGGTGCCAGGAGGGAAAGTCCCAGTGAAGCCAGGTTGACGGCGCAGCCAGATCTCCTCGTGCAGGCTACCCTGCAAGAACGCAGTGCTGAAGTCGAGAGAGTGAAGCTCGTAGTCGCGATGAGCGGCTATGTGCAGCAGCACTCGAAGAGTGGTCATCTTCGGGGTGGGAGAGAAGGTCTGAAAGTAGTCAACTCCCTGCCGCTGACTGAAGCCACGAGCGACGTACCGTGCCTTGAAGACAGGTGGAGAGCCCGGCGGCCGCTTCACCCTGAAGATCCACATGCCACTGACGATGTTCGCCCCAGGAGGGGGAACCGCGTCAACGTAGGTGCCTGTGGACTTCCAGGAAGCCATCTCTGCATCCATAGCCGCCTGCCACTGAGAGGAGTAGGGACCCTCTACGGCCTCCGCGTAAGAGCGCGGAGTCGGGATGTCTAGTGCATCCGGGTCTCCCTCAGGAGCAAGCAATACAGACGCAAGATGAGGTGAAGCAGCAGCCAGACACTGGAACTCCTCCTGCCTGTCCTCTAGGACGTCCGTGCCAAGAGCACACTCACCCCCGACGGACGGAGGACAGACAGACGCAGACTCAGCAACAAGACTGGCAGCGTAGTCTAGAGGACAGCGAGCAGCAAAGTCGACGAGCTCAGCGACAAAAGTAGACGCAGCAGCGGACTCAAAAGAGGGGTTAGTGACGACAGTAGCAAGCACACGCGTGATAGTAGGACTGGTAGCACGAAGGGTGTCCGCCTCAGGGTCGGCAAGCGCAGCAAGGGAGGAATCGGGAGGAGAAGGCAAAGGGGCACGCAGAGGGGCAGTGGACAGACGCAGAGACATCCGGTGCGCATCAGGGACAGGAGGAGGACGCTGACCCGAACTGCGACCACTAGCGCGAGCAGCACGAACAGGCGACGCGGGACGAGACGCAGGCTCACGACGCTCAGCGAGACCTCCAGTAGGACCAGTGTAAGGAGAGGGAGCAGGCAGTGGGGATGTAGGCTCCAGCACTGATTGCGACTAGACAGGCTGTCGACACTCTACAGGAGGAGAAAGACCAAGAACCTGCTGTAGGAGCGCAACGAAGTACGGCCGAGGCCGCGCGGCAACTCCAGACTCAGCAAGGACAGCACCAGCACCCTCAGCTGCAGCACCAGCGCCACCAACACCTCCAGCGGCAGGACCTCCAGCAGTACCAGCAGCAGGTCCACCGCCGGGACAGACAGCAGTAGTCTCAGCACCAACACCCTCAGCAGCTCCAGCTCCAGTAGGGCCCGCAGGCCCAGCAGCTCCGGGACCGGCGGCACCAGCACCCCCGACGGTCGAAGAAGCTCCAGCTCCAGCAGTACGCCTCCAGCGGCGAGCAAACCACTCGCGCAGCTCCTGTGGAGAGAGGGGCTCCCACCGAGACGAAGCACCAGGAGAAACCCCAGGCTCAGTAGCTCCAGACGCAGCACCCCCAGGCTCAACAGCTCTAGACACAGCACCCCTAGGCTCATCAGCTCCACACTCAGCACCCCCAGGCCCAGCAGCTCCAGACTCAGCACCCCCAGACTCAGCACCCCCTAGCTCAGCAGCTCCAGGCACAGCACCCCCCGGCTCAGCACCCCCAGGCTCAACACCCTCAGCAGTAGCACCCACAGGCTCAGCACCCCCAGTAGCAGCACCTCCAGGCTCGGCACCCCCGCGCACAGCACCCCTAGAGTCAGCACCCCCAGGCTCAGCACGCGCAGCAGCACCAGAGTCACCAGTAACCTCGACCGGGTCAACTGCGTCTACCTGGGACACACCTGAGGGGACAGGAACCTGAGGGGGGAGGGGGTCTACCGGGGGGGGAACCGGCACAAGGAAGTCCGGCGGCGAGGGAAGGGAAGGAGTGCGGTAGGGGAAGAGGCGGTAGAAGGGGACTGACTCGTCGAACGTGACGTCCTGGGAGGACAGAACACGACGCGAGGAGGGGTGGTAGAACTGCCACCCTGGAGCGTCAGGGGGGAAGCCAAGGAAGACACAGGGAGCAGCACGAGGGGACAGCTTGTCCGCAGACAAGTCGCGACAAACGCCTGAGACCCCAAGACACGGAACGCAGACGCATCGCCGACCTTCCCCGTCCACAGCAAGACTGGGGACATCGCGGGCCGAGAGACCCTGGGGTGAAGGTTGAGCTGATGCGCCGCATACCGAACCGCAAACGGCCACAGAAAATGGGGGGCAGCCGCATGCATCATGGACGGACAAGCGACATCCATGACCATGCCAATGCGGCGCTCAGCAATCCCATTTTGGTGTGGAGTGTCCGGAAGCGTTAAGGTCTGGCGGATCCCTCGTGCACAACAATAGTCTCGGAGAAGACGAGAGGAGAACTCCCCACCTCGGTCAGAGTGTAGACGCAGAACAGGAAACTCCGAGCCGAAGCTCCTCCTGAGCTGGAGACGAGCCTCGCGGATCCAGTCGATCAGCACCTCAGTGACATCACCCTTGCTGCGCAAGGGGAAGACTGTGGTGTAACGCGAGTAGTCGTCAACCACCAGCAGGAAGTAGCGCTCGTGACCCTGCCCACGGACGCGGGCCGGGCCCCACACGTCCATGTGAAGTGTCTGCAGAGGAGCCTCTGTCGGGGGAAACTGGGAGGAGTGAGGAGCAGCCCTGAGGCGCCCCTCGACACAGGGGACACAGGAAGGTCCTGGTCCCGAAGGAAGGGGAGGGAGAGCCCGGGGAAGACCTGAGACAAGGACACGGGAAGCCATGCCCCGAAGACGGGACAGGGAGGGGTGACCAAGACGGTGGTGCCACAGGAGAGTCTCGTGAGACAGGAGGCGACACGAACAGGGGGCAGACTCAGGGCCAGACCTGGACGCAGCAGCAAACACCTGACCTGACGCAGCTACCTAACCAGACGCAGGGACAGGAGGAGACTCATTGGTCAGGGTGTAGAGGCTCGACCCCGGCCGACCCGAGAACGTGGCCAGGTGCCGGCCGGTGCGTGCGTCCGTGTAGTAATTCACCCGCTGACTCGCAGGAGTGAACTGGTGAACCCCCGCATCCAATAGGTCCGCACCACTCACCAAGTTCGTCGAGATTGAGGGAAGGTACAGACCAGACAGGGTGCCCGAGGGGGCAGCCGGACACGGGAGGACAGTGGAAAAGTGAGAGAGGACAGGACCCCCAGAGGGGTCAGCCAGGGAGACCGCAACCGGCCGACCAAGCGGCGTGAGGGTGGTGCGGTCTTGAAAGAAGGAGCGAGAAGCCCCTGAGTCAAGTGTGAAAGTGAGGGAGGACGAAGCCGACGCAGTACCTGAGAGCGCAGTCTCACCAGTACCTGAGAGCGCAGACGCACTGGCACCTAGAGCAGCAGCCTCACAAGCACCTAGCGCAGCAGTACCAATGCCCGGGTCAGGTGGGAAACACCGGTAACAGTCACCCTCCTCACTAATAGTCACAGCATACATAGCAGCAAGGATAGCATCAAAGTCAAGATCAAAGATCGCTACACCAGCCCTAGAAAGCTCATCCCAGCGGGGAATCTCACTAGCCTCGGGGAAGTGCTGACGCCAAGCGTCCTTCAGGCGGCCAAAGCAGCGCTGGGTGGGGTGGGCACCCCCACATTGCTCACCCGCGCGGTCGCCGGAACAAAGGACGTAGGTGCACGGACCAGCACCCCCACCCCTCTGACGTCGAGTGTACCACTTACGGAGCTGCTGGGGCGGAGGGATGTCCCGCGAACGCTGCTGCTGCTGCTGCTGCTGCTGGCGCTGACCACTACCAGCGCCGCTCCGCTGCGGGGCACCACCCCGACCAGCTCCACCTCCTCCGCCAGCACCTCCTCCTCCTCCGCCTCCACCACCGCCACCACTCCCACCGCTACCGCCACCACCGCCGCCTCCTCCGCCGCTGCCACCACCACCACCGCCTCCGCCACCACTCCCGCCGCCACCCCCACTCCCTCCGCCGCCTCCACCGCCACCTCCACCGCCTCCTCCAGCTCCACCCGCACCCTTGCCCCCCTTGCCCTTGCCAGAGCGGCGTCTCCCACTAGGGGCAGACGCCGCGCCGACCGACTCAAGACCAAGCAGGTCGGCAGCAGCAGCAGAGGCAACAGAGGGCAGCAGGGGGGAAGGAGAACACCCCTCAAAGATGGGGGTTGCGAGGGTTACCACGAGAAGCCCCTGCAGCGACAATGCTCTTCTCCGCCGCTAGGAGGGCCTTCTCGAGGAGGTCGACCGTGAGGGTGGTGGGACAAACTGAGAGAAAGTGGTCCCTGACTACGCGAAGGGAGTCAGGGAGGCGTGCTACTACGTAGTAGAGAGTGATGTACATGGGGGGGGGGGGTTCTTGGCGCAGAACTCAGCAGGAAGGGCGGCGCGGTAGCGAGTGTCACTAGTGCGGAGGTGCGTAATGAGGTCAGCGACTATGGGAAAGTTAGTGAGGTCAGGAAAGAGGTACGGTAGCATGAGACGGCTCAGTGCAGCAGTGGCAGGGGAAGAGTAGCGCGCAACTACAGCATCGTACAAGGTCTGAGCACTCTTGTACTGACTAAAGTGCGCGCGCTCAGTGGTGGGCAAGTGGCGACGCACAGCAAGACGTGCAGCAGCATCGCGGGTGGCCCACTGAGAGCGGACAGTGGGGTCAGCATCAGCAGCAGGAGCGGGAGAGGCGCCAGAGGTGAGGTCAAAAAGAGAAAGACCGTCTGCCCTATCGCACTGTAAAAACAACTGCAGGTCGTCGACCCAAACCTCAAAGTCAATGGCTCTGCCCTCAGTGTCAAACGCTAGGACACTGGGGGTATCCATGACGACAGACTAGCAGTGCAAGCAGTGGGGAAGGGGACGCAGTAGTAGTGGGGCTGTGCCGTGCTCACCAGACAGGACAGGTCGGGCGGTCCGGTGGAAGGGCGGCTCGGCGGCTCCTGGGCGGCTCAGCGACTCCTGGGCGGCTCGGCTGCGCCGGGGCGGCTCGGCTGCTGCTGGGCGGCTCTGCTGCTGCTGGGCGGCTCGACTGCGCCGGGGCGGCTCGGCTGCTGGTGGGCGGCTCGGCTGCTGTTGGGCGGCTCGGCTGCTGCTGGGCGGCTCGGCTGCTGCTGGGCGGCTCGGCTGCGCTGGGGCGGCTCGGCTGCTGCTGGGCGGCTCGGCTGCTATTGGGCCGCGTAGGTAGGGCGGCGGGTGGCCGCAGGTAGGGCGGCTGGTGGGCCGCTAAGGTAGGGCGGCCGGTGGCCGCAGGTAGGGCGGCGGGTGGGCCGCGAAGGTAGGGCGGCAGGTGGCCGCTGAGGTAGGGTGGCGGGCGGCCGTGACGAGACAGCGGGGCCGCGGCGAAGTGGGAGGGCCGCGACGGGGCGGCGAGGCCGCGACGGGGCGGGGCCGTGACGGGGCGAGGCCGTGACGGGGCGGTGGGGCCGCGACGGGTCGGGGCCGCGACGAGGCAGCTGGGCCGCGACGGGGCGGGGCCGCGAAAGGGCGGGGCCGCGACGGGGTGGGGCCGCAACAGGGCGGGGCCGCGACGGGGCGGGGCCGCTAGAGGGCGGGGCCGCGACAGGGCGGGGCCGCGACGGGGCAGGGCCGCGACGGGGCGGCTGGGCCGCAACGGGGCGGGGCCGCTAGAGGGCGGGGCCGCAACAGGGCGGGGCCGCGACGGGGCGGGGCCGCTAGAGGGCGGGGCCGCGACAGGAAGGGCGAAGCCGCTCGAAGGGTGGGCGGCGGGGGCCGCTAGTAAGGGCGGCGGGGCCGCGTCTGAAGGGCGGCGGGGCCGCGAGAGGAAATGCGACTCGGAGGGTCGCTAAAAAAAAAACGATCGCGCGCCTCGGGGCACGCTTCGGTGGGCCCTAGGCGAAGTTCCCACAGGGAACCCGCTCTATACTATGTGAGAGTAAGGAACAGGAATGAGAATGACTAAGGAAAGATTGGTACAAATACAACCCTAGAAACCTGTACACCATATGTGCTACCCCACTATAGCCTACAGCAACTATGTCATCTAAATCTGACAAAAGTGGGGTGTAATCAGCAGAGCAAGCAAAGCAGTACAAGCTCAGGGTGGATCACAATGTCACCACACATTCTGAGAACAAGTTCAAGAAGCAATAGTTTAGAGTTCACAATTATGAGCAAAGCTAGTGGTAGTCACAACGGGCAAGTGAGGAGGAGGAGAGAGAGTGAGGGGAGAGGAGATAGGAGGCGACGGCTGAAGCTGCAGACACACGGGCAACGGGAGGCAGACTGGCACAGCGGCTACCGGACTAAGCGCCCGGACTACAGGAGTAACAGGCCCCGCGGCTAAAGTAGCGGCAGACGAGCAACGGACCCACGGGCGGCTGGCGTAGAAGTCTAGCTCACTGGGCTACCGGGACAACGCCCCGGACTACATGTGCTGTGGACAACAAGCTGGCAGCCTCCACTCAACCTTCCGCAAACAGTCCCACCCCCCTAATACACACCCACTGCTACACCGCTAGCTCCACTCCCACGCACCCCCCTTCAACCCTAAACACCAGTCTCCCACACAACCACCCCCCTCAGCGACAGCTGCAGCAGTGGGAGACGAAGGAGGAGGAGGAGCAAAGGGAGGAATGCACACCGGCCACCCCCATACCCGCCACCCCGCAAGCGGCCCCCTCAGGTCGCCTCGACAGACGACGGGAAATGGCGGGGGGAGGGGGGGGGGGGGCCGGGGCCGCGACAGGTCGGTGGCGGGGCCGCGACAGAAGGGGCGGCGGGGCCGCGACAGGTCGGTGACGGGGCCGCGACAGAAGGTGGCGCGGCCGCGACCAGAGGTGGCGGGGCCGCGACATGTCGGTGGCGGGGCCCCGATGGTGGGGCGGTGGGGCCGCGACGGGTCGGTGGCGGGGCCGCGACCGAACGTGGCGGGGCCGCGAAGGAAAGCGGCGGGGCCGCGAGAGTGGGGCGGCGGGGCCGCGACGGGTCCCCGTCGCTCGTCGCAGCGCCTCCCGAGGGCAATGCGTGGGTCGACGGGGCGGAAGCCCGCCGCGCGCCTCGGGGCGCACAGCGGGCAGAGAACCGCCGCGCGCCTCGCGGCGCACGGCGGGCAGAAAACCGCCGCGCGCCTCGGGGCGCACGGCGGGAAGGAAAAAATGCCGCACGCCACGGGGCGTGCGGCTCAGAGAGTAGTAGCAGTAGTAGCAGCGGAAGCTATGCGGTGGTAAGCCCACCCATTGGATCGATCCAAGGGGATCGACCTGCTCTGATAGCATGACAAAATTAGAAGAAAGAAGAGGGTTGAACTAGCAGAAATGGGGATAAAAATAGCAAACCCTAGAAGGGTTGTACTTGCTATAGAGCACCCCACTACAGGCTAGAACATAAGATAACATTCTGACAGCGCGGGGAGTGGGGGTGGCGGTGGGAGTGGTGGCGGGGGTGGAGGTGTCGGTGGCAGCAGCGGAGGCGGAGGCGGAGGAGGCGGTAGCGGTGGGAGCAGAGGCGGCGGTGGTGGTGGAGGTGGAGGAGGCGGTGGTGAAGGAGGTGGAGCTGGTCGGGGTGGCGCTTCGCAGCGGAGCGGCTCCGGTGGTGGTCAGCGCCAGCAGCACCAGCGTTCTCGGGACATCCCCCCACCTCAGCAGCTCCGTGAGTGGTACACACAGCGTCAGCGTGGTGGGGGTTTTGGTCCGTGCACCTATGTCCTTCGCTCCGGCGACCGCGCGGGTAAGCAGTGTAGGGGTGCCCACTCCACCCAGCGCTACTTTGGCCGCCTCACATATGCTTGGCGTCAGCAGTTCCCAGAGGCTAGTGAGATCCCCCGCTGGGGACAGCTGTCTAGGGCAGGTGTCGCTATCTATGATCTTGACTTTGATGCTATACTTGCTGCCATGTATGCTGTGACTATTAGTGATGAGGGTGACTGTTACCGGTTTTTCCCGCCCGACCCGGGCATTGGCACTGCTGGGCTAGGTGCTAGTGAGGCTGCTGCTCTAGGTGCCAGTGCGTCTGCGCCCTCAGGTACTGGTGAGTCTGCGCTCTCAGGTACCATGTCGGCTTCGGCCTCCCTCACCTTCACACTTGACTCAAGGGGCTTCTCGCTCCTTCTTTCGAGACCGCACCACACTCACGCCGCTTGGTCGGCCGGTTGCAGTCTCCCTGGCAGACCCCTCTAGGGGTCCTGTCCTCTCTCACTTCTCCACTGTCCTCCCGTGTCCGGCTGCCCCTCTGGCACCTTATTTGGTCTTTACCTCCCCTCGTTCTCTACAAACTTGGTGAGTGGTGCTGGCCTACAGGATGCGGGGGTTCACCAGTTTACTCCTGCGAGTCAGCGGGTGACCCACTGCTCGGACGCTCGCACCGGCCCGCACCTGGCCACGTTTACGCGTCGACCGGGGTCGAGCCTCTACACCCTGACCACTGCATCTCCTCCTGTCCCTGCGTCTGGCCAGGTAGCTGCGTGTGGTCAGGTGTTTGCTGCAGCGTCCAAGTCTGGTCCAAAGTCTGCCCCCTGCTCGTATCACCTCCTGTCTCACGAGACACTCCTGTGGCACCACCGTCTTGGTCACCCCTCCCTGCCTCGTCTCCGAGGCATGGCTTCCCGTGTCCTTGTCTCTGATCTTCCCCGGTCCCTCCCTCCCCTTCATCCTGGACCTGGTCCTTCCTGCGTCCCCTGTGTCGAGGGGCGCCTACGGGCTGCCCCTCGGTCCTCTCAGTTTCCCCCGACAGAGGCCCCGCTGCAGACGCTTCACATGGATGTGTGGGGCCCAGCCCGCGTCCGTGGACAGGGTCACGAGTGCTACTTCCTGCTGGTGGTTGACGACTATTCGCGTTACACCACAGTCTTCCCCTTGCGCAGCAAGGGTGATGTCACTGAGGTGCTGATCGACTGGATCCGCGCAGCTTGTCTCCAGCTCAGGAGGAGCTTCAGCTCGGACTTTCCTGTTCTGCGTCCGCACTCGGACCGAGGCGGTGAGTTCCCCTCTGGCCTTCTGTGAGCCTACTGCCGTGCGCGAGGCATCCGCCAGACGTTTATGCTTCCGGACTCTCCACGGCAAAATGGGATTGCTGAGCGCCGCATTGGCATGGTCATGGATGTCGCTCGTACGTCGATGATACATGCGGCTGCCCCCCATCTTCTGTGGTCGTTTGCGGTTCGGTACGCGGCGCATCAGATCAACCTTCACCCAAGGGTCTCCATGCCGGAGACCTCCCCAGCCTTGCTGTGGATGGGAAAGGTCGGCAATGCGTCTGCGTTCCGTGTCTGGGGATCTCGGGCGTTTGTCCACGACTTGTCTGCGGACAAGGTGTCCCCTCGTGCTGCTCCTTGTGTCTTCCTTGGCTTCCCCCCTGACGCACCAGGGCGCCAGTTCTTCCACCCCTCCTCTTGACATGTTCTGTCCTCCCATGACGTCACGTTTGACGAGTCGGTACCCTACTACCGTCTCTTCCCCTACCGCACTCCTTCCCTCCCCTCGCCTCCGCTCTTCCTTGTGCCTGGTCCCCCCTCGGTAGACCCGCTCCCCCCTCAGGGTCCTGCCCCTTCAGGTGTGTCCCATGTAGACGCAGTCCAGCTGGTCGATGTTGCTGGTGACTGTGGTACTGCAGTGGGTGCTGAGCCTCGGGGTGCTGACTCTGGGGGTGCTGAACCTAGGGTTGCTGAGCCTGGGGGTGCTGAGACTTGGGGTGCTGAGCCTGGGGGTACTACGCGTGGGGGTGCTGAGCCTGGGGGTGCTAAGTTAGGAGCTGGTGAGCCTGGGGGTGCTGCGTCTCGAGCAATTGAGCCTAGAGGTGCCGAGCCAGCAGCCGCTGGACCTGCTCGTGTGGCGTGTGGCAGTGTTGGGCCTAGAGGTTCTCCGGGTGCTTCGTCTCGGCAAGAGCCACTCTCTTGATTGGAGCTGAGCGAGTGGATTGCCCGGCGCTGGAGGCGTATTGCTCGAGCTGGAGCTTCTTCGGCCGCTAAGGGTGCTGGTGCCGCTGGTCCCGAAGGTGCTCGTCCCAGGAGTGCTGGAGCTGCTGGGCTTGCGGGTACGATTGATGCTAGAGTTGTTCAGGGTGTTGGCACTGAGGCTACTGCTGTGAGTCCTGGCGGTGGTCCTGTTGAGGGTGGTGCTGGTGCTGCTGGAGGTACTGCAGCTGGAGGTGCTGTTGGTGCTGGTGCTCCCGGTGAGGGTGCTGGTGCTGTCCGTGCTGTGTCTGGAGTCGCCGCGCGGCCTCGGTCGTACTTTGTTCCGCTCCTTCAGCAGGTTCTTGGTCCTTCTCCTCCTGTAGAGTGTCCACCGCCTATGCAGTCACAGTCACAGTTACCGCCGGCCTCCCCACTCCCTGGTCCGTCTCCTTACACTGGTCCTACTAGAGGTCTTGCTGAGCGTCGTGAGCCTGCGTCTCGTCCCGCGTCGACTGTTCGTGCTGCTTGCGCTAGTGGTCACGGTTCGCATCAGCGTCCTCCTCCTGTCCGTGGCACGCACCGGATGTCTCTGCGTCCGTCCACTGCTCCTCTGCGTGTCCCTTTGCCTTCTCCTCCTGAGTCCTCTCTTCCTGCGCTTGCCGACCCGGAGTCAGACTCTCTTCGTGCTGCCAGTCCTACTATCACGCGTCTCCTTGCTACTATCGTCACTCACCCCTCTTTTGCGTCCACTCCTGCGTTCGCTCTTGTTGCAGAGCTCGTCGACTTTGCTGCTCGTTGTCGTCTAGACTACGCTGCTAGTCTTGTTGCTGAGCCTACGTCTGTCTGTCCTCTGTTCGTCGGGGGTGGGTGTGCTCTTGGCACGGACGTCCTTGAGGACAGGCAGGAGGAGTTCCAGTGTCTGGCTGCTGCTTCACCTCATCTCGTGTCCGTACTGCTTACCCCTAAGGGAGACCCATATGCACTTGACCTCCCGACTCCGCGCTCTTACGCGGAGGCCGTAGAGGGTCCCTACTCCTCTTAGTGGCAGGCAGCTACGGATGCAGAGATGGCTTCCTGGAAGTCCACAGGCACCTACGTTGACGCGGTTCCCCCACCCGGGGCGAACATCGTCAGTGGCATGTGGATCTTCAGGGTGAAGCGGCCGCCGGGCTCTCAACCTGTCTTCAAGGCGCGGTACGTCGCTTGTGGTTTCAGTCAGCGGCAGGGAGTTGACTACTTTCAGACATTCTCTCCCACCCCAAAGATGATCACTCTTCGAGTGCTGCTGCACATAGCCGCTCAGAAAGACTACGAGCTTCACTCTCTTGACTTCAGCACAGCTTTCTTGCACGGTAGCCTGCACGAGGAGATCTGGCTGCGCCGTCCACCTACCACCACCGGGACTTTCCCTCCTGGCACCCAGTGGAGCCTCCAACGGCCAGTCTACGGTCTCCGCCAAGCACCGCGCGAGTGGCACGACACACTGAGGACTACGCTTGCGGCTCTTGGGTTTGCTCCCTCTACTGCTGACCCGTCGCTGTTTCTGCGCACCGACACTTCTCTGCCGCCATTCTACATCCTCGTGTACGTCGACGACTTGGTCTTTGCCACTGCTAACACTGCTGGACTCGCCCACGTGAAGTCCGAGTCGCAGAAGAGACACACGTGCACAGACCTGGGTGAACTGCGCAGCTACCTTGGCTTGCAGATCACCCGGGACAGAGCACGCCGCACCATTACCCTTACTCAGTCACACATGGTGCAGCAGGTCCTTCAGCGCTTCGGCTTCACGTACTCCTCGCCTCAGGCCACTCCTCTGTCTACTCGCCACTCGCTCTCAGCTCTACCTTCGGATGAGTTCATAGAGTTGAGTGGCCCGTACCCAGAGCTTGTTGGCTGCCTCATGTACCTGATGACCTGCACACGACCTGACCTTGCATACCCTCTTAGCATTCTTGCACGCTATGTTGCTCCTGGGAGACATAGACCAGAGCACATGGCTGCAGCGAAGAGGGTGTTGCACTTCTTGTGCAGTACGTCGGGCATGGGGCTAGTGCTTGGAGGGCGACGTTGAGTGGTCCTCACTGGGCACGCAAACGCTTCTTGGGCTGACGACCAGGCTACGGAGCGGTCGTCACAGGGTTACACCTTCAGCCTTGGTTCCGGCTCTGTGTCGTGGCGGGCCATTCGCTCGTCTTCTGTTCTCGACTCCAGTTGTGAGGCTTAGATATACGCCGGGGCCATGGCTGCATAGGAGCTTCGCTGGCTCACCTACGTGCTGACCGACCTTGGAGAGCCGCCTCGTTCTCCTCCAATCCTTTACATAGACATCAAGGCCATGCTGGCCTTGTGTCGAGAGCAGAGACTGGAGTACAGAAGAAAGCACATTGCTCTTCGCTACTTCCTTGCTCGTGAGCTACAGCAGCGTGGTCAGTTGCGGCTTGCGTACGTGGCCTCTGAGGCCAACAGTGCTGATGTTTTCACCAAGGCACTTCCGCCTTGTGATCATCTGCGCTTCTGCACTTAGCTGGGTCTTGTCCGTGTCTTGCCTCACTTGCTCACCCCTTGACCTTGCTTGTAGTCTTACATATATATACATATATACCTGCTCTTGCTTGTTTAGCCTTATATATATATATGTCTACTCCTGCATGTGAACTGGCCTTGTGGCCTTGACCTTGTGCTCGGAGTGTGTGGTGAATTTGTGATCCACCCTGAGCTTGCTTTGCTTTGCTTTGCTTGACTGGTCTTGTGACCCCTTGTACTCCCCCACTTTGCCTATGGGGGTGTGTCAGATATATATGAGATAGCTATTGTAGGTTATAGTGGGGTAGCACATATGGGGTACATCTTTCTAGGGTTTGTATTTGTACCCAACTTTCACTTAGTCATTCTCATTCTCGTTTCAATTTCCTTAGTGAGCGGAGGTACTATAGTGATTTATGGTCTGTCCGTATTGTCACGTCTGCGCCGATCAAGGAACAGGGCCACACTTTGAATGTGTGCACGAGCTGGAGCGTTTCGCAGTGGTGTATCGGGTAATTTTTCTCGGGTGGATGCAATTTGTGGGACTTGTGGGCCCTTCCTCTTGCGTCGGTGGCTCGTAGGCGCGTGGCGACGTCATGATGACTCGCCACCAGTCCATGCCGGGGCCCCTCAGCAGCGAGACGGCATATCAGTTCTTCCCTGCGTCCGACTTGACGTAGTTCGCGTTGAAAAAGACATTCATCGTGAAGACCCACGAGTGAACCGTCGGACCTCCACTCTGGCTTGGTCGAAACAGGGCGGGCGCTGTGGCTTGAGTGGCATTGGTGCCATGATGGCATGGTCGCCACTTGTCGCCGCAAACTCCACGTGCCGACGGGCTTCGCGAGGCTCCCGCGGGCTTGACGCGGTCCTTTTCCTCTCCATGCCAGGCATCGATTGGGTGGCGCCATCAGTGGCTGCGCCTGAGCGCTGTCCCACGCTTTCGTTTTGTGTCGGGGTACCTGATGAAATGACAATCGGCTCCTCCGATTGTGCTGGTGCATTTTCAAATGCGTGTGGTGGCGCTGGAGCATTCACTGTGAATTGCTAACGAGCGAAGTCGCGTTCCGCCGTGAATGTTGCAATTTCAAGCGCCGAGTCTTCGATTTGGCACACGAGACGGTCGAGTTGCTTCTGCGTTAGTGTCGTGATGGTGAATTTGAACATGGCGGAGGTGTCGAGCAAGCTGATCGAGAGCCTCTGTCATGGGTGTGCGTGCTTACGAGAGAGCACTACGAGCGGCAGTGCTGGTTTCGCTGAGAGACGTCTACACCCCCCCAAAAAAAATCAGATAGTGGGGAAGCAAAGGTGTGGGTGCGGTCCGAGAAGAGATCGTAGGCTCCGTATACCAAGTGTTACGAGTTCAATTGAGTGAGTGAGCGAGAGTTGCACAATTGAAGCAAGAGTACAATAAGTGAAGGCATGGGCGAAAAATATATAGTGAAACTTCAGTGGTAACGGTAATGTGTGGAAAATGGGCTGTGCGGCGGGCCTAGTGCCAAGGTTGGGAAATGTCGAGGTAGAGATCCGGAGGTCGGGTTACGAACCAAACTGTGAGGTTGGGTCACGTCGTGAACAGTGGCGGGAACAGTGTCGAGGCGAGTGTCGCGAGTGGTAACGGATTACTGTTGGGTGCTGTTGGCGGGAACAGTGGTGTACGCGCTGAGCAGGGAGGCGAAGTAAGGATTTTTTTTTCCTTACATCATACAAAAACCTACTTGTCTGTTTTCATATTATATTCCAAACGATTCTTTCCTTGTCAAGCAGAATTGGCTTTCACCGTTTTAACATCGCACTAATTAATAAGGAGGTGCTTGTTGAGTCAACGCCAATAGCGGGCTGGCATTTCTGTCGCTTTCCCGATTCCAGACAAATTCTGTGGTTGCCTCAGGCTAGCAACGATTGCGCCAGGTTTCTGGCTCAAGATATCAGGGCGCTTTACCCTGTCCTCCTTGAACTTCAGGGTGAAGTCTCGGACCTAACCTGCTATGACTGGGTTTGGCTGTGCGTCCACCCAAACCGGCAGGGCTGAAACAACGCCCTGCAAAAGAGTTTTACGCTTGTTCGCAACATCACCGTGTCTCAGCTCGTTACGGCAGGCACCCTGCCAGTTTTTTCCTTGGTGAGAATTTCGTTCATTCGTGGCTTTCCTCTAAGTCGAAACGTCTGCACAGTGTCGTTGGTGACTGAATTTACAGAATTGGTGGGTACCTAGAAGACCCACCGTCGAACTTAACCAGCACAATTCACAACTCCCCACCTCACACCACAAGAACAACAGGTCCACGCAGTTAGGCATGTTGACGGGTTGTGGCGATGACCTCTGTTGATTGAGGAACTTTTCATTCGAATCGTGCCAGACCCAGTTCGAGCACATGATCTGGCTCCTGGGGATAACAATGGTAGGATCGACAGCGGGACCCAGATTTTTTTAGCTAGGCAGTTTTTTTTTCGGATTTCCACATTGCTAGATCCGAACTCGGAAAACAATCACACAGCCATTTCTTGGGTATGACTGCCAAGGCACACTGCAGCGGCAGGGTATAGTGGGTCCCAACTCGGATCAGGCAGCGTACCCTTAAACGAATCGAGAACGCTTTGCTGTGCTGAGGCGACAGCTAGCTGCGTGGAAATTAGGTTTAGTTAGACTGTTCCGTACCGCTACATGAAGTGTGAATTCAGCTAGTAGCGACGCTCGAGGCGTGCCATCATTAGGGTTTCGATCTCTTTCATCTCATTGCGTTCATTCCCTCTTCTCGTCCGTAACCTTCGTGTAGCCCTCCTTTCGCGCGTGTATCCTTCGAACCTACCGCTCGCATGTGTCGCCCACACGTCGCACAGTGTCGCCGGGAGCGCGAGCCACATCGCACCGCGAGGGTATCTTGCGTGCTGCTCCTGCTGGCGCTCGTTTCAGCCTGTCCGCAGAATGCGGCGTCTATCGCGGCCAGCATGCCACCTGGCGCCGCCACCCCAATGGAGCAGCAAGCAGAGCGTGAGATTCCCTCCATTTTCGCTAACGAGCGCTCTCCGCACCCTCCCCGCTCTTCCCGCTATCCCGCCCTCCTCGCCCTCTCCTCTATCCTCGCTCTCCCCGCTACCCCCTCCGTCCCTGTTATCCCCGTTCTTCCTCTTCCTTGCTCTCTTCTCTCTTCGAATCCTCCTCTCATCCCCCCACGGCCTTCCCCCATACTTCCCGCGCCCCCCGCCCCCCCTTCGTTCCCCCGTCCCCAGTTCCTTCCCCCCTCTTTCTGGTGAGCGCGCACAGACGCAGCGCCACTGGCGTTCTGGGAGGCGATGGGGCTGTGGCGAGCGGGGTTTGCGCCGCACCATCCTCCTCCCCCACTGCCTAACCTCCCCTACCCTTCTCCTCCTCACACACAGGCGATGCGCTGTTAGCGTTCTGGGAGGCGATGGGGCGCAGCGAGGGGCTGAGGGCGAGAGGGTGGGCGCCTATCCTTCTCCTCCCTTCCCTTACACCGCCTGTCCCTGCACCCCCCTTCCTTCTCCCCGCCCCCGCACAGGCGCAGCGCTGCTGGCGTTTTGGGAGGCGACGAGGCAAAGTGAGGGGCTACGGGAAAGCGGGCGAGCGCCTAACCATCTCCCCACTGCCTTCCGCTACCGCCCGTCCCTGTCCAATCCCCCGTTCCTCCCCCCGATTCCCCGTTTCCCCCTGCAGACGCAGCACTGCTGGCGTTCTGGGAGGCGATGGGGCTGAGGGCGAGCGGGTGGGCCCCCCTCGGCCCTCCCCAGTGCCTTTCCCTGTATAAATCCCAACCCCCCCTTCCCCTGTATATATCCCACCCCCCCCTTCCCCTGTATATATCCCACCCCCCCCTTCCCTTGTATATATCCCACCCCCCCCTTCCCCTGTATATATCCCACCCCCCCCTTCCCCTGTGTAACGCGCAACCTAGCTAACCATCTAACTAACATCCCTAGTCAAATGTCGAAGCCCTTCTCGACAATGAGTTGAGACTACGGGAATAGTATTGGTTGGAATGGGAAGGTTGGGTTGGAGGGGAAGCTTGGCTTGACAATTCCAAACCTCAACTTTGAGGCTTGGAACTTCCCAACCCAACAAATGTGAAGATTGAATGGTTGGATTTCAAACCAATCAAATTGTGCCAGTTGTTGTTCTAATCCAACCAAACACAAAACAACCATACAACACAATTAAGTTGGGTTTTCCCAACCAAACTAAATTGCCACCTAGGCTCCAAGCCTATTAGCTCCCCAACCATGGAAGCCATGGTTGGGAAGAGCCCCAAGGGGTATGATGGAAGGGGTTGGAACTTTCAAGCTCATTCCCACTTCCCAACTCCAACTTACGAACTTGGAAATGGGATTTCTCTAAGTCATTTTTGGTTCTCCTAACAAGTTCTCCTACACAACTAAACTTATGTTATTTCAAGGACAAGCTCTACAAGAAGCTCTTATCTACTTGCTAAAGCTTCATCAACCTTCTTCAAGCTCCTTTTCTCCTCTCGAGCTTCAAGAGTATTATCAAGGCTAGTTTATCCCTTGGTGGGATTAGTTTAATCGTGGAAGCTTTGTATCTTGATTTTATATAAATTGTCAAGGAGGATTTATATTGAACATACGGTTGCCCGTTGTAATAAGGGCCGTGGTTGTTACACCCTGTATATATCCCACCCCCCCCTTCCCCTGTATATATCCCACCCCCCCCTTCCCCTGTATATATCCCACCCCCCCCTTCCCCTGTATATATCCCACCCCTTCCTTCCCCTGTATATATCCCACCCCCTCCTTCCCCTGTATATATCCCACCCCCCCCTTCCCCTGTATATATCCCTCCCACCCCATCCCCCTTTCAGGAGCGGCGCTGCTGGCGTTCTGGGAGGCGATGGGGCGCAGCAAGGGGCTGCGGGCGAGCGGGTGGGGCAACACGTCGCTCCCGTGTGACCCGCGCAGGCCGCCGTGGGGGGGCGTGCACTGCAGCCCCACAGGCCACGTGGACGGCATGTGAGTGACATGTATAGCATGCATGGCATTGAGTGACATGCATAGCATGCATGGCATGTGAGTGACATGTATAGCATCCATGGCATGTGAGTGACATGTATAGCATGTATGGCATGTGAGTGACATGTATAGCATGCATGGCATGTGAGTGACATGTATAGCATCCATGGCATGTGAGTGACATGTATAGCATCCATGGCATGTGAGTGACATGTATAGCATCCATGGCATGTGAGTGACATGTATAGCATCCATGGCATGGCTTGGGGGGGCGTGCACTGCAGCCCCACAGGGCACGTGGACGGCATGTGAGTGGCGACGACGTGCCACCCCATGCCATCCCATGGCACCCCATGGCAACCCACGCCACCCCATGCCACCCCATTCCGCGCCGTGCCATGCATGTCATGTCATACTTCTTCCCACTGTCACCCCCTCCGCCACGCCACCCCACACCACCCCACGCCACGCCACGCCATACCATGCCATGCCACCACCACACGCCAATTTCCATTCTCCATGCATCCTGTTGCATGCAGCGAGCTGCCATGCAAGGGAGCGGAGTCACCCCAGGGGCAGCAGCTACATGGGAGGGGACAGGTCCAGTGGGCGAGCATGCTTGTCACTCTTTCTCTCCTTTCTGCATGCATACTCTTCTCTCTTCCCTTCCCACCACCACCCCCCCCACGCCCTTCCCTTCCCACCACCACCCCCCCCACGCCCTTCCCTTCGCACCAGCAGTGAGTTGCCGTTGAAGGGGCCGGAGTCACCTCAGAGGAAGCAGCTGCAGGGGCAGGTGCCTTGAGTGGGCATGCTTGTCATTCGTCTTTTTCTGTCCTCGTTCCAACTCTTCTCTTCCCACCACCAGCGAGCTGCCATACAAGGGACCGGAGTCACCGCAGGGGAAGGAGCTGCAGGGGCAGGTGCCGTGGGCGGGCATGACAGCCCTCTCACGCCTCACAATGCTCGACCTCAGCTTCAACCAGGCCTCGGGACCTCCTGTCACCCCTGCTGTTGCCGCCTTCACTGCCCTGCAAACCCTGTGAGTCTTGAATGTGAGAATCCCATAGTTGGGATGAGAGGTGAACTCAAGAGTTGATTTGATTAGAAGGATGGTGGGTACATATAAGCGATGAGAAGTGGGAGACCTAGGTTGGGCACCCGCAACATTATTGGTTAGCCAATGGGAGTAGCCACCAATAATGTTTTGGAGGTGGCTGCCAATTATTGGGGGGCCTGGTTCCCCCCGCCAATTGTGGCAGAGTGGGGTTGGGACGCGCCCAACCAAAAATGGTTGGGGCGCTTTGGCCCAAAGTGTACACCCATGTTTAGGTGTTACCCTTGCACATTTACAACCCAACTGATGCTATAATCTAACATTGAAACGGCTCAAGACTCGGACATTGACCCCAGCAGCGCCTCTGTGTTCTAGCTCAAGCCCTCTTTTCTCTCCTGCTCTCACCTCCCTGCAAAACATCTATTGTGCAACCAGCTACCACACCCCGTCCCTTCTGCTCGTCGTAGTACCCCATCCCCCTTTCTCCATCGCCTCACATCCATCTCCTGTAAAATAGGCTCTCGGTTTCCGTGTAACGCCTGTGGGCTAAGTGTTAATGGGCATTCGCTGCGCCAATAACACCCTCGTTTTGACCCAGTGGGTAGCGAGGTGTTATACTGGACTCAGAGCCTGGGGTTCAAATCCTGGCTGATCCCACATTTACCGCCTGTGGCGAGAACTTGAATGTAGTTACAAGATTGGACCCAGCAAACGATCCTCCGCTGGCCTGACCTCAGCAGCGAAGTTGCTGCTTGGAGCACAGCGAACAGGTCCCTGCGGGGGCCGACTCCCTGAAGTTCGTCAACGAGGACGTTGACACCAGGGGGGGACGAGTGTAACGCCTGAGGGCTAAGTGTTAATGGGCATTCCGCTGCGCCAAATAACACCCTCGTTTTGACCCAGTGGGTAGCGAGGTGTTATATTCCGTCCCTGCTGTTCTCGCCTCCCTGCACTCTTCTCCCCCTCCCAACCCCCATGCTTCTCCAATTCCTCCTCTCCCATTCCTCTACTCCACTTTCTCGATCCCAACTCCCCGTTCCCCATTCCCCCATCGCCCCCCACAGCCAGCTGCAGTACAACAAGCTCACCGGCCCCGTCCCTGCTGTAATCGGCTCCCTGCCCGCGCTGCAGATTCTGTGAGTCCCAATCAAATGCCCCCCTGCGCATGTGCGCATGCACTGTGAACCCCTTAAACCCGCGCTGCAGATACTGTGAGTCTTAGTGGAACACCCCTTCCGACATGTGCCTAGGCACTGTGAACCCCCTAAGTCAGCGCTGCAGATACTGTGAGTCCCCATGGAATGAACCCCTGGACATGTGTATAAGCTCTATGAACCCCCTAAACCCTCGCTGCAGATACTATGAGTCTATGTTGCGCCTGACGCGTCAGGCGTTTTTTACGCTGGCATCTGGACGGGGCGTCCAGACGCTTGACGCCCGGTGTCCTCTGCCCTGGACGCCCGCTTGACGCTGGTCCGGGCAGGGCAAAACTTTTCCCAGGCAGGGGTAAAAAAAATCTGCCTAGTAAGGATATGCAGGGGTTAGAATGCAAGAAATTCACTTTTGTCACCTTAAGTTATAAATACTCCATACTTGCATTCTCCTTCCACACCACCTGCAGAAGGTGTGGAGCCACTACCAGATTGACCAGCGGAACTAGGAGTTGACATGATAACTTAATTGCCTTCACCTAATTTTAGCTAAGAAGGCTTAGTAACGTGACTGGCGGATTCTAGTGTAGGGTATGCTTGGCAATGTCGAGAGAAACAGATCTGTGAAGTGTCGACCTAAATGTGGTTCTCTAGTTTAGTTGGGGGTCGTCCTGGTTGGGAGTAGTAGATTGGGATGGGTAGAAATGTGTGGGGGGGAATAAATGTGGGTTGCGTTTTTCTAGGTCAAAGACGCAACCCCCGCTTGCCAATTTCATTGCAATTCTGGTCGCGATGATATCGCGCGTCAATTGCGAGCGGGATTTTTTTTTTTCGGGCTGCCCGAAAATTGTTTTCCCGAACGTCCAGCGTCAAACTGATTTGACGCGTCCAGCGTCCGGACGCTGGACGCTGCCCTTTCAAGGCGTCAGGCGCAACATAGCTATGAGTCTTAGTTAGGAGCCCCCTCCCACATACTTAGGCACTACTCTGTGAACCCTCGACACCTCGCTGCAGATTCTGTGAGTCCCAACTCAGTCCCCCTGCATGTGTAGATTCTGTGAGTCATCCCGGAAGACAGCCGTGTGATGTGATGCACTGTGGTGTGATGTGATGCACTGTGGTGTGATGTGATGCACCGTGGTGTGATGTGATGCACTACAGTGTGATGTGATGCACTACAGTGTGATGTGATGCACTGTGGTGTGATGTGATGCACTGTGGTGTGATGTGATGCACTACAGTGTGATGTGATGCACTACAGTGTGATGTGATGCACTACAGTGTGATGTGATGCACTACAGTGTGATGTGATGCACTACAGTGTGATGTGATGCACTACAGTGTGATGTGATGCACTACAGTGTGATGTGATGCACTACAGTGTGATGTGATGCACTACAGTGTGATGTGATGCACTACAGTGTGATGTGATGCACTACAGTGTGATGTGATGCACTACAGTGTGATGTGATGCACTACAGTGTGATGTGATGCACTACAGTGTGATGTGATGCACTACAGTGTGATGTGATGCACTACAGTGTGATGTGATGCACTACAGTGTGATGTGATGCACTACAGTGTGATGTGATGCACTACAGTGTGATGTGATGCACTGCGGTGTGATGTGGTGCACTGTGGTGTGATGTGATGCAGTGTGGTGCCAGCCAACCTCCCTCCTGCCCAACCTCCCTCATCCCCAATTTCCCTCCTGCCCGCCCGCCCCTGTGCGCCCACCCCTGTGTGTGTCCCCGCACCTGTCCCCATCCCTGCAGCGAGCTGGGCTACAATCAACTCTCAGGCCCGCTGCCTTCCACCCTCGGCCTGCTGCCCTCTCTGCAAGCACTGTACGTGCTGCCACACACCTGCCACTGCAAGCACTGTATGTCCTCTCTGCCAGCTTCCAGGCAACTTCCAGGCAATTCCCAGGCAGTTCCCAGGCTGCTACCAGGCAGCTGTGTCAGGCACCTGTGAGCAGCTCACCACACATTTTGTTGTCTTGACGTTTTCACGTGCACAGTTACGAATGAAAGGAAATGTAATCTGCACATCCCTCCGCCTCTCTCCCTCTGTCCCTTTCCCCTTCTCATCACCTCCACCTTCTCATCACCTCCACCTTCTCATCACCTCCACCTTCTCATCACCTCCACCTTCCTATCACCTCCACAGGACCTCGACTTACCCATATGGTTGACACCCGCCTCTTTCTCGCACCTTTCCTCCCCCTCTTCTCCCCTTTCAACCTTATCCCATTTGCCCACCCCTCCTTCCCACCTATCATCCCACCCACCCACCCATCCTTCCCTTCGCTCTCCAGCCGCATCCCATCCAGCAACATCACAGGTTCCCCACCGGCCTCTCTCCCGCACCTCTTCTAGCCTCTTCCCCCAATTCAACCTTCTCCCACTCCCCCATCCCTCTCCTTCCACCCCCTCATCCCTTCCTTCCCCTCCTCATTCCTTACAGCCGCATCTCCTTCAGCAACATCACGGGGTCCCTGCCCGCCTCTCTCCTGCGCGCCTTTTCTTGCCTCTCTTCCCCATTCAACTCCCACTCCCCCATCCCTCTCTCCTCACCTCCTTATCTCTGCCCCCTCCTCCCTTCCCTCCTCCCCATCCCTTACAGCCGCATCCCATTCAGCAACATCACGGGGTCCCTGCCGGCCTCGCTCTCGCGCCTCTCAGCGCTGAGCTCACTGCGCCTCACACAGAACCTTCTCGCTGGCCCCCTCCCCGCCAACCTCTCAGCACTCACCGCACTAACTGAGCTGTGAGTGATCTTGCACTGCCAGCACTGCCAGCACTGCCAGCACTGCCAGCACTGCCAGCACTACCTGTCTCTCTCGCGCCTCTCCTTGCAGAGCTCGTTGCGACTCACACAGAACCTTCTCGCTGGCCCCCTCCCCCGCCAACCTCTCAGCACTCACCGCACTTACCGAACTGTGAGTGGCCTTGGTGCGGCTCACATATAGCCTTCTCTTTGGCCCCTTCCAACTTCTCAGCACTCACCGCACTAACTAATCTGTGAGTGCTTGCCTCTCTCTTGCGCCTATCCTTGCTGCTGCTCACGGCGAATATTCTCTTTGGCCCCCCTCCCCGCCAATATCCCACCACTCACCGCACTCACTGAGTTGTGAGTGCTCTCACCAGCACTGCCAGCACTGCCAGCAGCACTGTAGGAACTCTTAGTCCTGTCAATCTCTATTGTCCTGTCCACCCCTCTCGCCTTCCCCCACATCTCTCGCCTCCCCCCACTTCTCTCGCATCCCTCCACCCCTCTCGCCTTCCTTCATTATACAGCGTGTTCTCTCCGGTGTCCTTCTGAAGGCCGCGCCTTCTAAGGCTCTCGCGCTCTCTCTCCCTCCTCTGGCAGGAATTTGGCGAAGAATCAGTTGAACGGCTCTTTGCCTGCCTCGTGGGGTGCACTCACCTCACTTGCTGACCTGTGAGTGCCGTTGTGCGCGCGCGTGCGGGCGCGTGTGGATGTGTGTGTGTGTGTGTGTGTGTGTGTGTGTGTGTGCGCTTGTGAGTGTGTGATTGTATGTGTGTGTGAGTGTGGGAGTGTATGTGTGTGTGGGTGGGTGTGTGGGGATGGGTATGGGTAGTGTGTGTGTGTCCCACCTCCCCCCACATGCCCATGTCCTAACACCCCATGACGATGAGCAAGGGGCGAACACGATCGTGTTCGTGTTCGTCCCTGCATGAACAGAGCCGTTTGCCGAACTGATCAGTGTTCAGTTCGGCGAACACTTTTAGCAAAAGCAGATGTTCGGTGTTCGCCTGTGAAGGCGTGTTCGGTGCCCTTGTCCCACCTCCCCCCACCCCACATGCCCTTGTCCCACCTCCCCCCACATGCCACATCCCAACACCCCAACGACCCTACCCACGTCTTCACAACTCCTCATCCCTCGTCCCCCCCCTGTCCCCTTCCCCAGCTCTCACCTTGAGCGGCAAATATCCCTTGCTTCCCCATGCCTACCCCCCCTGCCATCCCTGTCCATCCCCATCCCACCCTGCTCCCCCCTGCCCTCCCATGCTCCGCCCTGCTTCCTCATGCCCCCCTGTGCCACTGCTGCTGACCCCCATGCCCCCCCGCGCTCCCCCCCTGCCGCACCATCTTTCCTCCCTTGCCCCTCCCCCTTTTTCCCACCACCAGCAAGGTGTCAGTGAATGCTCTCAGCGCCACACTGCCAGCCTCGTGGAAAATTCTTGTCTCTCAGGCAGCTGGAGGAGCTTCCCTCCCTACCCCCTCCTTGGTCCCCCTCTCCTTTCCCCCTGCCCACCCTTGCCTCCCCTGCCTTGGTGTCAGTGAACCATCTCAGCGGCACGCTGCCAGCTTCATGGGGAAAGCTCTCGTCGCTCCAGCACCTGGACCTTCCCTAGCCCCCTTTTCCAATCTGCCCAGCCCCCTCCCCACCCCCCTTTGCCTTCCTCCCTGCCCTGCGTCCTCTGCCCACCCCCCACCCACAAGCACGGTGTTGTCAAATAATCTCAGTGGCACGCTCCTAGCCTCATGGGGCAAACTCCTGTCGCCCCAGCACCTGGTGCTTCCTCCGCCCCTTTGACCTCCATCTCCGACCCGCCCCCTTCCCCACGCTACACCCTCCCTGCCCCTCACCCCCCTCTCCCCCACCAGCGAGGTGTCGGCAAATGCTCTCAGCTCAGCGGCACGCTGCCAGCCTCATGGAGCAAACCCGCGTCGCTCAGGCAGCTGGGGCTTCTCTACCCCATCCCCCTTCCCTGACCCCTGTGCGCCCCCTGCCCCCTCCTGCCCCCTTCCCTGCCCCCTCGTGCCCACACATCAGCAAGGTGTCGGTGAATTCTCTCAGCGGCTCGCTGCCAGCCTCGTGGAGCAAGCTCTCGGCGCTCAGGCAGCTGGCGGCTTCCAGCAACAACATCACAGGGCCCTTCCCCGCCTTCCTGCTCTCGCTACCGAGTATTGAGGAGATGTGAGTGGCTGGAGGGACCAGGGGAGAGGAGTGTGAGTGGTTTAGAGCTCACCTCTTGTCGCTCAGGCAGCTGGCAGCCACCAGCAACAACATCACAGTGCCCTTCCCCTCCTTCCTGCTCTCACTGCCCAACATAGAGGAGATGTAGGTGGTTGCAGCGAATGGGGGAAGGGGGGTGTTTGGGCTGCTGCTGCTGCCGTTGCCGCTGCCGCCCCCGCTGCCACTGCTGCTGCTGCCGCTGCTGCTGCTGCTGCTGCTGCCGCCGCCGCCGCCGCTGCTGCTGCTGCTGCTGCCGTTGCCGCTGCCGCCCCCACTGCCACTGCTGCTGCTGCTGCTGCTGCTGCTGCCGTCGCCGCCGCCGCCGCCGCCGCCACCGCTGCGACGATACTCGTTGCTACTGCAGGGGGGAATCTTACCGCTATTCCACACATGCCACCCTTCTGTCGTCCCTCACCATACCTCTGCCTGCATTTCTTCCTGCCTGCCTATGTGCTTCTCCCCCTGCATGCCTGTCTCCCTGCATGCCTGTCTCTCTGCATGCCTGCCTGCCCGCCTGCCTGTCGTCCCGTCTGCCTGTGCATTGCCGCAGCACCCTGAACAGCAACAGCATGTATGGTCCAGTGCCGCCCAACATCACCATCTCTCCCAGCGTCACGACCCTGTGAGTGAGCTTAGCAGCGTCACGACCCTGTGAGTGAGCTTAGCAGCGTCACAAGCCTGTGAGTGACCCCACCGTGACAACCATGCCATGCCATGCATGCCATACCGTGCCATGCCACGCTAACCACACACCCTGGTATGATCTCATCTCCCCAATGGATACCTCCCCATACACCTTTACGTACTGATTACCCAAATGGATACCTTCCCATACCCCCCATACACCTGTATTGATATCGCCCAATGGATACCTCCCCTCCCCATACACCTGTCGTGTCGTGTATTGATCGTAGGGACATCGGGCTCAACTACTTCAACGGCTCCGTCCCGCCTGCTCTGGACCAGCCAGGCTTCATGTGAGTCACCTGGGCATGTCACATGGGCATGTCACATGGGCATGTCACATGGGCATGTCACCTGGGCATGTCACATGGGCATGTCACATGGGCATGTCACCTGGGCATGTCACATGGGCATGTCACATGGGCATGTCACGTGGGCATGTCACATGGGCATGTCACCTGGGCATGTCACCTGGGCATGTCACATGGGCATGTCACCTGGGCATGTCAAATGAGCATTGATATCTCCCCAGGGACTTCGGCTGAACTATTCCAATTTTCAACGGCTCTGTGCCGCCCGCTCTGGACCAGCCCGGCTTCTTGTGAGTCCATGCAGGCAGCCGGGTGGTCACGCAATCAGGCAAGAGCAACAAGGTTATCAGGCAATCAGGTAGTTGGTAACCAGGTAACCAGATTACTGATGGTAGGGATGGTTAGGTAAGCTGGTAGCGGGAAAGGTGTCGATGGACCGTACCATAGGCCTCGTGTTTTGATTGTTTGAGTTGAGTGTTTGAGTGTATGAGTTGAGTGTTTGAGTGTATGAGTTAGGCTGTGGTCAGTTCGTATGTCTTCGGTGCGTTCTCTGCGGTTTTATTTGGTTGGTTGTGTCTCGGTGCGAAATGGTAAACCTCGAAACCGCTTTCCACCTTGTGGAACCGTCCTGAGCCAGGGAGCATGTGCTGTGAACGTGTGACGTGACTTGACCACGCCCACACCACGCCTTGTGCTCAGCCTTGTGTGGCAGTCTCTTCTGTTGCCCTGATGTCACCCCAAGCAAGTGTCATGTTAGAGCTATCACGCCTTCTTCTGAGCTGCCGTCCATCCTGCTGCTGTCTTCATGTCACTGCTCTAGCTCCCCTCTCCTGGCATAAAATGCCTTCCCTAATTCGTTCCCACTTCCCTCCCTGGGCCAACCTTGTGCGCCCACATCACACCAAACCACACTCCACCTCACCGCACCACACCATGCTCCACCACACCACCACATCAGCTTCGTGGACAACTGTTTCAATGAGACGGGCAGCACCAATCAGAAGCAGCAGAGCAGCTCCACCTGCACCATTTTCTACAACCTGCTCTACCCCCGACCCCCTCCCGGTACGCCCCCTCCCGGTAAGCCCCCTCCCGGTAAGCCCCCTCCCGGTAAGCCCCCTCCCGGTAAGCCCCCTCCCGGTAAGCCCCCTCCCGGTACGCCCCCTCCCGGTAAGCCCCCTCCCGGTAAGCCCCCTCCCGGTAAGCCCCCTCCCGGTACGCCCCCTCCCGGTAAGCCCCCTCCCGGTAAGCCCCCTCCCGGTAAGCCCCCTCCCGGTACGCCCCCTCCCGGTACGCCCCCTCCCGGTAATCCCCCTCCCAGTACGCCCCCTCCCGGTAAGCCCCCTCCTAGTACACCTCCTTATCATTCAGTTCAGAACGAGCGAAGTGACTTTGAGTCGAATCAGAGCAAGGTGACTTGTGAGTGAGTGTGTCGAATCAGAAGCAGCAGAGCAGCACCACCTTCTACAACCTTCTACCCCCCGCCCCCGCCCCCTCCCGGTACACCCCTTTCCTTCCCCGTACGCCCCAATTCCTTTTCCGTGTACCCTTTTCCCATATGCTCCCGCCCCTTTTCCATATCCTCCGTCCCCTTCCCATATCCTCCGTCCCCTTCCCATATCCTCCGTCCCCTTCCCATATGCTCCGTCCCCTTCCCATATGCTCCGTCCCCTTCCCCAATCCTCCGTCCCCTTCCCATATGCTCCGTCCCCTTCCCATATGCTCTGTCCCCTTCCCATATGCTCTGTCCCCTTCCCATATGCTCCGTCCCCTTCCCATATGCTCCGTCCCCTTCCCATATGCTCCGTCCCCTTCCCCAATCCTCCGTCCCCTTCCCAAATCCTCCGTCCCCTTCCCATATGCTCCGTCCCCTTCCCATATGCTCCATCCCCTTCCCATATGCTCCGTTCCCTTCCCATATGCTCCGTCCCCTTCCCATATTCTCCGTCCCCTTCCCATATGCTCCTGTTAGAAGTGAACCATTGACTTGATTAGGAATGATACGGGCTTACATAGTTGAAGCTAGGGGAGGGGGGGTTGGTTGGGTACCTAGTCAACATTATTGGCCCCCCCACCAATAAGTTGGGTTGGAGTATTATTGGGGGGTCCCAATAATGTTGGCCAAAGGTGGGCCAACATTATTGGGGGGGGGGCAATAATCTCCCAACCCAACCTTGGAGGCCAATAATTGGACCAAGGTTGGGTTCCAACCCCCAACTAGGGTTAACCCTAGTTGTGCACCCAAACATAGTTTGGGTGCCTATCTCTGTCCTAGGGTTTATAGGATCAGTGCAGGATACAGAAGAGTAGTATAATCTAGCAGCTCCGTCCCCTTCCCATATGCCGCTGCTGCTGCTGCTGCTGCTGCTGCTGCTGCTGCTGCTGCTGCTGCTGCTGCTGCTGCTGCTGCTGATGGGGCTAAACTCTCTTGCTTCCCTTCACGCCCTTCTGCAGCCCCACCATCCCAGGCGGTGGTAATGCTTCCGTCCTCTGGTGGCGGCGTGCTGCTGCCGGTGCTGCTTCTCCTAACCTCTTTTGCTCCCCTTCCCTCCCCTCGCCTCTGCAGGCCCACCAGTCCAGGAGGTGGTAACAGTGCCATCCTCGTCCTTCCCAATAGCAGCAGTGGTGGTGCCGGTCGTGGTGGTGGTGCTAGTGCTGCTGCTCACTGTCTTCCTCTGGCGGCGCTGGCGCTCTGAAAGGCTCGCACGCATGCTGCGCAAGGAGATTGGCAGTGAGTGGGGAGGGGAGGAGGGGGGCGGAGGGGGTTGGTAAGCTGGGAGCGAGTGGGGGGGAGTACAGTAAAGTAAGGGTATTGAGGTGGGAGGGGGGATGTGGGAGGAGAGAGGGGGGGATGTCTGGGAGAGAGAGTGTGGAGGGTGGTGTCTGCTTGTGTGCGGTAAGGGTTGAGTGATCATGCTGATTGCTCCGCCTGCCACCCTGTGCTGTGCTGTGCCCATTTCCTTCGCCTTTCGGCACTGCAGGCAGCTCACGCGTATTCTCCCTGGCGGAGCTGCGGCGGGCCACCAAGGAGTGGCAGGCGGAGATCGGGCGGGGCGGGTATGGCAGCGTGTACAAGGCGGTGCTCAAGGACAAGACGGTGGTGGCCGTGAAGCGGCTGGACGTGGTGAGAAGGAGTGGGGCGGAATGGGGGGGAGCAAGAGGGAGTGAGACGGAGTGAGGGTGTGAGTGATAGTGAGGTCGGGCGGGGCGGGTATGGCAGCGTGTACAAGGCCGTGCTGAAAGACAAGACGGTGGTGGCTGTGAAGGGGCTGGATGTGGTGGGTGGGAGAGAGTGAGAGGGGGTGAGAGGGAGTGAGAGGGGGTGAGAGGGAGTGAGAGGGGGTGAGAGGGAGTGAGAGGGGGTGAGAGGGAGTGAGAGGGGGTGAGAGGGAGTGAGAGGGGGTGAGAGGGAGTGAGAAGTCCAGTGCCACCTGGTGAATTTCCAGAGCCTCTGTCTTCTAGCGCACCCCCAGCCATGCGCCCTCCCCATCTCAGGTGTCAGACCAGACCAGGGCGACAGGGAGTTCTTCGGGAGGTGTTGTCACTGCCACCTGGTGAATCGCCTGGTCACCTCCATCTGATTTCCCCCCCCTCCCCCTCTCAGGTGTCGGACCAGGGCGACAGGGAGTTCATTCGCGAGGTGGAGCTGCTCTCACGCGTGCACCACCGGCACCTGGTGAATCTCCTGGGCTTCTGTGCGGAGAAGGAGGAGCGTGCGCTCGTGTACGAGTACATGGGGCTGGGGTCGCTGTTCGACCACTTGCACGGTGAGAGCTTGGGCTGGGCTGAGAGGTGCTGGGGCTGGGTGCAGCAGGGTGGGATGGGATGGGGTGGGCTGGGAGCTTGGGCTGGGCTGAGAGGGTACGTGTGGGTGCAGTAGGGTGGGTGTGTGTGTGTGTGTGTGTGAAAGCATGGTGGGTGGGAGGATGGGGTTCGTGATGACTGTGTGTATGGCTGTATAAGAACGGATGGAAACATCTGGTGCATCGGACGGATTGGATGGCGAATTCCCCTCTCCTCTCCCAGGCCCGCATGCCAAAGAGACTCCCGTCTCATGGGACTCACGCATCAAGATCGCCATCCACGTGGTTCTCCTGCTGTTGCCCCTTCCTCGCCCCCCCCACCGCACTCTCCTCTCCCCACCTTTCTCCCAGGCCCGCACGCCAAGGAAACTCCCCTGTCATGGGACTCACGCATCAAGATCGCCATCCACGTGGCGCTCGGCATTGACTATCTGCACTACGGTGCCGACCCGCCTCTCATCCACCGGTGAGACCGTGGAGCAGGGGGGCAGGGGGGGCAGGGGGGCAGGGGGGCAGGAGGGCAGGGGCGCAGGGGGGCAGGGGCGCAGGGGGGCAGGGGCGCAGGGGGGGCAGGGGCGCAGGGGGGCAGGGACGCAGGGGGGCAGGGGCGCAGGGGGGGCTGGTCTTCCCACCATTCACTGGTAAGGAATTGAATGTTCCCCACCCCTTTGTGTCGCACCTCTGATTCCCATCCTTGTCCGATTCCCATCCGCGTGTCGCACCTCCGATTCCCATGCCGCTCTGGTCTTGCCAAGGAGCTGCCTGCCTAAGCCCCTCTTCCCTCTGCCATCCCCCTCATCTTTCCCCCATTTGCTTTACCCCAGCGACATCAAGTCAGGCAACATCCTGCTCTCAGAGGACGGTCTAGCCAAGGTAGCAGACCTTGGTCTGTGCAAGGAGGTGCCGGTGGACGTGACGCCAGAGGGCCAGCCTCCTCTCACCACCCCCCCCCCCCCCCTCTCTCCCTCCCCCCCCCCAGCGATATCAAATCAGGCAACATTCTCCTGTCCGAAGATGGCTTAGCAAAGGTAGCAGACTTCGGGCTGTGCAAGGAGGTGCCGGTGGATGTGACGCCGGAAGGCCAGCCGCAGCTGCTGCCGCCCACCACGGCGGTGCGGGGGTCGTTTGGGTACCTGGATCCCGAGTATGTGAGCACGTCGCTGCTCACCGACAAGAGCGACGTGTACAGCTATGGCGTCGTGCTGCTGGAATTACTCAGTGGCAAGTATGCCATTCACGAGAAGCAGCCTCTCGCATACTGGGTGAGTGGGAACACATGACGTTACGTTATTGGTTGGTCCCCACTAATAACGCCAAGGAAACCCCTCTCTCATGGGATCCTCAACCGCCTCCTCACCTCACCACGCCCGTCCCCATCTGCCTTCCCATGCGCGAGCTGCACTCCTCACAGTTCACTGTGTCCATCTATCCTCCCTAGTATGCTTGCCCTGTTGCTTCTGTCTTTGTGCCTCCAATACCTTTGTTCCTCTGCCTGTGTTGTTCCTCTGCCTGTGTTGTTCCTCTGCCTGTGCCGTTCCTCTGCCTGTGCTGTTCCTCTGCCTGTGTTGTTCCTCTGCCTGTGTTGTTCCTCTGCCTGTGCTGTTCCTCTGCCTGTGTTGTTCCTCTGCCTGTGTTGTTCCTCTGCCTGTGCTGTTCCTCTGCCTGTGCTGTTCCTCTGCCTTGTTGTTCCTCTGCCTGTTGTTCCTCTGCCTGTGCTGTTCCTCTGCCTGTGCTGTTCCTCTGCCTGTGCTGTTCCTCTGCCTGTGTTGTTCCTCTGCCTGTGTTGTTCCTCTGCCTGTGCTTGTTCCTCTGCCTGTGTTGTTCCTCTGCCTGTGTTGTTCCTCTGCCTGTGTTGTTCCTCTGCCTGTGTTGTTCCTCTGCCTGTGTTGTTCCTCTGCCTGTGCTGTTGCCTCTGCCTGTGTTGTTCCTCTGCCTGTGCTGTTCCCCTGCCTGTGCTGTTCCTCTGCCTGTGCTGTTCCTCTGCCTGTGCTGTTCCTCTGCCTGTGTTGTTCCTCTGCCTGTGCTGTTCCTCTGCCTGCGTTGTTCCTCTGCCTGTGTTGTTCCTCTGCCTGTGTGTTCCTCTGCCTGTGTTGTTCCTCTGCCTGTGCTGTTTCCTCTGCCTGTGTTGTTCCTCTGCCTGTGTTGTTCCTCTGCCTTGCTGTTCCCTGCTGTGCTGTTCCTCTGCCTGTGCTGTTCCTCTGCCTGTGCTGTTCCTCTGCCTGTGCTGTTCCTCTGCCTGTGCTGTTCCTCTGCCTGTGCTGTTCCTCTGCCTGTGCTGTTCCTCTGCCTGTGCTGTTTCCTCTGCCTGTGCTGTTCTCTGCCTGTGCTGTTCCTCTGCCTGTGCTGTCCTCTGCCTGTGCTGTTCCTCTGCCTGTGTTGTTCCTCTGCCTGTGTTGTTCCTCTGCCTGTGCTGTTCCTCTGCCTGTGCTTGTTCCTCTGCCTGTGCTGTTCCTCTGCCTGTGCTGTTCCTCTGCCTGTGCTGTTCCTCTGCATGTGCTGTTCCTCTGCCTGTGCTGTTCCTCTGCCTGTGTTGTTCCTCTGCCTGTGTTGTTCCTCTGCCTGTGCTGTTCCTCTGCCTGTGCTGTTCCTCTGCCTGTGCTGTTCCTCTGCCTGTGCTGTTCCTCTGCATGTGCTGTTCCTCTGCCTGTGCTGTTCCTCTGCCTGTGTTGTTCCTCTGCCTGTGTTGTTCCTCTGCCTGTGCTGTTCCTCTGCCTGTGTTGTTCCTCGGCCTGTGCTGTTCCTCTGCCTGTGCTGTTCCTCTGCCTGTGCTGTTCCTCTGCCTGTGCTGTTCCTCTGCCTGTGCTGTTCCTCTGCATGTGTTGTTCCTCTGCCTGTGTTGTTCCTCTGCCTGTGTTGTTCCTCGGCCTTGCTGTTCCTCTGCCTGTGCTGTTCCTCTGCCTGTGCTGTTCCTCTGCCTGTGCTGTTCCTCTGCCTGTGCTGTTCCTCTGCCCTGTGCTGTTCCTCTGCCTGTGCTGTTCCTCTCTGCCTGTGCTGTTCCCTGCATGTGTTGTTCCTCTGCCTGTGTTGTTCCTCTGCCTGTGTTGTTCCTCTGCCGGTGCTGTTCTCTGCCTGTGCTGTTCCTCTGCCTGTGTTGTTTCCTCTGCATGTGCTGTTCCTCTGCCTGTGCTGTTCCTCTGCCTGTGTTGTTCCTCTGCCTGTGCTGTTCCTCTGCCTGTGTTGTTCCTCTGCCTGTGTTGTTCCTCTGCCTGTTGTGCTGTTCCTCTGCCTGTGCTGTTCCTCTGCCTGTGTTGTTCCTCTGCCTGTGCTGTTCCTCTGCCTGTGTTGTTCCTCTGCCTGTGCTGTTCCTCTGCTGTGTTGTTCCTCTGCCTGTGTTGTTCCTCTGCCTGTGCTGTTCCTCTGCCTGTGTTGTTCCGCTGGCCGTGCCTCCCAATCCCCTCCCCCACCCTTCTCTCCCCCTTGTATGTGCCTCCCAATCCACCAGGCGGAGGAGTACCTAACAGACAGCGAGCGCCTGGGGGAGCTGCTGGGCCTGTCTGAAGCCAATAGCCTTTCCACCCGCCTGCCCATGTCTGTTGCCTTTTATTGTGCCCGTGCCACCCACCAGGCGGAGGAGTATCTGATGGACAGCGAGCGCCTGGTGGAGCTGCTGGACCCGGCGCTGGGCAGCGACTACGACCTGCATGAGGCGCAGATTCTGTGTGACATCGCCAGGAGCTGCGTGCAGGTGAGAGTAGCATGTGTACCAGTGAGAGGGTAGCGTGCTTGTTGTTCGGGTGAGAGCAGCATGTGTGTGTATAGATAGAGTCACGGTCAGTGACTACGACCTGCATAAGGCGCAGATTCTGTGTGACATTGTGAGGAGCTGCATGCAGGTGAGCAGCAGATTCCACCCTTGAATTCCACCCTTGAATTCCACCCTTGAATCCGGCACTCATTTTGATGCCACACTCAATCTCTCGGCCTCTTCCCCCTTTCCATCCTCCACCTCTCCCCCCATTCCCCCCACCCCTCCGTACCGCGCAGGACCGTTCGGCGGACCGGCCAGCCATCAGGGACGTGGCGCAGGCGCTGGTGGAGCATCTGGGGCGCGTGGTGGTGATGGCCTCCTCCACCGCCTCCTCCGAGTACAGCTATGGCTACTCCTATGATGACTATGGCTCGCAGCAGCCTTTCTTTTCGGGCAGCCTGCCCGACACCTCAGGCAGCTACACGGGGGATTCGCCAGGGAATCCGGTTGCTGGTGGTGGTGCGAATGGTGGTGCGGGTGGGAAGGCTGGGAATGGTGGGACGGGGGATGGGTTCACGTTTCGGAATTGCCAGTCACAGCCAATCATCATCGCGCGTGCGGGTGGGGGAGTGGAGGGGAGTGGGGAGGACGGGGGAGGGGAGGGGGGATGGGGGAGCGGGGAGTGTGCAGATGTCAACGGGTGTGCATGGCAACAGGCCTCCTGTGCCCATTGGGGCGCATGAGGGCACGGTGTGAGGGGCCTTTAGGGACATTCCTTCCTTCCATGTGATGTGTGCTATGGGGGGTCGATGTTTGTTACAGTAGGGTTTAGTGCAGGGAAGGTGTAGAAAGGGGCTTGGTCTGTGGTGTTGTGAAATAAGGCTGGGTGTGCCACCTGCAGGCCAAATGGTGCAATTCTGATGTGATGTGAATGTGTCAAATGTGGTTATATCCGATACAAATTGAGCAAATGGTCGAATTTGTGCAACTGCTGTAGTGTGGTTATATAAATCACCTCCTGTAGGTAGTGAACTTCCTGTAATCATATTATTCACCTCCTGCTTATCTTGCCTTGTTTCCCAAACCCTTTGGTGAAGTGAAACACCTCCTTCCTTCATTTTCCCCTCGCCAACTTTCCTCCTCCCATGGATCTCCTTGTCAAAGTACTGTACGTACACCGAAATGAGCATGACTAGCAAGAGATGGGTACATATCGTTGGAAACATATAGTTCGCGCTTCTGGTGTGTCGAGCACTACAACGAAAGCGAAGCGAACTAAAGTGAAGCAACAGCGAGTCAATCAAAGCGGTTGACCAAAAGACAACAGCAAGAGGTTGAGTGAAGGTCAAAGGTCAGCGACCTTTGACTCGCCGAAGGCAGCGTGACAGCAAGGACACATAGCTAACTCGATACTACTGAGCAGTTACCCGAGTCGTCGCTGTATCAAACCGCAACAGCAGTTACAGTTAGTTAAACCTTTCGTATTCCTTGTAATCATATTAAAGCTTGTATCTCTTTGTTATTATCAAGTTATCTTGTTCTCCACACACCGTCATCACCCGGATATACCCCAGGCCTATGTTACACCCATGCGGTTATAATCGTACTAGTGGGCTTATAGCCGGTTGCCGATTATAAGCCCACCCCAAGTTGTGTCAATCTTCGTATAAGCGCACCCAATGAATTCTGGTGTTTTTTTGTAGCGAAATCACCACTAACGCGCCTAAACGAATCGTCACAGACGTGCCTGACGAAATCCCCCCTGGCTCGCTTGGCAAAATTGCCACAGGAGGTGCACTGTGCGCGAAATCTGCAACATTTGAGCAGGTGCTGACTCGGATTCTTGACTGTACGACACATTCTCGGAACTTTTCAGCAGCGATCCTCTTTGTGTAAGCATCGATTTAAATCGCCAGGGTGAAATCTGCATTCCAGTGTTATAAAATCAAAATTCCATAAGTGTCATTTATTTAGCCCATGGGGTTATAAAATTTACCACATTATAAGCCCACCCACCATTTTTCCAGGTTTTTTTACACCCCCACCTGGGGGTATATCCGGGTGATGACGGTACTAGTGCAAGGTGGTTCAATCAGTTCACTAATACGCTTCCGCTAAAACATCACTACTCTAAGCCTCTAGTCTTGAAAAACGATCCTAAGGGCTTTTCTCAGCCCAACATGGTATGAGAGCTAGCAAGACAAAAAGACAACTGTGTTCAAGCTCCTACAACAACGGAAGGCATGGCTACGCAGAAAGAGAGAAGCTCGGCTCGTCTACTGGATCTCCAAGTAACTCCTACTCCACCACCAGCCTTTGGATTTCAGACAGAGAGAGGCACAACCCAAGTACCAGCTGCTGAGCCTACTGAAACTCCAGCCAGTCAAGCTACCGGCTTCGACCCAAGCATGATGGAGAAGTTCTTCTCCTTTCATGTCGCTCTACGAGGCAACACCAACAAGCAGAACCTGCGCAGTCAAACAACAGCGATAACAACAACAGAGTCACTCCCATGAGCCTCGACGGTTCATCATTTGCGCGCGGAAATCAGCAGCCTACCTTCGCACCGTATGAGCATCAACGCGGCTCTGTCAGCTTCATGCCGAATCGACTCTGGACGAGAAACGAAGACACTGGACGCACTTCAGTTGCAGTCACAGTTTGCGAACGTTCTGAAACTGCAAACAACGCCATTCGACGGCAAAGATTTCTATACCTGGTCCTTTGAGTTCAAGCTTATGATGGAGGGCGCCCAAATCCTTGGCTTCTTCGACGGTTCCCTGCCATATCCAACGCATGGGACATAGTACGACAAGCAGCAGTACACGTATCAGTCACTCATGGCGTACACCATCCTCCTGCAAAACTTAACGCCAAACGAGCAAAAGAACATGCGGGTCTTATCGCGGATACGGTAACTCCGCCAAGCTCGCATTCAACCACCTGAAGAATCTATACCAAGCAACCGACACCGTTAATCAAAGTCGTCTCATGGCGCAATTGACAACAATTCAAATGCAACCGGGTGAAAAGGGGATGGCATATATCAGTCGATGTCGCGGATTGCGCGATAGACTCCTTCAATGCGGCGGATCAATATCCGAAGAAGCGTTCGTCACTGTCGTCATCACATGCCTCTGTCCTCAGTGGCCCTCCACTCGAGCTATTCTCTGAGCTCACGGAAGAATCTCCGAAGCAAACCTTTGCGCTAAAATCTACGCCGAGCAACAGGACATGGACCTACACGAAGAACGTCACAAGAAGAAGGCATCAGTACAGGAGTTCGCATTTCACATTCAGTGGCGCAACAACAACAACCGACAACACGAGCACCAAGCACGAAGATACGTACCACCGTTCTGTCATCTCTGTAAAATGTCAGGACACTCTCGCATTCACTGCCCAAATCAACACCAATCAACACCACACCACGCCAGCTTCGACCTTCAAGCAGTCAGGTGGCTTCCACACAGCCACATCCTTCAACCAGGTGCCGCCTTCAACGACGACGTCCCAACCTGCACAAGGACCAAGAAATATCATAAGTTGCATAACAAGAACAGACTCTTGCATCACCGGATCACCACCGACCTACTCACCAAAAGAACTACTCGACGAAAGCACGCCTCGTCGCGAATCACTGGAACCAAATCCGACGTACACAACTATCGCACAGAGCGAACCATCCGGTCAAGACACTTGGTTCCTGGACAGCTGTTGCGGACAACATAGGTGCTCATCAAACCGCTTCGTCCAACGGGAACAACGCCTCAACTGAGATGTTGTGATCACCATCGCCAACAACCAAAACCTGTGCACATGACGACAAGGAGTAGTTCAACTTCAGTCCCGCGAGCCAACGTCGTCTTACAAATGTCGTAGGTTTTAAATGCAGAAGGACTGGGCTACAACTTACTCATCGTCAGCCAGCTCATGGCAAAAGGAATTCATCTTGAAGGCAACAATACCACTCAAGAATTCAGACTTTACATTGGAAGAGCAATCCTGAAGAACAGCGTCTTCGTCCTTGACTTCGTCCCTGATCAAGGAACCGCATACAGCGACGCGATTGTTATCTTCACCACTTGGTCGCACACACCAGATCTTGGTCGGAGGATTCTGGTACTCGCACACCATACCCGAAGCAGAACGAACAAGGGTGTTAGCGGTGATCCAAGAGACATTAGGAGAAGCATCAACATCGGCAGTAGCAGAGACAACAGCAGCAGAGACAGCAACAGCAGAGACAACAGCAGCAGAGACAACAGCAGCGAAGACATCAGCAGAAGCAGCGGCAACGGCAGCAGCAGTGGCAACGGCAACAGCACCGACAACGGGAGCAGCAGCGGCAACATCGGCAGAAGCAGAGACAAAGACACCATCATCAACACCCGCTCAGCAGCTGAATCCTGCCCCACGCAACGTTCACCGAAGCGCCAACATCACTGCCAGTTTTTACTCCAACTCCGATATGTACAGACGTTCACCTGGACATCGCGCTGACGAATCATTATGGCATCAAAGGTTAGGGCATCCTAGCAACACAACACTGAACAACACGATAAAAGCAGGGGTGCTCGATAACGACTCACTACTCCTACCCGACGGCAGAGAACTTCAACGAGTCCGCGGAAACTGCTTTACCACCCTTGAAGCCAACTTACCCCATCAGCCGTTTGTCTCTCTTCACAACCCAAGCGCGCTAGCCTATGCACCGCTGGAGAAGGTTTACAGCAACATACTGTACGCCCGCGAAAGCGGACAAGGAGCCTACAACCATGTCATCACCTTCATCGACGCCGCCACTAGATACGTCTGGCACCTCAATCTTCCGAGTCGCGACATGGCCCTCGAAGCCTTCGTCGCATGGCTTCCAGTAGGAGAAAGGGAATCAGGAGTGAAGCTGAAAAGCTTCCACTCAGACAGGGGAGGAGGATTTCAGTCACAACGGTTCAAGCAGTACATGGCGGAGAGGGGCATCAAGCGACTCATCTACGCAAAGTGAAAAAACCCTACAACGCATAGAAAATCTTCGACGTCCACTCAAAGGAAACAGTAGCAGCACGTGACGTGATTTTCTAAGAACAACTCACTGTCCAAACGTACCTGGACAACTTGGAAGCAGCAGAACGAGACCTCACGGACGGCTTCCATGGCAACCGAGCCTTCGCCACACTAGCCGATGAGGCTCACTGGGATGAGCAAAACGTGGACGGAGCATCCGAGGAAGCTGGATCCCTTCCTTACTGCTCAGTACCAATTCCGATGGACGACGAAAATTCTCGCGAAAGCGTCAACGCCAGAGTCTACTACGACTTCACCAACAATGGTTACGTTGCACCCCAGCCGGTCAACACCAAAGTTTCGGAACGCATAGGTCCCAACTTTCTTACCTGATCCAGAAGCGGGAGACGAACCAGTCTATCCCGAGGACCCAAATCTCCCTCGCTACACACAGAGTGGGCTGCAGATAATCGGACCCGTCACCACCGTCCACGTAGCATCACCTGTAAAGAATGAAACGAGAGAATGATTGAACTATGAAAGAGTTGGGTACAAGTACTAACCCTAATTGGGCTGTACCCCTTATGGGCTACCCCACTACAGCCTATACAAATGTATAAGCTATAATGTTCTGACACACCCCCATAGGCAAAGTGGGGGAGAACAAGTGGTCACAAGACCAGTCAAGCAAAGCAAAGCAAGCTCAGGGTGGATCACAAAGTCACCACACACTCCGAGCACAAGAGTAAAGCCACAAGGCAAGTTCACATGCAGGATCATATATATAAAGGTAAACAAGCAAGTGCAGGTATAGAAAGAGTACAGTACAAACAAGATCAAGAAGTGAGCAAGTGAGGCCAGGTGGGAACAACACCTAGCAAAGTACAGAAGCGCTGATGATCACAAGGCAGAAGGGACTTGGTGAAGATATCAGCAGTGTTGGCCTCAGAGGCCACATAGGTGAGGCGGAGCTGACCACGCTGCTGCACCTCACAAGCCAGGAAGTAGCGGAGAGCAATGTGCTTCGTTCTGTGCTCCAGTCTGTGCTCCCGACACAAAACCAGCATGGCCTTGTTGTCTACGTACAGAACTGGAGAGAACGAGGCGGCTCTCCTAGGTCAGTCAGCAGGTAGGTGAGCCAGCGTAGCTCCTATGCAGCCATGGCCCCTGTGTAGATACCAGCCTCACAGCTGGAGCTGAGAATAGAAGACGAGCGGGTAGACCGCCACGAAATAGAGCCGGAGCCAAGGTGAAGGTGTAACCATGTGACGACTGCTGCAGAGCCTCGTCGTCAGCCCAAGAAGAGTCACCGTGACATGTGAGGACCACTCGACGTCGCCCTCCAAGCACTAGCCCCATGCCCCACGTACTGCACACGTAGCGCAACACCCTCTTCGCTGCATCCATGTGCTATGGTCGGTGTCTCCAAGGAGCAACATAGCGTGCCAAGATGCTAAGAGGGTATGCAAGGTCAGGTCGTGTGCAGGTCATCAGGTATATGAGGCAGCCAACAAGCTCTGGGTACAGGCCACTCAACTCTACGGACTCATCCGAAGGCAGAGCTGAGAGCGAGTGGCGAGTAGACAGAGGAGTGGCCTGAGGCGAGGAGTACGTGAAGACGAAGCGCTGAAGGACCTGCTGCACCATGTGTGACTGAGTCAGGGTAATGGTGCGCTGTGCTCTGTCCCGGGTGATCTGCAAGCCAAAGTAGCTGCGCAATTCACCCAGGTCTGTGCACGTGTGTCTCTTCAGCAGCTCGGACTTCACGTGGGCAAGTCTAGCAGTGTCAGCAGTGGCAAAGACCAAGTCGTTGACGTACATGAGGATGTAGAACGGCGGCAGAGAGGTGTCGGTGCGCAGAAACAGCGACGGGTCAGCTGTAGAAGGAGCAAACCCAAGAGCCGCAAGTGTAGTCCTCAGTGTATCGTGGCACTCACGGGGCGCCTGGCGGAGACCGTAGACTGGCCGTCGGAGGCTCCACAGAGTACCAGGAGGAAACGACCCAGTGAAGCTAGGTGGGCGGCGTAGCCAGATCTCCTCGTGCAGGCTGCCCTGGAGGAAAGCTGTGCTGAAGTCAAGAGAGTGAAGCTCGTAGTCACGCTGAGCGGCTATGTGCACCAGCACCCGAAGAGTGGTCATCTTCGTGGTGGGAGAGAAGGTATGAAAGTAGTCAACTCCCTGCCGCTGACTGAAGCCTTGAGCCACGTAATGCGCCTTGAAGACAGGCGGAGAACCCGACGGCCGCTTCACCCTGAAAATCCACATGCCATTGACGATGTCCGCCCCAAGTGGGGGAACCTCGTCGACGCAGGTGCCTGTGGACTTCCAGGAAGCCATCACTGCGTCCATGGCTGACTGGTAGAGGGGAGGCGGGCTGTAACTATGACTGCGATTGGACAGGCTGTGGACACTCTAAGGAAGGAGAAGGACCAGGAGAGGGCAGGAGACCAAGAACCTGCTCAGGAGCGGAACAAAGTACGGCCTTGGCCGCTGAGCGCCTCCAGAACCAGCAAGGACGGCACCAGTACCCCAGCGGCAGCACCAGCGCTAGCAGCACCTCCAGCTCCACCAGCACCAAATCCAGCTCCACCAGCGCCAACTCCAGCACCCCCAGAAGCACCAGGGCCAGCAGCACCACCAGCGCAACACCCCCAGCAGCTCCAGTTCGAGCAGCACCAACTCCATTAGGACCGTCAGCTCCAGCAGCCTAGTAGCACCCCCAGACGCACCAGCGCCACTAGAAACACCAGCACCAACACCCCCAGCAGCTCCAGCTCCTGCAGCACTGGTACCGCCAGATGCTTCAGTAAGGAACAACTTCAGTAGCCCCAGCAGCACCCCCAGAAAGCACCCAGCGCCAGTAGAAAGGACCAGCAGTGTCAACACCCCCTGCAGCTCCAGCTCCAG
>CANXME010000385.1:0-103893 GCA_948144175.1 Closterium sp. NIES-65
AAAGGGCGGTGATGTTGGTGTCACGCGGCGTCCAATAATCCAGGTCCACATCTGGTAGTTAAAAGTAAAGGATGTCCACAGCTCGAGTCGCGGCCCCTGACACGGGAACATGGGGGGTGATAGGTGGTTAGAGGGAATACTGGGGGAAACATGCACTGCCCCCCTGCTGTGAAATACACAGCAGAGCAGCAGAAATGGCGCATGAATAACCTCCAAATTGGTGGTCTGACATGGTATGGAAGTCAATGGTGGGTCCCAATGGGTGAAAACAGCACTAGAAGTCCTTGCCTGCGTCAAGGGACCATACAAACGGTATGGCAGTAGGATGTCATGCACTGGGTGGGGAGTGGGGACATGGTTGGACATTACTTGAAACCATTGTGGATATTGGCATGCTGGCCAACGCGTCAGCGTACCGATGCGCCCACGTCCGCTGCTATGCTCGACAGTTGCTGCAAGTCCAAAATAGTTCCCGGCTATGGGCCGTCCGACCGCATTATGATAGCCACCCGATTCGGTCCACGAGTAGAGTTCTCGGGAACGACGCCTGGAGCGTGTTTCCTGCCACGCCATTAGGAGTAGGCGCGCTCGGACCAGCCGCTGCAGCACACTTCCAGCGTGCAGCACCACTTCTAGCCGCTGCATCACCACTTCCAGCCGCTGCAGCACCAGGACCAGCCGCTCCATACCGTGAGCATCAGCATCACCTGAGGAGTTGCCAGGGTTGCTCGCTTCGTCCGGAGCGTCTTCGCTGTTATGGTTAGCAACACCGTGCGACAGGCGACGGTTCTCATTTTCAGCTTCCATAAGGCGGCGGCGCAGCTATGTGCCTCAGCCTGAGCAGCATCGAACCTTCCCGGAGATAAGGTCCACTCCTTATCCCGCTTCCTCATCGGCATCACTATACTCATCTAGCCCTCGTAACAGGCTCAGGTACCTGAGGTTCCATCCGGAAAAGCTTCAGGGCCTCAGGGGCTGCATGTAGTCAGTCGGGGCGCCATCATCCCCATGGCCAGTAGAAGGGGTATGCAGACCCCGGGTTGCATCGGTGCCTGCTGTGTTGCTGCTGCTGCACATGCGGCCGAAGATGGCACATCCGCGGGAGCTGTGCTGCTGCCCATACGGTGAGGCATGCAGATCCGTGGCGGGCTGCTGCGCTGCTGCTGCTGCCCATACGGTGAGGCATGCAGATCCTTGGCGGGCTGCTGTGCTGCTGCTGCTGCCCATACGGTGAGGCATGCAGATCCGTTAGTGGCTTGCTGCTGCTGCCGCTGCCCATACGGTGAGGCATGCAGATCCGTGGCGGGCTGCTGCTGCTGTTGCTGCTGCCCATACGGTGAGGCATGCAGATCCGTGGCGGGCTGCTGCTGCTGCTGCTGCTGCCCATACGGTGAGGCATGCGATCCGTGGCGGGCTGCTGCTGTTGCTGCTGCTGCAATACATTGAGGCATGTAGATCCGTGGCGGGCTGCTGCTGCTGCTGCTGCCCATACGTGAGGCATGCAGATCCGTGGCGGGCTGATGCTGCTGCTCTGCAGTTCCATTAGTCGAGGTTTGCAGACCCGTGGTGGTCTGCAACTGCTGCTGCTGATGTCCAATGGCTGGGGTGACGCGAGAAGAGTTGGGCAGCTGCTGCAGCTGCAGTCCAGTGGTTGGCGTGGCCGAGGATGAGTTCCGCAGCTGCTGCTGCTGACCAGTGGGGTCTACAGCTGCTGTGCTGTGCTGCTGTCCAATGGATGGGGTGACGCGAGCAGAGTTCCGCTGCTGCTGCTGCTGCTGTCTAGATGTTGCGTGGCGCGAGCAGAGTTGGCCCGCAGCTGCTGTGATTCGAGCCTCTGCGAACCGTCGTGGCGGCGAGGACCAGTCCGGCGGCCCCCAGTCGTCCCAGTTGTACTCGCCGGGTGTGAAGTCCTCCCATGGTACAGCTGTTGAGTGGAAGGGTTCTCTCGCCTGATGTCTCAAAACACACATGCTTAGTATCCAGCACCGTAGGCTATTGACGTATAACAACCAAACCTCGCGGAAATCAGATACAAGTACTAAGTGGAAACGTCTGAACAGTGCTTACCATTGCTGGTTGTTGTCGCTGCCGTTGCCTGCACAGATTCTTCACTGTCCCCTCTCTTAGAGACACAAACTGAGGCCAATGACGGATGAGTACCGGTTATTTGTCCCTTACCAGGTCTATCAAACGGCGCGCTTCGGCTGTATGCATGGTCGATCTAACACCACATCTAAAACGTTAAGAAACATACTATCAGTAGTTTCAAGTGTCTTTTATACTCGCAAGCCATCACCAACATGATCTATCCGTCGCCAGTGTTCGCGGACGCACCGCTAATAAGCTCGAGTGGTTCTCTGCGGTTCTCAAACCGCTCGTGCTGCTGCGTGCTAACCTTCGAATTTCGAACTTTGAAAACGGGTCATCTCAGCTCTCAGGCCCTCTACGGTTGTGTCAAGGTTTGAGATACGTGCGTGGGTAATCAGCGACGACTGCGCGAAGATACCAGCAGATGCGACAAGGGTTTCGGTTGAAATGGAGGTAAAAACGATGGTCCAGGTTCGTACCTGTAGAGCCCTCGAGATAATGTCGCCAGCGGGGAAATTGTTAACCAGCCTGCTTTGATTGGCGAGAAACAAGCGCAGCGCAGGGTCGATTTGCGGTCCAGTTACAGAAAAGGGCTGGTATCTCGTGTCGCAAGTTCATCCCCACCGAACAAGCATGACAGATACAATGGCGCCGAGCAGGGGAGGGTCACGACGTTGTGCCAGCTGGACAGGTTCTCAGTCAGCGGCCAGTAGCTGGGGGGAACGACGACGGCGGTCGCTACCATGGGCAAGAGGGAGCGACGCTGTGTATGGTCAGGCATGCTTGCGTGACGCTTGTATCGCGGGGCAATCAGCGGGGGACCCATGCCAGCTGGCTCCCCCGCCCAGATAACGCTATGGCTCGTGGTCTGGCAAGGCGTCGCGGGTTTCATTACCTACCCCAGTCAGCACACAGGAAGAATCGGGTTTCTTCCAGCAGAGGGAGTTGGAGGAACTCGATGGCTGCAACAATCAGACACACGGTGTCGCGCGGATTGAGCAAGGTGCCTAGATTTCGTTTTTAACATAACAGTGGTAAAATCTGCTCTTTAAGAGTTAAAAAACACTTGACACTATATCAAATAGGTGTCAAGGGTACGAGTTCAATCACGATTTCAGGTAAAGGTTATGCGCATACGCATCAACACAAACAATAGGATTATGAGGTTGGTCACTTAAAGTCGAAATTCGGTTACCTATGTGCGTCAGCATCGTAGTTTCAAGGCCCATGAAAACCATTTATACTCAGATTTATGGTAATTCCTCGTACAACAGCTACGGACAGATGACAGCATTGCGAATTGGGCTGATCAGATGGTTTAGGAGTGGCAAACATGAATCTAAGACAACCAGCTATGAAGGATGTAATGTACGACATGTGAAACCTACATCTACTCTCTCTAACAACCTCGGTGTAATAGACGGGTAGCGATGTGCGTCAGGACGATGACAGCGCGCCATGACAGAGCCCTACACCATCCTGCGGAAATCCTCCGTAGGAGGCTTCGTTGTCTGGCAGAACAAAGCTATATATGGTACCGTGCAAGGACAGACTGGAACGCAACGAGAGTTGTCGAATGATGTCCGGTGGTGTCGCACACGTATTTGAGAACATAGATCCCTTAAACACGCTCTAATGAGGCTACCATCCACATATCGTGCTATTCGGACAACGTGAGAGGCTTTCTTGCTGCGCAGAACAAAGCTACACTGGGAAACGAGCAAATACTTGCTGGGAAGCACGAGTGTTATTGATGACGTTCCCGTGATCTGTCGCACATGTGTTGAGAGCATGGATCCCTTGATCATGCTCTATGAAGGTACCACCCACGTATCGTGTCATGGGGACAAACGTAGAGGGCTTCGTCGCTGCTCAAAACAAAGTAATACAGGGAACCGTGCTGACAGGCAGGGTTGTGAACGAGTGTTGGGAATGACGTCCCGGTGTTCTCGCGCACGTTCTTGAGCGCATGGATCCTTACACACAATCTTACAAGGCTACCATCTCGTATCGAGTCATTCGACAACATGTGAGGCTCGTCGCTGGCCAGAACAAAGCTATACAGGGAACCGTTGCAAGGACAAGCAGCGAGCAAACAAGTGTTGTCGAATGACGTCCGGTGATTGTGCACACATATTTGAGTACGTGGATCCATTATACGTGCTCTAACAAAGGATACAATCCTCGTATCGAGTCATTCGAATACCGTGAGAGGCTTTGTCGTGCGCAGAACAAGCTATACAGGGAACCGTTGCAAGGACAGGCTGGGAACGCACGAGTGGGTCGAAGCCATCCCGGTGATTGTCGCACACGTATTTGAGAGCATGGATCCTTACACATGCTCTCACAAGGCTACCATCCACGTTATCATCTCATTCGGACAACGTGTGAGGCTTCGTCGCTGGCCAGAACTAAGCTATACAGGGAACCGGCAAGAACAGGCAGCGACGCGAAAAAGTGTTCTCGAATGAAGTCCCGGTGATTGTCCCACACGTATTGAGCACGTGATCATACAATTGCTTTAACAAAGATACCATCCTCATATCGAGTCATTCGGACAACGTGAGAGGCTTCGGCGTTGCGCAGCAGAACAAAGCTATACTGGGAACCGTGCAATGACAGGTTGGGAACGCACAGTGTGGTGTCGAATGCCGTCCCGGTGATTGTCGCACACGTAGTTGAGAGCTTGGATCCCTTACACATGCTCTCACAGGGCCCCATCCACGCATCGTGTCATCGAACAACGTGAGAGCCTTCGTCGCTGCGCGGAACAAAGCTATACATGGAACCGTGCAAGGATAGGGTGGGAAACGAATAAGATTGTCGAATGACATCTCAGCGATTGCGCACACGAATTTAGAGCAGGATCCATACACATGTTATAGCAGGTTCATTTTCTGCCCGTGAGACTATGTTATACAACGTGTCACATTTGCAAAAAAGTAGAACAAGGCAATCGACACCAAGGGTAGGCAAAGTTACAATGGTAACCATGAAGCGATAGTTAGTGTTCACATTCTAACCTGTTTTTTAGCACATGCATGATTTTTAGAGTGGATCAATATCAACATTAACCAATCAGATATAAAGTGTATGGGGATATTGTTCTTGGTCCTGAACTCACCAATGATGACGATACATTCTTGTTGTTGTTCCATGTGGTGTTGATTTTGTCCTTTGTGATGGTCTTGTTGTCCTTTGTTGAAGGTCCTTGGTGTGTTAGACTCCAGCAAAACTGTTCATAGTAGTGGTTTGGAGCTCTAGAGAACCAATGCCAACATGTGCCCTCAGGTCCTAGTTGTAATGTTGTTGTTGTATGAGGTGTAGTTGTCTTTTTCTTTGTGGTGGTCTTGTTGTCCTTTGTTGGATGTCCTTGGTGTGTTGGTGGGGAGCAATACGTAGCAAGTAGTGGTTTGGAGCTCTAGAGAACAATGACAAGCATGTACCCCTAGGTCTAGTTGTGGTGTTGTTTGTATGAGGTGTTGTTTTTGTTCTTTGTGGTGGTCTTGTTGTCCTTTGTTGGATGTCCTTGGTGTGTTGGTGGGGAGCAATACTGTAGCATAGTAGTGGTTTGGAGCTCTAGAGAACAATGACAGCATGCACCCCTAGGTCTAGTTGTGGTGTTGTTGATGTATGAGGTGTTGTTTTTGTTCTTTGTGGTGGTCTTGTTGTCCTTTGTTGGATGTCCTTGGTGTGTTGGTGGGGAGCAATACTGTAGCATAGTAGTGGTTTGGAGCTCTAGAGAACAATGACAACATGCACCCCTAGGTCTAGTTGTGGTGTTGTTGTTGTATGAGGTGTTGTTTTTGTTCTTTGTGGTGGTCTTGTTGTCCTTTGTTGGATGTCCTTGGTGTGTTGGTGGGGAGCAATACTGTAGCATAGTAGTGGTTTGGAGCTCTAGAGAACAATGACAACATGCACCCCTAGGTCTAGTTGTGGTGTTGTTGTTGTATGAGGTGTTGTTTTTGTTCTTTGTGGTGGTCTTGTTGTCCTTTGTTGGATGTCCTTGGTGTGTTGGTGGGGAGCAATACTGTAGCATAGTAGTGGTTTGGAGCTCTAGAGAACAATGACAACAAGACCACCACAAAGAACAAAAACAACACCTCATGCACCCCTAGGTCTAGTTGTGGTGTTGTTGTTGTATGAGGTGTTGTTTTTGTTCTTTGTGGTGGTCTTGTTGTCCTTTGTTGGATGTCCTTGGTGTGTTGGTGGGGAGCAATACTGTAGCATAGTAGTGGTTTGGAGCTCTAGAGAACAATGACAACATGCACCCCTAGGTCTAGTTGTGTTGTTTTTGTTCTTTGTGGTGGTCTTGTTGTCCTTTGTTGGATGTCCTTGGTGTGTTGGTGGGGAGCAATACTGTAGCATAGTAGTGGTTTGGAGCTCTAGAGAACAATGACAACATGCACCCCTAGGTCTAGTTGTGGTGTTGTTGTTGTATGAGGTGTTGTTTTTGTTCTTTGTGGTGGTCTTGTTGTCCTTTGTTGGATGTCCTTGGTGTGTTGGTGGGGAGCAATACTGTAGCATAGTAGTGGTTTGGAGCTCTAGAGAACAATGACAACATGCACCCCTAGGTCTAGTTGTGGTGTTGTTGTTGTATGAGGTGTTGTTTTTGTTCTTTGTGGTGGTCTTGTTGTCCTTTGTTGGATGTCCTTGGTGTGTTGGTGGGGAGCAATACTGTAGCATAGTAGTGGTTTGGAGCTCTAGAGAACAATGACAACATGCACCCCTAGGTCTAGTTGTGGTGTTGTTGTTGTATGAGGTGTTGTTTTTGTTCTTTGTGGTGGTCTTGTTGTCCTTTGTTGGATGTCCTTGGTGTGTTGGTGGGGAGCAATACTGTAGCATAGTAGTGGTTTGGAGCTCTAGAGAACAATGACAACATGCACCCCTAGGTCTAGTTGTGGTGTTGTTGTTGTATGAGGTGTTGTTTTTGTTCTTTGTGGTGGTCTTGTTGTCCTTTGTTGGATGTCCTTGGTGTGTTGGTGGGGAGCAATACTGTAGCATAGTAGTGGTTTGGAGCTCTAGAGAACAATGACAACATGCACCCCTAGGTCTAGTTGTGGTGTTGTTGTTGTATGAGGTGTTGTTTTTGTTCTTTGTGGTGGTCTTGTTGTCCTTTGTTGGATGTCCTTGGTGTGTTGGTGGGGAGCAATACTGTAGCATAGTAGTGGTTTGGAGCTCTAGAGAACAATGACAACATGCACCCCTAGGTCTAGTTGTGGTGTTGTTGTTGTATGAGGTGTTGTTTTTGTTCTTTGTGGTGGTCTTGTTGTCCTTTGTTGGATGTCCTTGGTGTGTTGGTGGGGAGCAATACTGTAGCATAGTAGTGGTTTGGAGCTCTAGAGAACAATGACAACATGCACCCCTAGGTCTAGTTGTGGTGTTGTTGTTGTATGAGGTGTTGTTTTTGTTCTTTGTGGTGGTCTTGTTGTCCTTTGTTGGATGTCCTTGGTGTGTTGGTGGGGAGCAATACTGTAGCATAGTAGTGGTTTGGAGCTCTAGAGAACAATGACAACATGCACCCCTAGGTCTAGTTGTGGTGTTGTTGTTGTATGAGGTGTTGTTTTTGTTCTTTGTGGTGGTCTTGTTGTCCTTTGTTGGATGTCCTTGGTGTGTTGGTGGGGAGCAATACTGTAGCATAGTAGTGGTTTGGAGCTCTAGAGAACAATGACAACATGCACCCCTAGGTCTAGTTGTGGTGTTGTTGTTGTATGAGGTGTTGTTTTTGTTCTTTGTGGTGGTCTTGTTGTCCTTTGTTGGATGTCCTTGGTGTGTTGGTGGGGAGCAATACTGTAGCATAGTAGTGGTTTGGAGCTCTAGAGAACAATGACAACATGCACCCCTAGGTCTAGTTGTGGTGTTGTTGTTGTATGAGGTGTTGTTTTTGTTCTTTGTGGTGGTCTTGTTGTCCTTTGTTGGATGTCCTTGGTGTGTTGGTGGGGAGCAATACTGTAGCATAGTAGTGGTTTGGAGCTCTAGAGAACAATGACAACATGCACCCCTAGGTCTAGTTGTGGTGTTGTTGTTGTATGAGGTGTTGTTTTTGTTCTTTGTGGTGGTCTTGTTGTCCTTTGTTGGATGTCCTTGGTGTGTTGGTGGGGAGCAATACTGTAGCATAGTAGTGGTTTGGAGCTCTAGAGAACAATGACAACATGCACCCCTAGGTCTAGTTGTGGTGTTGTTGTTGTATGAGGTGTTGTTTTTGTTCTTTGTGGTGGTCTTGTTGTCCTTTGTTGGATGTCCTTGGTGTGTTGGTGGGGAGCAATACTGTAGCATAGTAGTGGTTTGGAGCTCTAGAGAACAATGACAACATGCACCCCTAGGTCTAGTTGTGGTGTTGTTGTTGTATGAGGTGTTGTTTTTGTTCTTTGTGGTGGTCTTGTTGTCCTTTGTTGGATGTCCTTGGTGTGTTGGTGGGGAGCAATACTGTAGCATAGTAGTGGTTTGGAGCTCTAGAGAACAATGACAACATGCACCCCTAGGTCTAGTTGTGGTGTTGTTGTTGTATGAGGTGTTGTTTTTGTTCTTTGTGGTGGTCTTGTTGTCCTTTGTTGGATGTCCTTGGTGTGTTGGTGGGGAGCAATACTGTAGCATAGTAGTGGTTTGGAGCTCTAGAGAACAATGACAACATGCACCCCTAGGTCTAGTTGTGGTGTTGTTGTTGTATGAGGTGTTGTTTTTGTTCTTTGTGGTGGTCTTGTTGTCCTTTGTTGGATGTCCTTGGTGTGTTGGTGGGGAGCAATACTGTAGCATAGTAGTGGTTTGGAGCTCTAGAGAACAATGACAACATGCACCCCTAGGTCTAGTTGTGGTGTTGTTGTTGTATGAGGTGTTGTTTTTGTTCTTTGTGGTGGTCTTGTTGTCCTTTGTTGGATGTCCTTGGTGTGTTGGTGGGGAGCAATACTGTAGCATAGTAGTGGTTTGGAGCTCTAGAGAACAATGACAACATGCACCCCTAGGTCTAGTTGTGGTGTTGTTGTTGTATGAGGTGTTGTTTTTGTTCTTTGTGGTGGTCTTGTTGTCCTTTGTTGGATGTCCTTGGTGTGTTGGTGGGGAGCAATACTGTAGCATAGTAGTGGTTTGGAGCTCTAGAGAACAATGACAACATGCACCCCTAGGTCTAGTTGTGGTGTTGTTGTTGTATGAGGTGTTGTTTTTGTTCTTTGTGGTGGTCTTGTTGTCCTTTGTTGGATGTCCTTGGTGTGTTGGTGGGGAGCAATACTGTAGCATAGTAGTGGTTTGGAGCTCTAGAGAACAATGACAACATGCACCCCTAGGTCTAGTTGTGGTGTTGTTGTTGTATGAGGTGTTGTTTTTGTTCTTTGTGGTGGTCTTGTTGTCCTTTGTTGGATGTCCTTGGTGTGTTGGTGGGGAGCAATACTGTAGCATAGTAGTGGTTTGGAGCTCTAGAGAACAATGACAACATGCACCCCTAGGTCTAGTTGTGGTGTTGTTGTTGTATGAGGTGTTGTTTTTGTTCTTTGTGGTGGTCTTGTTGTCCTTTGTTGGATGTCCTTGGTGTGTTGGTGGGGAGCAATACTGTAGCATAGTAGTGGTTTGGAGCTCTAGAGAACAATGACAACATGCACCCCTAGGTCTAGTTGTGGTGTTGTTGTTGTATGAGGTGTTGTTTTTGTTCTTTGTGGTGGTCTTGTTGTCCTTTGTTGGATGTCCTTGGTGTGTTGGTGGGGAGCAATACTGTAGCATAGTAGTGGTTTGGAGCTCTAGAGAACAATGACAACATGCACCCCTAGGTCTAGTTGTGGTGTTGTTGTTGTATGAGGTGTTGTTTTTGTTCTTTGTGGTGGTCTTGTTGTCCTTTGTTGGATGTCCTTGGTGTGTTGGTGGGGAGCAATACTGTAGCATAGTAGTGGTTTGGAGCTCTAGAGAACAATGACAACATGCACCCCTAGGTCTAGTTGTGGTGTTGTTGTTGTATGAGGTGTTGTTTTTGTTCTTTGTGGTGGTCTTGTTGTCCTTTGTTGGATGTCCTTGGTGTGTTGGTGGGGAGCAATACTGTAGCATAGTAGTGGTTTGGAGCTCTAGAGAACAATGACAACATGCACCCCTAGGTCTAGTTGTGGTGTTGTTGTTGTATGAGGTGTTGTTTTTGTTCTTTGTGGTGGTCTTGTTGTCCTTTGTTGGATGTCCTTGGTGTGTTGGTGGGGAGCAATACTGTAGCATAGTAGTGGTTTGGAGCTCTAGAGAACAATGACAACATGCACCCCTAGGTCTAGTTGTGGTGTTGTTGTTGTATGAGGTGTTGTTTTTGTTCTTTGTGGTGGTCTTGTTGTCCTTTGTTGGATGTCCTTGGTGTGTTGGTGGGGAGCAATACTGTAGCATAGTAGTGGTTTGGAGCTCTAGAGAACAATGACAACATGCACCCCTAGGTCTAGTTGTGGTGTTGTTGTTGTATGAGGTGTTGTTTTTGTTCTTTGTGGTGGTCTTGTTGTCCTTTGTTGGATGTCCTTGGTGTGTTGGTGGGGAGCAATACTGTAGCATAGTAGTGGTTTGGAGCTCTAGAGAACAATGACAACATGCACCCCTAGGTCTAGTTGTGGTGTTGTTGTTGTATGAGGTGTTGTTTTTGTTCTTTGTGGTGGTCTTGTTGTCCTTTGTTGGATGTCCTTGGTGTGTTGGTGGGGAGCAATACTGTAGCATAGTAGTGGTTTGGAGCTCTAGAGAACAATGACAACATGCACCCCTAGGTCTAGTTGTGGTGTTGTTGTTGTATGAGGTGTTGTTTTTGTTCTTTGTGGTGGTCTTGTTGTCCTTTGTTGGATGTCCTTGGTGTGTTGGTGGGGAGCAATACTGTAGCATAGTAGTGGTTTGGAGCTCTAGAGAACAATGACAACATGCACCCCTAGGTCTAGTTGTGGTGTTGTTGTTGTATGAGGTGTTGTTTTTGTTCTTTGTGGTGGTCTTGTTGTCCTTTGTTGGATGTCCTTGGTGTGTTGGTGGGGAGCAATACTGTAGCATAGTAGTGGTTTGGAGCTCTAGAGAACAATGACAACATGCACCCCTAGGTCTAGTTGTGGTGTTGTTGTTGTATGAGGTGTTGTTTTTGTTCTTTGTGGTGGTCTTGTTGTCCTTTGTTGGATGTCCTTGGTGTGTTGGTGGGGAGCAATACTGTAGCATAGTAGTGGTTTGGAGCTCTAGAGAACAATGACAACATGCACCCCTAGGTCTAGTTGTGGTGTTGTTGTTGTATGAGGTGTTGTTTTTGTTCTTTGTGGTGGTCTTGTTGTCCTTTGTTGGATGTCCTTGGTGTGTTGGTGGGGAGCAATACTGTAGCATAGTAGTGGTTTGGAGCTCTAGAGAACAATGACAACATGCACCCCTAGGTCTAGTTGTGGTGTTGTTGTTGTATGAGGTGTTGTTTTTGTTCTTTGTGGTGGTCTTGTTGTCCTTTGTTGGATGTCCTTGGTGTGTTGGTGGGGAGCAATACTGTAGCATAGTAGTGGTTTGGAGCTCTAGAGAACAATGACAACATGCACCCCTAGGTCTAGTTGTGGTGTTGTTGTTGTATGAGGTGTTGTTTTTGTTCTTTGTGGTGGTCTTGTTGTCCTTTGTTGGATGTCCTTGGTGTGTTGGTGGGGAGCAATACTGTAGCATAGTAGTGGTTTGGAGCTCTAGAGAACAATGACAACATGCACCCCTAGGTCTAGTTGTGGTGTTGTTGTTGTATGAGGTGTTGTTTTTGTTCTTTGTGGTGGTCTTGTTGTCCTTTGTTGGATGTCCTTGGTGTGTTGGTGGGGAGCAATACTGTAGCATAGTAGTGGTTTGGAGCTCTAGAGAACAATGACAACATGCACCCCTAGGTCTAGTTGTGGTGTTGTTGTTGTATGAGGTGTTGTTTTTGTTCTTTGTGGTGGTCTTGTTGTCCTTTGTTGGATGTCCTTGGTGTGTTGGTGGGGAGCAATACTGTAGCATAGTAGTGGTTTGGAGCTCTAGAGAACAATGACAACATGCACCCCTAGGTCTAGTTGTGGTGTTGTTGTTGTATGAGGTGTTGTTTTTGTTCTTTGTGGTGGTCTTGTTGTCCTTTGTTGGATGTCCTTGGTGTGTTGGTGGGGAGCAATACTGTAGCATAGTAGTGGTTTGGAGCTCTAGAGAACAATGACAACATGCACCCCTAGGTCTAGTTGTGGTGTTGTTGTTGTATGAGGTGTTGTTTTTGTTCTTTGTGGTGGTCTTGTTGTCCTTTGTTGGATGTCCTTGGTGTGTTGGTGGGGAGCAATACTGTAGCATAGTAGTGGTTTGGAGCTCTAGAGAACAATGACAACATGCACCCCTAGGTCTAGTTGTGGTGTTGTTGTTGTATGAGGTGTTGTTTTTGTTCTTTGTGGTGGTCTTGTTGTCCTTTGTTGGATGTCCTTGGTGTGTTGGTGGGGAGCAATACTGTAGCATAGTAGTGGTTTGGAGCTCTAGAGAACAATGACAACATGCACCCCTAGGTCTAGTTGTGGTGTTGTTGTTGTATGAGGTGTTGTTTTTGTTCTTTGTGGTGGTCTTGTTGTCCTTTGTTGGATGTCCTTGGTGTGTTGGTGGGGAGCAATACTGTAGCATAGTAGTGGTTTGGAGCTCTAGAGAACAATGACAACATGCACCCCTAGGTCTAGTTGTGGTGTTGTTGTTGTATGAGGTGTTGTTTTTGTTCTTTGTGGTGGTCTTGTTGTCCTTTGTTGGATGTCCTTGGTGTGTTGGTGGGGAGCAATACTGTAGCATAGTAGTGGTTTGGAGCTCTAGAGAACAATGACAACATGCACCCCTAGGTCTAGTTGTGGTGTTGTTGATGTATGAGGTGTTGTTTTTGTTCTTTGTGGTGGTCTTGTTGTCCTTTGTTGGATGTCCTTGGTGTGTTGGTGGGGAGCAATACTGTAGCATAGTAGTGGTTTGGAGCTCTAGAGAACAATGACAACATGCACCCCTAGGTCTAGTTGTGGTGTTGTTGTTGTATGAGGTGTTGTTTTTGTTCTTTGTGGTGGTCTTGTTGTCCTTTGTTGGATGTCCTTGGTGTGTTGGTGGGGAGCAATACTGTAGCATAGTAGTGGTTTGGAGCTCTAGAGAACAATGACAACATGCACCCCTAGGTCTAGTTGTGGTGTTGTTGTTGTATGAGGTGTTGTTTTTGTTCTTTGTGGTGGTCTTGTTGTCCTTTGTTGGATGTCCTTGGTGTGTTGGTGGGGAGCAATACTGTAGCATAGTAGTGGTTTGGAGCTCTAGAGAACAATGACAACATGCACCCCTAGGTCTAGTTGTGGTGTTGTTGTTGTATGAGGTGTTGTTTTTGTTCTTTGTGGTGGTCTTGTTGTCCTTTGTTGGATGTCCTTGGTGTGTTGGTGGGGAGCAATACTGTAGCATAGTAGTGGTTTGGAGCTCTAGAGAACAATGACAACATGCACCCCTAGGTCTAGTTGTGGTGTTGTTGTTGTATGAGGTGTTGTTTTTGTTCTTTGTGGTGGTCTTGTTGTCCTTTGTTGGATGTCCTTGGTGTGTTGGTGGGGAGCAATACTGTAGCATAGTAGTGGTTTGGAGCTCTAGAGAACAATGACAACATGCACCCCTAGGTCTAGTTGTGGTGTTGTTGTTGTATGAGGTGTTGTTTTTGTTCTTTGTGGTGGTCTTGTTGTCCTTTGTTGGATGTCCTTGGTGTGTTGGTGGGGAGCAATACTGTAGCATAGTAGTGGTTTGGAGCTCTAGAGAACAATGACAACATGCACCCCTAGGTCTAGTTGTGGTGTTGTTGTTGTATGAGGTGTTGTTTTTGTTCTTTGTGGTGGTCTTGTTGTCCTTTGTTGGATGTCCTTGGTGTGTTGGTGGGGAGCAATACTGTAGCATAGTAGTGGTTTGGAGCTCTAGAGAACAATGACAACATGCACCCCTAGGTCTAGTTGTGGTGTTGTTGTTGTATGAGGTGTTGTTTTTGTTCTTTGTGGTGGTCTTGTTGTCCTTTGTTGGATGTCCTTGGTGTGTTGGTGGGGAGCAATACTGTAGCATAGTAGTGGTTTGGAGCTCTAGAGAACAATGACAACATGCACCCCTAGGTCTAGTTGTGGTGTTGTTGTTGTATGAGGTGTTGTTTTTGTTCTTTGTGGTGGTCTTGTTGTCCTTTGTTGGATGTCCTTGGTGTGTTGGTGGGGAGCAATACTGTAGCATAGTAGTGGTTTGGAGCTCTAGAGAACAATGACAACATGCACCCCTAGGTCTAGTTGTGGTGTTGTTGTTGTATGAGGTGTTGTTTTTGTTCTTTGTGGTGGTCTTGTTGTCCTTTGTTGGATGTCCTTGGTGTGTTGGTGGGGAGCAATACTGTAGCATAGTAGTGGTTTGGAGCTCTAGAGAACAATGACAACATGCACCCCTAGGTCTAGTTGTGGTGTTGTTGTTGTATGAGGTGTTGTTTTTGTTCTTTGTGGTGGTCTTGTTGTCCTTTGTTGGATGTCCTTGGTGTGTTGGTGGGGAGCAATACTGTAGCATAGTAGTGGTTTGGAGCTCTAGAGAACAATGACAACATGCACCCCTAGGTCTAGTTGTGGTGTTGTTGTTGTATGAGGTGTTGTTTTTGTTCTTTGTGGTGGTCTTGTTGTCCTTTGTTGGATGTCCTTGGTGTGTTGGTGGGGAGCAATACTGTAGCATAGTAGTGGTTTGGAGCTCTAGAGAACAATGACAACATGCACCCCTAGGTCTAGTTGTGGTGTTGTTGTTGTATGAGGTGTTGTTTTTGTTCTTTGTGGTGGTCTTGTTGTCCTTTGTTGGATGTCCTTGGTGTGTTGGTGGGGAGCAATACTGTAGCATAGTAGTGGTTTGGAGCTCTAGAGAACAATGACAACATGCACCCCTAGGTCTAGTTGTGGTGTTGTTGTTGTATGAGGTGTTGTTTTTGTTCTTTGTGGTGGTCTTGTTGTCCTTTGTTGGATGTCCTTGGTGTGTTGGTGGGGAGCAATACTGTAGCATAGTAGTGGTTTGGAGCTCTAGAGAACAATGACAACATGCACCCCTAGGTCTAGTTGTGGTGTTGTTGTTGTATGAGGTGTTGTTTTTGTTCTTTGTGGTGGTCTTGTTGTCCTTTGTTGGATGTCCTTGGTGTGTTGGTGGGGAGCAATACTGTAGCATAGTAGTGGTTTGGAGCTCTAGAGAACAATGACAACATGCACCCCTAGGTCTAGTTGTGGTGTTGTTGTTGTATGAGGTGTTGTTTTTGTTCTTTGTGGTGGTCTTGTTGTCCTTTGTTGGATGTCCTTGGTGTGTTGGTGGGGAGCAATACTGTAGCATAGTAGTGGTTTGGAGCTCTAGAGAACAATGACAACATGCACCCCTAGGTCTAGTTGTGGTGTTGTTGTTGTATGAGGTGTTGTTTTTGTTCTTTGTGGTGGTCTTGTTGTCCTTTGTTGGATGTCCTTGGTGTGTTGGTGGGGAGCAATACTGTAGCATAGTAGTGGTTTGGAGCTCTAGAGAACAATGACAACATGCACCCCTAGGTCTAGTTGTGGTGTTGTTGTTGTATGAGGTGTTGTTTTTGTTCTTTGTGGTGGTCTTGTTGTCCTTTGTTGGATGTCCTTGGTGTGTTGGTGGGGAGCAATACTGTAGCATAGTAGTGGTTTGGAGCTCTAGAGAACAATGACAACATGCACCCCTAGGTCTAGTTGTGGTGTTGTTGTTGTATGAGGTGTTGTTTTTGTTCTTTGTGGTGGTCTTGTTGTCCTTTGTTGGATGTCCTTGGTGTGTTGGTGGGGAGCAATACTGTAGCATAGTAGTGGTTTGGAGCTCTAGAGAACAATGACAACATGCACCCCTAGGTCTAGTTGTGGTGTTGTTGTTGTATGAGGTGTTGTTTTTGTTCTTTGTGGTGGTCTTGTTGTCCTTTGTTGGATGTCCTTGGTGTGTTGGTGGGGAGCAATACTGTAGCATAGTAGTGGTTTGGAGCTCTAGAGAACAATGACAACATGCACCCCTAGGTCTAGTTGTGGTGTTGTTGTTGTATGAGGTGTTGTTTTTGTTCTTTGTGGTGGTCTTGTTGTCCTTTGTTGGATGTCCTTGGTGTGTTGGTGGGGAGCAATACTGTAGCATAGTAGTGGTTTGGAGCTCTAGAGAACAATGACAACATGCACCCCTAGGTCTAGTTGTGGTGTTGTTGTTGTATGAGGTGTTGTTTTTGTTCTTTGTGGTGGTCTTGTTGTCCTTTGTTGGATGTCCTTGGTGTGTTGGTGGGGAGCAATACTGTAGCATAGTAGTGGTTTGGAGCTCTAGAGAACAATGACAACATGCACCCCTAGGTCTAGTTGTGGTGTTGTTGTTGTATGAGGTGTTGTTTTTGTTCTTTGTGGTGGTCTTGTTGTCCTTTGTTGGATGTCCTTGGTGTGTTGGTGGGGAGCAATACTGTAGCATAGTAGTGGTTTGGAGCTCTAGAGAACAATGACAACATGCACCCCTAGGTCTAGTTGTGGTGTTGTTGTTGTATGAGGTGTTGTTTTTGTTCTTTGTGGTGGTCTTGTTGTCCTTTGTTGGATGTCCTTGGTGTGTTGGTGGGGAGCAATACTGTAGCATAGTAGTGGTTTGGAGCTCTAGAGAACAATGACAACATGCACCCCTAGGTCTAGTTGTGGTGTTGTTGTTGTATGAGGTGTTGTTTTTGTTCTTTGTGGTGGTCTTGTTGTCCTTTGTTGGATGTCCTTGGTGTGTTGGTGGGGAGCAATACTGTAGCATAGTAGTGGTTTGGAGCTCTAGAGAACAATGACAACATGCACCCCTAGGTCTAGTTGTGGTGTTGTTGTTGTATGAGGTGTTGTTTTTGTTCTTTGTGGTGGTCTTGTTGTCCTTTGTTGGATGTCCTTGGTGTGTTGGTGGGGAGCAATACTGTAGCATAGTAGTGGTTTGGAGCTCTAGAGAACAATGACAACATGCACCCCTAGGTCTAGTTGTGGTGTTGTTGTTGTATGAGGTGTTGTTTTTGTTCTTTGTGGTGGTCTTGTTGTCCTTTGTTGGATGTCCTTGGTGTGTTGGTGGGGAGCAATACTGTAGCATAGTAGTGGTTTGGAGCTCTAGAGAACAATGACAACATGCACCCCTAGGTCTAGTTGTGGTGTTGTTGTTGTATGAGGTGTTGTTTTTGTTCTTTGTGGTGGTCTTGTTGTCCTTTGTTGGATGTCCTTGGTGTGTTGGTGGGGAGCAATACTGTAGCATAGTAGTGGTTTGGAGCTCTAGAGAACAATGACAACATGCACCCCTAGGTCTAGTTGTGGTGTTGTTGTTGTATGAGGTGTTGTTTTTGTTCTTTGTGGTGGTCTTGTTGTCCTTTGTTGGATGTCCTTGGTGTGTTGGTGGGGAGCAATACTGTAGCATAGTAGTGGTTTGGAGCTCTAGAGAACAATGACAACATGCACCCCTAGGTCTAGTTGTGGTGTTGTTGTTGTATGAGGTGTTGTTTTTGTTCTTTGTGGTGGTCTTGTTGTCCTTTGTTGGATGTCCTTGGTGTGTTGGTGGGGAGCAATACTGTAGCATAGTAGTGGTTTGGAGCTCTAGAGAACAATGACAACATGCACCCCTAGGTCTAGTTGTGGTGTTGTTGTTGTATGAGGTGTTGTTTTTGTTCTTTGTGGTGGTCTTGTTGTCCTTTGTTGGATGTCCTTGGTGTGTTGGTGGGGAGCAATACTGTAGCATAGTAGTGGTTTGGAGCTCTAGAGAACAATGACAACATGCACCCCTAGGTCTAGTTGTGGTGTTGTTGTTGTATGAGGTGTTGTTTTTGTTCTTTGTGGTGGTCTTGTTGTCCTTTGTTGGATGTCCTTGGTGTGTTGGTGGGGAGCAATACTGTAGCATAGTAGTGGTTTGGAGCTCTAGAGAACAATGACAACATGCACCCCTAGGTCTAGTTGTGGTGTTGTTGTTGTATGAGGTGTTGTTTTTGTTCTTTGTGGTGGTCTTGTTGTCCTTTGTTGGATGTCCTTGGTGTGTTGGTGGGGAGCAATACTGTAGCATAGTAGTGGTTTGGAGCTCTAGAGAACAATGACAACATGCACCCCTAGGTCTAGTTGTGGTGTTGTTGTTGTATGAGGTGTTGTTTTTGTTCTTTGTGGTGGTCTTGTTGTCCTTTGTTGGATGTCCTTGGTGTGTTGGTGGGGAGCAATACTGTAGCATAGTAGTGGTTTGGAGCTCTAGAGAACAATGACAACATGCACCCCTAGGTCTAGTTGTGGTGTTGTTGTTGTATGAGGTGTTGTTTTTGTTCTTTGTGGTGGTCTTGTTGTCCTTTGTTGGATGTCCTTGGTGTGTTGGTGGGGAGCAATACTGTAGCATAGTAGTGGTTTGGAGCTCTAGAGAACAATGACAACATGCACCCCTAGGTCTAGTTGTGGTGTTGTTGTTGTATGAGGTGTTGTTTTTGTTCTTTGTGGTGGTCTTGTTGTCCTTTGTTGGATGTCCTTGGTGTGTTGGTGGGGAGCAATACTGTAGCATAGTAGTGGTTTGGAGCTCTAGAGAACAATGACAACATGCACCCCTAGGTCTAGTTGTGGTGTTGTTGTTGTATGAGGTGTTGTTTTTGTTCTTTGTGGTGGTCTTGTTGTCCTTTGTTGGATGTCCTTGGTGTGTTGGTGGGGAGCAATACTGTAGCATAGTAGTGGTTTGGAGCTCTAGAGAACAATGACAACATGCACCCCTAGGTCTAGTTGTGGTGTTGTTGTTGTATGAGGTGTTGTTTTTGTTCTTTGTGGTGGTCTTGTTGTCCTTTGTTGGATGTCCTTGGTGTGTTGGTGGGGAGCAATACTGTAGCATAGTAGTGGTTTGGAGCTCTAGAGAACAATGACAACATGCACCCCTAGGTCTAGTTGTGGTGTTGTTGTTGTATGAGGTGTTGTTTTTGTTCTTTGTGGTGGTCTTGTTGTCCTTTGTTGGATGTCCTTGGTGTGTTGGTGGGGAGCAATACTGTAGCATAGTAGTGGTTTGGAGCTCTAGAGAACAATGACAACATGCACCCCTAGGTCTAGTTGTGGTGTTGTTGTTGTATGAGGTGTTGTTTTTGTTCTTTGTGGTGGTCTTGTTGTCCTTTGTTGGATGTCCTTGGTGTGTTGGTGGGGAGCAATACTGTAGCATAGTAGTGGTTTGGAGCTCTAGAGAACAATGACAACATGCACCCCTAGGTCTAGTTGTGGTGTTGTTGTTGTATGAGGTGTTGTTTTTGTTCTTTGTGGTGGTCTTGTTGTCCTTTGTTGGATGTCCTTGGTGTGTTGGTGGGGAGCAATACTGTAGCATAGTAGTGGTTTGGAGCTCTAGAGAACAATGACAACATGCACCCCTAGGTCTAGTTGTGGTGTTGTTGTTGTATGAGGTGTTGTTTTTGTTCTTTGTGGTGGTCTTGTTGTCCTTTGTTGGATGTCCTTGGTGTGTTGGTGGGGAGCAATACTGTAGCATAGTAGTGGTTTGGAGCTCTAGAGAACAATGACAACATGCACCCCTAGGTCTAGTTGTGGTGTTGTTGTTGTATGAGGTGTTGTTTTTGTTCTTTGTGGTGGTCTTGTTGTCCTTTGTTGGATGTCCTTGGTGTGTTGGTGGGGAGCAATACTGTAGCATAGTAGTGGTTTGGAGCTCTAGAGAACAATGACAACATGCACCCCTAGGTCTAGTTGTGGTGTTGTTGTTGTATGAGGTGTTGTTTTTGTTCTTTGTGGTGGTCTTGTTGTCCTTTGTTGGATGTCCTTGGTGTGTTGGTGGGGAGCAATACTGTAGCATAGTAGTGGTTTGGAGCTCTAGAGAACAATGACAACATGCACCCCTAGGTCTAGTTGTGGTGTTGTTGTTGTATGAGGTGTTGTTTTTGTTCTTTGTGGTGGTCTTGTTGTCCTTTGTTGGATGTCCTTGGTGTGTTGGTGGGGAGCAATACTGTAGCATAGTAGTGGTTTGGAGCTCTAGAGAACAATGACAACATGCACCCCTAGGTCTAGTTGTGGTGTTGTTGTTGTATGAGGTGTTGTTTTTGTTCTTTGTGGTGGTCTTGTTGTCCTTTGTTGGATGTCCTTGGTGTGTTGGTGGGGAGCAATACTGTAGCATAGTAGTGGTTTGGAGCTCTAGAGAACAATGACAACATGCACCCCTAGGTCTAGTTGTGGTGTTGTTGTTGTATGAGGTGTTGTTTTTGTTCTTTGTGGTGGTCTTGTTGTCCTTTGTTGGATGTCCTTGGTGTGTTGGTGGGGAGCAATACTGTAGCATAGTAGTGGTTTGGAGCTCTAGAGAACAATGACAACATGCACCCCTAGGTCTAGTTGTGGTGTTGTTGTTGTATGAGGTGTTGTTTTTGTTCTTTGTGGTGGTCTTGTTGTCCTTTGTTGGATGTCCTTGGTGTGTTGGTGGGGAGCAATACTGTAGCATAGTAGTGGTTTGGAGCTCTAGAGAACAATGACAACATGCACCCCTAGGTCTAGTTGTGGTGTTGTTGTTGTATGAGGTGTTGTTTTTGTTCTTTGTGGTGGTCTTGTTGTCCTTTGTTGGATGTCCTTGGTGTGTTGGTGGGGAGCAATACTGTAGCATAGTAGTGGTTTGGAGCTCTAGAGAACAATGACAACATGCACCCCTAGGTCTAGTTGTGGTGTTGTTGTTGTATGAGGTGTTGTTTTTGTTCTTTGTGGTGGTCTTGTTGTCCTTTGTTGGATGTCCTTGGTGTGTTGGTGGGGAGCAATACTGTAGCATAGTAGTGGTTTGGAGCTCTAGAGAACAATGACAACATGCACCCCTAGGTCTAGTTGTGGTGTTGTTGTTGTATGAGGTGTTGTTTTTGTTCTTTGTGGTGGTCTTGTTGTCCTTTGTTGGATGTCCTTGGTGTGTTGGTGGGGAGCAATACTGTAGCATAGTAGTGGTTTGGAGCTCTAGAGAACAATGACAACATGCACCCCTAGGTCTAGTTGTGGTGTTGTTGTTGTATGAGGTGTTGTTTTTGTTCTTTGTGGTGGTCTTGTTGTCCTTTGTTGGATGTCCTTGGTGTGTTGGTGGGGAGCAATACTGTAGCATAGTAGTGGTTTGGAGCTCTAGAGAACAATGACAACATGCACCCCTAGGTCTAGTTGTGGTGTTGTTGTTGTATGAGGTGTTGTTTTTGTTCTTTGTGGTGGTCTTGTTGTCCTTTGTTGGATGTCCTTGGTGTGTTGGTGGGGAGCAATACTGTAGCATAGTAGTGGTTTGGAGCTCTAGAGAACAATGACAACATGCACCCCTAGGTCTAGTTGTGGTGTTGTTGTTGTATGAGGTGTTGTTTTTGTTCTTTGTGGTGGTCTTGTTGTCCTTTGTTGGATGTCCTTGGTGTGTTGGTGGGGAGCAATACTGTAGCATAGTAGTGGTTTGGAGCTCTAGAGAACAATGACAACATGCACCCCTAGGTCTAGTTGTGGTGTTGTTGTTGTATGAGGTGTTGTTTTTGTTCTTTGTGGTGGTCTTGTTGTCCTTTGTTGGATGTCCTTGGTGTGTTGGTGGGGAGCAATACTGTAGCATAGTAGTGGTTTGGAGCTCTAGAGAACAATGACAACATGCACCCCTAGGTCTAGTTGTGGTGTTGTTGTTGTATGAGGTGTTGTTTTTGTTCTTTGTGGTGGTCTTGTTGTCCTTTGTTGGATGTCCTTGGTGTGTTGGTGGGGAGCAATACTGTAGCATAGTAGTGGTTTGGAGCTCTAGAGAACAATGACAACATGCACCCCTAGGTCTAGTTGTGGTGTTGTTGTTGTATGAGGTGTTGTTTTTGTTCTTTGTGGTGGTCTTGTTGTCCTTTGTTGGATGTCCTTGGTGTGTTGGTGGGGAGCAATACTGTAGCATAGTAGTGGTTTGGAGCTCTAGAGAACAATGACAACATGCACCCCTAGGTCTAGTTGTGGTGTTGTTGTTGTATGAGGTGTTGTTTTTGTTCTTTGTGGTGGTCTTGTTGTCCTTTGTTGGATGTCCTTGGTGTGTTGGTGGGGAGCAATACTGTAGCATAGTAGTGGTTTGGAGCTCTAGAGAACAATGACAACATGCACCCCTAGGTCTAGTTGTGGTGTTGTTGTTGTATGAGGTGTTGTTTTTGTTCTTTGTGGTGGTCTTGTTGTCCTTTGTTGGATGTCCTTGGTGTGTTGGTGGGGAGCAATACTGTAGCATAGTAGTGGTTTGGAGCTCTAGAGAACAATGACAACATGCACCCCTAGGTCTAGTTGTGGTGTTGTTGTTGTATGAGGTGTTGTTTTTGTTCTTTGTGGTGGTCTTGTTGTCCTTTGTTGGATGTCCTTGGTGTGTTGGTGGGGAGCAATACTGTAGCATAGTAGTGGTTTGGAGCTCTAGAGAACAATGACAACATGCACCCCTAGGTCTAGTTGTGGTGTTGTTGTTGTATGAGGTGTTGTTTTTGTTCTTTGTGGTGGTCTTGTTGTCCTTTGTTGGATGTCCTTGGTGTGTTGGTGGGGAGCAATACTGTAGCATAGTAGTGGTTTGGAGCTCTAGAGAACAATGACAACATGCACCCCTAGGTCTAGTTGTGGTGTTGTTGTTGTATGAGGTGTTGTTTTTGTTCTTTGTGGTGGTCTTGTTGTCCTTTGTTGGATGTCCTTGGTGTGTTGGTGGGGAGCAATACTGTAGCATAGTAGTGGTTTGGAGCTCTAGAGAACAATGACAACATGCACCCCTAGGTCTAGTTGTGGTGTTGTTGTTGTATGAGGTGTTGTTTTTGTTCTTTGTGGTGGTCTTGTTGTCCTTTGTTGGATGTCCTTGGTGTGTTGGTGGGGAGCAATACTGTAGCATAGTAGTGGTTTGGAGCTCTAGAGAACAATGACAACATGCACCCCTAGGTCTAGTTGTGGTGTTGTTGTTGTATGAGGTGTTGTTTTTGTTCTTTGTGGTGGTCTTGTTGTCCTTTGTTGGATGTCCTTGGTGTGTTGGTGGGGAGCAATACTGTAGCATAGTAGTGGTTTGGAGCTCTAGAGAACAATGACAACATGCACCCCTAGGTCTAGTTGTGGTGTTGTTGTTGTATGAGGTGTTGTTTTTGTTCTTTGTGGTGGTCTTGTTGTCCTTTGTTGGATGTCCTTGGTGTGTTGGTGGGGAGCAATACTGTAGCATAGTAGTGGTTTGGAGCTCTAGAGAACAATGACAACATGCACCCCTAGGTCTAGTTGTGGTGTTGTTGTTGTATGAGGTGTTGTTTTTGTTCTTTGTGGTGGTCTTGTTGTCCTTTGTTGGATGTCCTTGGTGTGTTGGTGGGGAGCAATACTGTAGCATAGTAGTGGTTTGGAGCTCTAGAGAACAATGACAACATGCACCCCTAGGTCTAGTTGTGGTGTTGTTGTTGTATGAGGTGTTGTTTTTGTTCTTTGTGGTGGTCTTGTTGTCCTTTGTTGGATGTCCTTGGTGTGTTGGTGGGGAGCAATACTGTAGCATAGTAGTGGTTTGGAGCTCTAGAGAACAATGACAAGCATGCACCCCTAGGTCTAGTTGTGGTGTTGTTGTTGTATGAGGTGTTGTTTTTGTTCTTTGTGGTGGTCTTGTTGTCCTTTGTTGGATGTCCTTGGTGTGTTGGTGGGGAGCAATACTGTAGCATAGTAGTGGTTTGGAGCTCTAGAGAACAATGACAACATGCACCCCTAGGTCTAGTTGTGGTGTTGTTGTTGTATGAGGTGTTGTTTTTGTTCTTTGTGGTGGTCTTGTTGTCCTTTGTTGGATGTCCTTGGTGTGTTGGTGGGGAGCAATACTGTAGCATAGTAGTGGTTTGGAGCTCTAGAGAACAATGACAACATGCACCCCTAGGTCTAGTTGTGGTGTTGTTGTTGTATGAGGTGTTGTTTTTGTTCTTTGTGGTGGTCTTGTTGTCCTTTGTTGGATGTCCTTGGTGTGTTGGTGGGGAGCAATACTGTAGCATAGTAGTGGTTTGGAGCTCTAGAGAACAATGACAACATGCACCCCTAGGTCTAGTTGTGGTGTTGTTGTTGTATGAGGTGTTGTTTTTGTTCTTTGTGGTGGTCTTGTTGTCCTTTGTTGGATGTCCTTGGTGTGTTGGTGGGGAGCAATACTGTAGCATAGTAGTGGTTTGGAGCTCTAGAGAACAATGACAACATGCACCCCTAGGTCTAGTTGTGGTGTTGTTGTTGTATGAGGTGTTGTTTTTGTTCTTTGTGGTGGTCTTGTTGTCCTTTGTTGGATGTCCTTGGTGTGTTGGTGGGGAGCAATACTGTAGCATAGTAGTGGTTTGGAGCTCTAGAGAACAATGACAACATGCACCCCTAGGTCTAGTTGTGGTGTTGTTGTTGTATGAGGTGTTGTTTTTGTTCTTTGTGGTGGTCTTGTTGTCCTTTGTTGGATGTCCTTGGTGTGTTGGTGGGGAGCAATACTGTAGCATAGTAGTGGTTTGGAGCTCTAGAGAACAATGACAACATGCACCCCTAGGTCTAGTTGTGGTGTTGTTGTTGTATGAGGTGTTGTTTTTGTTCTTTGTGGTGGTCTTGTTGTCCTTTGTTGGATGTCCTTGGTGTGTTGGTGGGGAGCAATACTGTAGCATAGTAGTGGTTTGGAGCTCTAGAGAACAATGACAACATGCACCCCTAGGTCTAGTTGTGGTGTTGTTGTTGTATGAGGTGTTGTTTTTGTTCTTTGTGGTGGTCTTGTTGTCCTTTGTTGGATGTCCTTGGTGTGTTGGTGGGGAGCAATACTGTAGCATAGTAGTGGTTTGGAGCTCTAGAGAACAATGACAACATGCACCCCTAGGTCTAGTTGTGGTGTTGTTGTTGTATGAGGTGTTGTTTTTGTTCTTTGTGGTGGTCTTGTTGTCCTTTGTTGGATGTCCTTGGTGTGTTGGTGGGGAGCAATACTGTAGCATAGTAGTGGTTTGGAGCTCTAGAGAACAATGACAACATGCACCCCTAGGTCTAGTTGTGGTGTTGTTGTTGTATGAGGTGTTGTTTTTGTTCTTTGTGGTGGTCTTGTTGTCCTTTGTTGGATGTCCTTGGTGTGTTGGTGGGGAGCAATACTGTAGCATAGTAGTGGTTTGGAGCTCTAGAGAACAATGACAACATGCACCCCTAGGTCTAGTTGTGGTGTTGTTGTTGTATGAGGTGTTGTTTTTGTTCTTTGTGGTGGTCTTGTTGTCCTTTGTTGGATGTCCTTGGTGTGTTGGTGGGGAGCAATACTGTAGCATAGTAGTGGTTTGGAGCTCTAGAGAACAATGACAACATGCACCCCTAGGTCTAGTTGTGGTGTTGTTGTTGTATGAGGTGTTGTTTTTGTTCTTTGTGGTGGTCTTGTTGTCCTTTGTTGGATGTCCTTGGTGTGTTGGTGGGGAGCAATACTGTAGCATAGTAGTGGTTTGGAGCTCTAGAGAACAATGACAACATGCACCCCTAGGTCTAGTTGTGGTGTTGTTGTTGTATGAGGTGTTGTTTTTGTTCTTTGTGGTGGTCTTGTTGTCCTTTGTTGGATGTCCTTGGTGTGTTGGTGGGGAGCAATACTGTAGCATAGTAGTGGTTTGGAGCTCTAGAGAACAATGACAACATGCACCCCTAGGTCTAGTTGTGGTGTTGTTGTTGTATGAGGTGTTGTTTTTGTTCTTTGTGGTGGTCTTGTTGTCCTTTGTTGGATGTCCTTGGTGTGTTGGTGGGGAGCAATACTGTAGCATAGTAGTGGTTTGGAGCTCTAGAGAACAATGACAACATGCACCCCTAGGTCTAGTTGTGGTGTTGTTGTTGTATGAGGTGTTGTTTTTGTTCTTTGTGGTGGTCTTGTTGTCCTTTGTTGGATGTCCTTGGTGTGTTGGTGGGGAGCAATACTGTAGCATAGTAGTGGTTTGGAGCTCTAGAGAACAATGACAACATGCACCCCTAGGTCTAGTTGTGGTGTTGTTGTTGTATGAGGTGTTGTTTTTGTTCTTTGTGGTGGTCTTGTTGTCCTTTGTTGGATGTCCTTGGTGTGTTGGTGGGGAGCAATACTGTAGCATAGTAGTGGTTTGGAGCTCTAGAGAACAATGACAACATGCACCCCTAGGTCTAGTTGTGGTGTTGTTGTTGTATGAGGTGTTGTTTTTGTTCTTTGTGGTGGTCTTGTTGTCCTTTGTTGGATGTCCTTGGTGTGTTGGTGGGGAGCAATACTGTAGCATAGTAGTGGTTTGGAGCTCTAGAGAACAATGACAACATGCACCCCTAGGTCTAGTTGTGGTGTTGTTGTTGTATGAGGTGTTGTTTTTGTTCTTTGTGGTGGTCTTGTTGTCCTTTGTTGGATGTCCTTGGTGTGTTGGTGGGGAGCAATACTGTAGCATAGTAGTGGTTTGGAGCTCTAGAGAACAATGACAACATGCACCCCTAGGTCTAGTTGTGGTGTTGTTGTTGTATGAGGTGTTGTTTTTGTTCTTTGTGGTGGTCTTGTTGTCCTTTGTTGGATGTCCTTGGTGTGTTGGTGGGGAGCAATACTGTAGCATAGTAGTGGTTTGGAGCTCTAGAGAACAATGACAACATGCACCCCTAGGTCTAGTTGTGGTGTTGTTGTTGTATGAGGTGTTGTTTTTGTTCTTTGTGGTGGTCTTGTTGTCCTTTGTTGGATGTCCTTGGTGTGTTGGTGGGGAGCAATACTGTAGCATAGTAGTGGTTTGGAGCTCTAGAGAACAATGACAACATGCACCCCTAGGTCTAGTTGTGGTGTTGTTGTTGTATGAGGTGTTGTTTTTGTTCTTTGTGGTGGTCTTGTTGTCCTTTGTTGGATGTCCTTGGTGTGTTGGTGGGGAGCAATACTGTAGCATAGTAGTGGTTTGGAGCTCTAGAGAACAATGACAACATGCACCCCTAGGTCTAGTTGTGGTGTTGTTGTTGTATGAGGTGTTGTTTTTGTTCTTTGTGGTGGTCTTGTTGTCCTTTGTTGGATGTCCTTGGTGTGTTGGTGGGGAGCAATACTGTAGCATAGTAGTGGTTTGGAGCTCTAGAGAACAATGACAACATGCACCCCTAGGTCTAGTTGTGGTGTTGTTGTTGTATGAGGTGTTGTTTTTGTTCTTTGTGGTGGTCTTGTTGTCCTTTGTTGGATGTCCTTGGTGTGTTGGTGGGGAGCAATACTGTAGCATAGTAGTGGTTTGGAGCTCTAGAGAACAATGACAACATGCACCCCTAGGTCTAGTTGTGGTGTTGTTGTTGTATGAGGTGTTGTTTTTGTTCTTTGTGGTGGTCTTGTTGTCCTTTGTTGGATGTCCTTGGTGTGTTGGTGGGGAGCAATACTGTAGCATAGTAGTGGTTTGGAGCTCTAGAGAACAATGACAACATGCACCCCTAGGTCTAGTTGTGGTGTTGTTGTTGTATGAGGTGTTGTTTTTGTTCTTTGTGGTGGTCTTGTTGTCCTTTGTTGGATGTCCTTGGTGTGTTGGTGGGGAGCAATACTGTAGCATAGTAGTGGTTTGGAGCTCTAGAGAACAATGACAACATGCACCCCTAGGTCTAGTTGTGGTGTTGTTGTTGTATGAGGTGTTGTTTTTGTTCTTTGTGGTGGTCTTGTTGTCCTTTGTTGGATGTCCTTGGTGTGTTGGTGGGGAGCAATACTGTAGCATAGTAGTGGTTTGGAGCTCTAGAGAACAATGACAACATGCACCCCTAGGTCTAGTTGTGGTGTTGTTGTTGTATGAGGTGTTGTTTTTGTTCTTTGTGGTGGTCTTGTTGTCCTTTGTTGGATGTCCTTGGTGTGTTGGTGGGGAGCAATACTGTAGCATAGTAGTGGTTTGGAGCTCTAGAGAACAATGACAACATGCACCCCTAGGTCTAGTTGTGGTGTTGTTGTTGTATGAGGTGTTGTTTTTGTTCTTTGTGGTGGTCTTGTTGTCCTTTGTTGGATGTCCTTGGTGTGTTGGTGGGGAGCAATACTGTAGCATAGTAGTGGTTTGGAGCTCTAGAGAACAATGACAACATGCACCCCTAGGTCTAGTTGTGGTGTTGTTGTTGTATGAGGTGTTGTTTTTGTTCTTTGTGGTGGTCTTGTTGTCCTTTGTTGGATGTCCTTGGTGTGTTGGTGGGGAGCAATACTGTAGCATAGTAGTGGTTTGGAGCTCTAGAGAACAATGACAACATGCACCCCTAGGTCTAGTTGTGGTGTTGTTGTTGTATGAGGTGTTGTTTTTGTTCTTTGTGGTGGTCTTGTTGTCCTTTGTTGGATGTCCTTGGTGTGTTGGTGGGGAGCAATACTGTAGCATAGTAGTGGTTTGGAGCTCTAGAGAACAATGACAACATGCACCCCTAGGTCTAGTTGTGGTGTTGTTGTTGTATGAGGTGTTGTTTTTGTTCTTTGTGGTGGTCTTGTTGTCCTTTGTTGGATGTCCTTGGTGTGTTGGTGGGGAGCAATACTGTAGCATAGTAGTGGTTTGGAGCTCTAGAGAACAATGACAACATGCACCCCTAGGTCTAGTTGTGGTGTTGTTGTTGTATGAGGTGTTGTTTTTGTTCTTTGTGGTGGTCTTGTTGTCCTTTGTTGGATGTCCTTGGTGTGTTGGTGGGGAGCAATACTGTAGCATAGTAGTGGTTTGGAGCTCTAGAGAACAATGACAACATGCACCCCTAGGTCTAGTTGTGGTGTTGTTGTTGTATGAGGTGTTGTTTTTGTTCTTTGTGGTGGTCTTGTTGTCCTTTGTTGGATGTCCTTGGTGTGTTGGTGGGGAGCAATACTGTAGCATAGTAGTGGTTTGGAGCTCTAGAGAACAATGACAACATGCACCCCTAGGTCTAGTTGTGGTGTTGTTGTTGTATGAGGTGTTGTTTTTGTTCTTTGTGGTGGTCTTGTTGTCCTTTGTTGGATGTCCTTGGTGTGTTGGTGGGGAGCAATACTGTAGCATAGTAGTGGTTTGGAGCTCTAGAGAACAATGACAACATGCACCCCTAGGTCTAGTTGTGGTGTTGTTGTTGTATGAGGTGTTGTTTTTGTTCTTTGTGGTGGTCTTGTTGTCCTTTGTTGGATGTCCTTGGTGTGTTGGTGGGGAGCAATACTGTAGCATAGTAGTGGTTTGGAGCTCTAGAGAACAATGACAACATGCACCCCTAGGTCTAGTTGTGGTGTTGTTGTTGTATGAGGTGTTGTTTTTGTTCTTTGTGGTGGTCTTGTTGTCCTTTGTTGGATGTCCTTGGTGTGTTGGTGGGGAGCAATACTGTAGCATAGTAGTGGTTTGGAGCTCTAGAGAACAATGACAACATGCACCCCTAGGTCTAGTTGTGGTGTTGTTGTTGTATGAGGTGTTGTTTTTGTTCTTTGTGGTGGTCTTGTTGTCCTTTGTTGGATGTCCTTGGTGTGTTGGTGGGGAGCAATACTGTAGCATAGTAGTGGTTTGGAGCTCTAGAGAACAATGACAACATGCACCCCTAGGTCTAGTTGTGGTGTTGTTGTTGTATGAGGTGTTGTTTTTGTTCTTTGTGGTGGTCTTGTTGTCCTTTGTTGGATGTCCTTGGTGTGTTGGTGGGGAGCAATACTGTAGCATAGTAGTGGTTTGGAGCTCTAGAGAACAATGACAACATGCACCCCTAGGTCTAGTTGTGGTGTTGTTGTTGTATGAGGTGTTGTTTTTGTTCTTTGTGGTGGTCTTGTTGTCCTTTGTTGGATGTCCTTGGTGTGTTGGTGGGGAGCAATACTGTAGCATAGTAGTGGTTTGGAGCTCTAGAGAACAATGACAACATGCACCCCTAGGTCTAGTTGTGGTGTTGTTGTTGTATGAGGTGTTGTTTTTGTTCTTTGTGGTGGTCTTGTTGTCCTTTGTTGGATGTCCTTGGTGTGTTGGTGGGGAGCAATACTGTAGCATAGTAGTGGTTTGGAGCTCTAGAGAACAATGACAACATGCACCCCTAGGTCTAGTTGTGGTGTTGTTGTTGTATGAGGTGTTGTTTTTGTTCTTTGTGGTGGTCTTGTTGTCCTTTGTTGGATGTCCTTGGTGTGTTGGTGGGGAGCAATACTGTAGCATAGTAGTGGTTTGGAGCTCTAGAGAACAATGACAACATGCACCCCTAGGTCTAGTTGTGGTGTTGTTGTTGTATGAGGTGTTGTTTTTGTTCTTTGTGGTGGTCTTGTTGTCCTTTGTTGGATGTCCTTGGTGTGTTGGTGGGGAGCAATACTGTAGCATAGTAGTGGTTTGGAGCTCTAGAGAACAATGACAACATGCACCCCTAGGTCTAGTTGTGGTGTTGTTGTTGTATGAGGTGTTGTTTTTGTTCTTTGTGGTGGTCTTGTTGTCCTTTGTTGGATGTCCTTGGTGTGTTGGTGGGGAGCAATACTGTAGCATAGTAGTGGTTTGGAGCTCTAGAGAACAATGACAACATGCACCCCTAGGTCTAGTTGTGGTGTTGTTGTTGTATGAGGTGTTGTTTTTGTTCTTTGTGGTGGTCTTGTTGTCCTTTGTTGGATGTCCTTGGTGTGTTGGTGGGGAGCAATACTGTAGCATAGTAGTGGTTTGGAGCTCTAGAGAACAATGACAACATGCACCCCTAGGTCTAGTTGTGGTGTTGTTGTTGTATGAGGTGTTGTTTTTGTTCTTTGTGGTGGTCTTGTTGTCCTTTGTTGGATGTCCTTGGTGTGTTGGTGGGGAGCAATACTGTAGCATAGTAGTGGTTTGGAGCTCTAGAGAACAATGACAACATGCACCCCTAGGTCTAGTTGTGGTGTTGTTGTTGTATGAGGTGTTGTTTTTGTTCTTTGTGGTGGTCTTGTTGTCCTTTGTTGGATGTCCTTGGTGTGTTGGTGGGGAGCAATACTGTAGCATAGTAGTGGTTTGGAGCTCTAGAGAACAATGACAACATGCACCCCTAGGTCTAGTTGTGGTGTTGTTGTTGTATGAGGTGTTGTTTTTGTTCTTTGTGGTGGTCTTGTTGTCCTTTGTTGGATGTCCTTGGTGTGTTGGTGGGGAGCAATACTGTAGCATAGTAGTGGTTTGGAGCTCTAGAGAACAATGACAACATGCACCCCTAGGTCTAGTTGTGGTGTTGTTGTTGTTGTCCTTTGTTGGATGTCCTTGGTGTGTTGGTGGGGAGCAATACTGTAGCATAGTAGTGGTTTGGAGCTCTAGAGAACAATGACAACATGCACCCCTAGGTCTAGTTGTGGTGTTGTTGTTGTATGAGGTGTTGTTTTTGTTCTTTGTGGTGGTCTTGTTGTCCTTTGTTGGATGTCCTTGGTGTGTTGGTGGGGAGCAATACTGTAGCATAGTAGTGGTTTGGAGCTCTAGAGAACAATGACAACATGCACCCCTAGGTCTAGTTGTGGTGTTGTTGTTGTATGAGGTGTTGTTTTTGTTCTTTGTGGTGGTCTTGTTGTCCTTTGTTGGATGTCCTTGGTGTGTTGGTGGGGAGCAATACTGTAGCATAGTAGTGGTTTGGAGCTCTAGAGAACAATGACAACATGCACCCCTAGGTCTAGTTGTGGTGTTGTTGTTGTATGAGGTGTTGTTTTTGTTCTTTGTGGTGGTCTTGTTGTCCTTTGTTGGATGTCCTTGGTGTGTTGGTGGGGAGCAATACTGTAGCATAGTAGTGGTTTGGAGCTCTAGAGAACAATGACAACATGCACCCCTAGGTCTAGTTGTGGTGTTGTTGTTGTATGAGGTGTTGTTTTTGTTCTTTGTGGTGGTCTTGTTGTCCTTTGTTGGATGTCCTTGGTGTGTTGGTGGGGAGCAATACTGTAGCATAGTAGTGGTTTGGAGCTCTAGAGAACAATGACAACATGCACCCCTAGGTCTAGTTGTGGTGTTGTTGTTGTATGAGGTGTTGTTTTTGTTCTTTGTGGTGGTCTTGTTGTCCTTTGTTGGATGTCCTTGGTGTGTTGGTGGGGAGCAATACTGTAGCATAGTAGTGGTTTGGAGCTCTAGAGAACAATGACAACATGCACCCCTAGGTCTAGTTGTGGTGTTGTTGTTGTATGAGGTGTTGTTTTTGTTCTTTGTGGTGGTCTTGTTGTCCTTTGTTGGATGTCCTTGGTGTGTTGGTGGGGAGCAATACTGTAGCATAGTAGTGGTTTGGAGCTCTAGAGAACAATGACAACATGCACCCCTAGGTCTAGTTGTGGTGTTGTTGTTGTATGAGGTGTTGTTTTTGTTCTTTGTGGTGGTCTTGTTGTCCTTTGTTGGATGTCCTTGGTGTGTTGGTGGGGAGCAATACTGTAGCATAGTAGTGGTTTGGAGCTCTAGAGAACAATGACAACATGCACCCCTAGGTCTAGTTGTGGTGTTGTTGTTGTATGAGGTGTTGTTTTTGTTCTTTGTGGTGGTCTTGTTGTCCTTTGTTGGATGTCCTTGGTGTGTTGGTGGGGAGCAATACTGTAGCATAGTAGTGGTTTGGAGCTCTAGAGAACAATGACAACATGCACCCCTAGGTCTAGTTGTGGTGTTGTTGTTGTATGAGGTGTTGTTTTTGTTCTTTGTGGTGGTCTTGTTGTCCTTTGTTGGATGTCCTTGGTGTGTTGGTGGGGAGCAATACTGTAGCATAGTAGTGGTTTGGAGCTCTAGAGAACAATGACAACATGCACCCCTAGGTCTAGTTGTGGTGTTGTTGTTGTATGAGGTGTTGTTTTTGTTCTTTGTGGTGGTCTTGTTGTCCTTTGTTGGATGTCCTTGGTGTGTTGGTGGGGAGCAATACTGTAGCATAGTAGTGGTTTGGAGCTCTAGAGAACAATGACAACATGCACCCCTAGGTCTAGTTGTGGTGTTGTTGTTGTATGAGGTGTTGTTTTTGTTCTTTGTGGTGGTCTTGTTGTCCTTTGTTGGATGTCCTTGGTGTGTTGGTGGGGAGCAATACTGTAGCATAGTAGTGGTTTGGAGCTCTAGAGAACAATGACAACATGCACCCCTAGGTCTAGTTGTGGTGTTGTTGTTGTATGAGGTGTTGTTTTTGTTCTTTGTGGTGGTCTTGTTGTCCTTTGTTGGATGTCCTTGGTGTGTTGGTGGGGAGCAATACTGTAGCATAGTAGTGGTTTGGAGCTCTAGAGAACAATGACAACATGCACCCCTAGGTCTAGTTGTGGTGTTGTTGTTGTATGAGGTGTTGTTTTTGTTCTTTGTGGTGGTCTTGTTGTCCTTTGTTGGATGTCCTTGGTGTGTTGGTGGGGAGCAATACTGTAGCATAGTAGTGGTTTGGAGCTCTAGAGAACAATGACAACATGCACCCCTAGGTCTAGTTGTGGTGTTGTTGTTGTATGAGGTGTTGTTTTTGTTCTTTGTGGTGGTCTTGTTGTCCTTTGTTGGATGTCCTTGGTGTGTTGGTGGGGAGCAATACTGTAGCATAGTAGTGGTTTGGAGCTCTAGAGAACAATGACAACATGCACCCCTAGGTCTAGTTGTGGTGTTGTTGTTGTATGAGGTGTTGTTTTTGTTCTTTGTGGTGGTCTTGTTGTCCTTTGTTGGATGTCCTTGGTGTGTTGGTGGGGAGCAATACTGTAGCATAGTAGTGGTTTGGAGCTCTAGAGAACAATGACAACATGCACCCCTAGGTCTAGTTGTGGTGTTGTTGTTGTATGAGGTGTTGTTTTTGTTCTTTGTGGTGGTCTTGTTGTCCTTTGTTGGATGTCCTTGGTGTGTTGGTGGGGAGCAATACTGTAGCATAGTAGTGGTTTGGAGCTCTAGAGAACAATGACAACATGCACCCCTAGGTCTAGTTGTGGTGTTGTTGTTGTATGAGGTGTTGTTTTTGTTCTTTGTGGTGGTCTTGTTGTCCTTTGTTGGATGTCCTTGGTGTGTTGGTGGGGAGCAATACTGTAGCATAGTAGTGGTTTGGAGCTCTAGAGAACAATGACAACATGCACCCCTAGGTCTAGTTGTGGTGTTGTTGTTGTATGAGGTGTTGTTTTTGTTCTTTGTGGTGGTCTTGTTGTCCTTTGTTGGATGTCCTTGGTGTGTTGGTGGGGAGCAATACTGTAGCATAGTAGTGGTTTGGAGCTCTAGAGAACAATGACAACATGCACCCCTAGGTCTAGTTGTGGTGTTGTTGTTGTATGAGGTGTTGTTTTTGTTCTTTGTGGTGGTCTTGTTGTCCTTTGTTGGATGTCCTTGGTGTGTTGGTGGGGAGCAATACTGTAGCATAGTAGTGGTTTGGAGCTCTAGAGAACAATGACAACATGCACCCCTAGGTCTAGTTGTGGTGTTGTTGTTGTATGAGGTGTTGTTTTTGTTCTTTGTGGTGGTCTTGTTGTCCTTTGTTGGATGTCCTTGGTGTGTTGGTGGGGAGCAATACTGTAGCATAGTAGTGGTTTGGAGCTCTAGAGAACAATGACAACATGCACCCCTAGGTCTAGTTGTGGTGTTGTTGTTGTATGAGGTGTTGTTTTTGTTCTTTGTGGTGGTCTTGTTGTCCTTTGTTGGATGTCCTTGGTGTGTTGGTGGGGAGCAATACTGTAGCATAGTAGTGGTTTGGAGCTCTAGAGAACAATGACAACATGCACCCCTAGGTCTAGTTGTGGTGTTGTTGTTGTATGAGGTGTTGTTTTTGTTCTTTGTGGTGGTCTTGTTGTCCTTTGTTGGATGTCCTTGGTGTGTTGGTGGGGAGCAATACTGTAGCATAGTAGTGGTTTGGAGCTCTAGAGAACAATGACAACATGCACCCCTAGGTCTAGTTGTGGTGTTGTTGTTGTATGAGGTGTTGTTTTTGTTCTTTGTGGTGGTCTTGTTGTCCTTTGTTGGATGTCCTTGGTGTGTTGGTGGGGAGCAATACTGTAGCATAGTAGTGGTTTGGAGCTCTAGAGAACAATGACAACATGCACCCCTAGGTCTAGTTGTGGTGTTGTTGTTGTATGAGGTGTTGTTTTTGTTCTTTGTGGTGGTCTTGTTGTCCTTTGTTGGATGTCCTTGGTGTGTTGGTGGGGAGCAATACTGTAGCATAGTAGTGGTTTGGAGCTCTAGAGAACAATGACAACATGCACCCCTAGGTCTAGTTGTGGTGTTGTTGTTGTATGAGGTGTTGTTTTTGTTCTTTGTGGTGGTCTTGTTGTCCTTTGTTGGATGTCCTTGGTGTGTTGGTGGGGAGCAATACTGTAGCATAGTAGTGGTTTGGAGCTCTAGAGAACAATGACAACATGCACCCCTAGGTCTAGTTGTGGTGTTGTTGTTGTATGAGGTGTTGTTTTTGTTCTTTGTGGTGGTCTTGTTGTCCTTTGTTGGATGTCCTTGGTGTGTTGGTGGGGAGCAATACTGTAGCATAGTAGTGGTTTGGAGCTCTAGAGAACAATGACAACATGCACCCCTAGGTCTAGTTGTGGTGTTGTTGTTGTATGAGGTGTTGTTTTTGTTCTTTGTGGTGGTCTTGTTGTCCTTTGTTGGATGTCCTTGGTGTGTTGGTGGGGAGCAATACTGTAGCATAGTAGTGGTTTGGAGCTCTAGAGAACAATGACAACATGCACCCCTAGGTCTAGTTGTGGTGTTGTTGTTGTATGAGGTGTTGTTTTTGTTCTTTGTGGTGGTCTTGTTGTCCTTTGTTGGATGTCCTTGGTGTGTTGGTGGGGAGCAATACTGTAGCATAGTAGTGGTTTGGAGCTCTAGAGAACAATGACAACATGCACCCCTAGGTCTAGTTGTGGTGTTGTTGTTGTATGAGGTGTTGTTTTTGTTCTTTGTGGTGGTCTTGTTGTCCTTTGTTGGATGTCCTTGGTGTGTTGGTGGGGAGCAATACTGTAGCATAGTAGTGGTTTGGAGCTCTAGAGAACAATGACAACATGCACCCCTAGGTCTAGTTGTGGTGTTGTTGTTGTATGAGGTGTTGTTTTTGTTCTTTGTGGTGGTCTTGTTGTCCTTTGTTGGATGTCCTTGGTGTGTTGGTGGGGAGCAATACTGTAGCATAGTAGTGGTTTGGAGCTCTAGAGAACAATGACAACATGCACCCCTAGGTCTAGTTGTGGTGTTGTTGTTGTATGAGGTGTTGTTTTTGTTCTTTGTGGTGGTCTTGTTGTCCTTTGTTGGATGTCCTTGGTGTGTTGGTGGGGAGCAATACTGTAGCATAGTAGTGGTTTGGAGCTCTAGAGAACAATGACAACATGCACCCCTAGGTCTAGTTGTGGTGTTGTTGTTGTATGAGGTGTTGTTTTTGTTCTTTGTGGTGGTCTTGTTGTCCTTTGTTGGATGTCCTTGGTGTGTTGGTGGGGAGCAATACTGTAGCATAGTAGTGGTTTGGAGCTCTAGAGAACAATGACAACATGCACCCCTAGGTCTAGTTGTGGTGTTGTTGTTGTATGAGGTGTTGTTTTTGTTCTTTGTGGTGGTCTTGTTGTCCTTTGTTGGATGTCCTTGGTGTGTTGGTGGGGAGCAATACTGTAGCATAGTAGTGGTTTGGAGCTCTAGAGAACAATGACAACATGCACCCCTAGGTCTAGTTGTGGTGTTGTTGTTGTATGAGGTGTTGTTTTTGTTCTTTGTGGTGGTCTTGTTGTCCTTTGTTGGATGTCCTTGGTGTGTTGGTGGGGAGCAATACTGTAGCATAGTAGTGGTTTGGAGCTCTAGAGAACAATGACAACATGCACCCCTAGGTCTAGTTGTGGTGTTGTTGTTGTATGAGGTGTTGTTTTTGTTCTTTGTGGTGGTCTTGTTGTCCTTTGTTGGATGTCCTTGGTGTGTTGGTGGGGAGCAATACTGTAGCATAGTAGTGGTTTGGAGCTCTAGAGAACAATGACAACATGCACCCCTAGGTCTAGTTGTGGTGTTGTTGTTGTATGAGGTGTTGTTTTTGTTCTTTGTGGTGGTCTTGTTGTCCTTTGTTGGATGTCCTTGGTGTGTTGGTGGGGAGCAATACTGTAGCATAGTAGTGGTTTGGAGCTCTAGAGAACAATGACAACATGCACCCCTAGGTCTAGTTGTGGTGTTGTTGTTGTATGAGGTGTTGTTTTTGTTCTTTGTGGTGGTCTTGTTGTCCTTTGTTGGATGTCCTTGGTGTGTTGGTGGGGAGCAATACTGTAGCATAGTAGTGGTTTGGAGCTCTAGAGAACAATGACAACATGCACCCCTAGGTCTAGTTGTGGTGTTGTTGTTGTATGAGGTGTTGTTTTTGTTCTTTGTGGTGGTCTTGTTGTCCTTTGTTGGATGTCCTTGGTGTGTTGGTGGGGAGCAATACTGTAGCATAGTAGTGGTTTGGAGCTCTAGAGAACAATGACAACATGCACCCCTAGGTCTAGTTGTGGTGTTGTTGTTGTATGAGGTGTTGTTTTTGTTCTTTGTGGTGGTCTTGTTGTCCTTTGTTGGATGTCCTTGGTGTGTTGGTGGGGAGCAATACTGTAGCATAGTAGTGGTTTGGAGCTCTAGAGAACAATGACAACATGCACCCCTAGGTCTAGTTGTGGTGTTGTTGTTGTATGAGGTGTTGTTTTTGTTCTTTGTGGTGGTCTTGTTGTCCTTTGTTGGATGTCCTTGGTGTGTTGGTGGGGAGCAATACTGTAGCATAGTAGTGGTTTGGAGCTCTAGAGAACAATGACAACATGCACCCCTAGGTCTAGTTGTGGTGTTGTTGTTGTATGAGGTGTTGTTTTTGTTCTTTGTGGTGGTCTTGTTGTCCTTTGTTGGATGTCCTTGGTGTGTTGGTGGGGAGCAATACTGTAGCATAGTAGTGGTTTGGAGCTCTAGAGAACAATGACAACATGCACCCCTAGGTCTAGTTGTGGTGTTGTTGTTGTATGAGGTGTTGTTTTTGTTCTTTGTGGTGGTCTTGTTGTCCTTTGTTGGATGTCCTTGGTGTGTTGGTGGGGAGCAATACTGTAGCATAGTAGTGGTTTGGAGCTCTAGAGAACAATGACAACATGCACCCCTAGGTCTAGTTGTGGTGTTGTTGTTGTATGAGGTGTTGTTTTTGTTCTTTGTGGTGGTCTTGTTGTCCTTTGTTGGATGTCCTTGGTGTGTTGGTGGGGAGCAATACTGTAGCATAGTAGTGGTTTGGAGCTCTAGAGAACAATGACAACATGCACCCCTAGGTCTAGTTGTGGTGTTGTTGTTGTATGAGGTGTTGTTTTTGTTCTTTGTGGTGGTCTTGTTGTCCTTTGTTGGATGTCCTTGGTGTGTTGGTGGGGAGCAATACTGTAGCATAGTAGTGGTTTGGAGCTCTAGAGAACAATGACAACATGCACCCCTAGGTCTAGTTGTGGTGTTGTTGTTGTATGAGGTGTTGTTTTTGTTCTTTGTGGTGGTCTTGTTGTCCTTTGTTGGATGTCCTTGGTGTGTTGGTGGGGAGCAATACTGTAGCATAGTAGTGGTTTGGAGCTCTAGAGAACAATGACAACATGCACCCCTAGGTCTAGTTGTGGTGTTGTTGTTGTATGAGGTGTTGTTTTTGTTCTTTGTGGTGGTCTTGTTGTCCTTTGTTGGATGTCCTTGGTGTGTTGGTGGGGAGCAATACTGTAGCATAGTAGTGGTTTGGAGCTCTAGAGAACAATGACAACATGCACCCCTAGGTCTAGTTGTGGTGTTGTTGTTGTATGAGGTGTTGTTTTTGTTCTTTGTGGTGGTCTTGTTGTCCTTTGTTGGATGTCCTTGGTGTGTTGGTGGGGAGCAATACTGTAGCATAGTAGTGGTTTGGAGCTCTAGAGAACAATGACAACATGCACCCCTAGGTCTAGTTGTGGTGTTGTTGTTGTATGAGGTGTTGTTTTTGTTCTTTGTGGTGGTCTTGTTGTCCTTTGTTGGATGTCCTTGGTGTGTTGGTGGGGAGCAATACTGTAGCATAGTAGTGGTTTGGAGCTCTAGAGAACAATGACAACATGCACCCCTAGGTCTAGTTGTGGTGTTGTTGTTGTATGAGGTGTTGTTTTTGTTCTTTGTGGTGGTCTTGTTGTCCTTTGTTGGATGTCCTTGGTGTGTTGGTGGGGAGCAATACTGTAGCATAGTAGTGGTTTGGAGCTCTAGAGAACAATGACAACATGCACCCCTAGGTCTAGTTGTGGTGTTGTTGTTGTATGAGGTGTTGTTTTTGTTCTTTGTGGTGGTCTTGTTGTCCTTTGTTGGATGTCCTTGGTGTGTTGGTGGGGAGCAATACTGTAGCATAGTAGTGGTTTGGAGCTCTAGAGAACAATGACAACATGCACCCCTAGGTCTAGTTGTGGTGTTGTTGTTGTATGAGGTGTTGTTTTTGTTCTTTGTGGTGGTCTTGTTGTCCTTTGTTGGATGTCCTTGGTGTGTTGGTGGGGAGCAATACTGTAGCATAGTAGTGGTTTGGAGCTCTAGAGAACAATGACAACATGCACCCCTAGGTCTAGTTGTGGTGTTGTTGTTGTATGAGGTGTTGTTTTTGTTCTTTGTGGTGGTCTTGTTGTCCTTTGTTGGATGTCCTTGGTGTGTTGGTGGGGAGCAATACTGTAGCATAGTAGTGGTTTGGAGCTCTAGAGAACAATGACAACATGCACCCCTAGGTCTAGTTGTGGTGTTGTTGTTGTATGAGGTGTTGTTTTTGTTCTTTGTGGTGGTCTTGTTGTCCTTTGTTGGATGTCCTTGGTGTGTTGGTGGGGAGCAATACTGTAGCATAGTAGTGGTTTGGAGCTCTAGAGAACAATGACAACATGCACCCCTAGGTCTAGTTGTGGTGTTGTTGTTGTATGAGGTGTTGTTTTTGTTCTTTGTGGTGGTCTTGTTGTCCTTTGTTGGATGTCCTTGGTGTGTTGGTGGGGAGCAATACTGTAGCATAGTAGTGGTTTGGAGCTCTAGAGAACAATGACAACATGCACCCCTAGGTCTAGTTGTGGTGTTGTTGTTGTATGAGGTGTTGTTTTTGTTCTTTGTGGTGGTCTTGTTGTCCTTTGTTGGATGTCCTTGGTGTGTTGGTGGGGAGCAATACTGTAGCATAGTAGTGGTTTGGAGCTCTAGAGAACAATGACAACATGCACCCCTAGGTCTAGTTGTGGTGTTGTTGTTGTATGAGGTGTTGTTTTTGTTCTTTGTGGTGGTCTTGTTGTCCTTTGTTGGATGTCCTTGGTGTGTTGGTGGGGAGCAATACTGTAGCATAGTAGTGGTTTGGAGCTCTAGAGAACAATGACAACATGCACCCCTAGGTCTAGTTGTGGTGTTGTTGTTGTATGAGGTGTTGTTTTTGTTCTTTGTGGTGGTCTTGTTGTCCTTTGTTGGATGTCCTTGGTGTGTTGGTGGGGAGCAATACTGTAGCATAGTAGTGGTTTGGAGCTCTAGAGAACAATGACAACATGCACCCCTAGGTCTAGTTGTGGTGTTGTTGTTGTATGAGGTGTTGTTTTTGTTCTTTGTGGTGGTCTTGTTGTCCTTTGTTGGATGTCCTTGGTGTGTTGGTGGGGAGCAATACTGTAGCATAGTAGTGGTTTGGAGCTCTAGAGAACAATGACAACATGCACCCCTAGGTCTAGTTGTGGTGTTGTTGTTGTATGAGGTGTTGTTTTTGTTCTTTGTGGTGGTCTTGTTGTCCTTTGTTGGATGTCCTTGGTGTGTTGGTGGGGAGCAATACTGTAGCATAGTAGTGGTTTGGAGCTCTAGAGAACAATGACAACATGCACCCCTAGGTCTAGTTGTGGTGTTGTTGTTGTATGAGGTGTTGTTTTTGTTCTTTGTGGTGGTCTTGTTGTCCTTTGTTGGATGTCCTTGGTGTGTTGGTGGGGAGCAATACTGTAGCATAGTAGTGGTTTGGAGCTCTAGAGAACAATGACAACATGCACCCCTAGGTCTAGTTGTGGTGTTGTTGTTGTATGAGGTGTTGTTTTTGTTCTTTGTGGTGGTCTTGTTGTCCTTTGTTGGATGTCCTTGGTGTGTTGGTGGGGAGCAATACTGTAGCATAGTAGTGGTTTGGAGCTCTAGAGAACAATGACAACATGCACCCCTAGGTCTAGTTGTGGTGTTGTTGTTGTATGAGGTGTTGTTTTTGTTCTTTGTGGTGGTCTTGTTGTCCTTTGTTGGATGTCCTTGGTGTGTTGGTGGGGAGCAATACTGTAGCATAGTAGTGGTTTGGAGCTCTAGAGAACAATGACAACATGCACCCCTAGGTCTAGTTGTGGTGTTGTTGTTGTATGAGGTGTTGTTTTTGTTCTTTGTGGTGGTCTTGTTGTCCTTTGTTGGATGTCCTTGGTGTGTTGGTGGGGAGCAATACTGTAGCATAGTAGTGGTTTGGAGCTCTAGAGAACAATGACAACATGCACCCCTAGGTCTAGTTGTGGTGTTGTTGTTGTATGAGGTGTTGTTTTTGTTCTTTGTGGTGGTCTTGTTGTCCTTTGTTGGATGTCCTTGGTGTGTTGGTGGGGAGCAATACTGTAGCATAGTAGTGGTTTGGAGCTCTAGAGAACAATGACAACATGCACCCCTAGGTCTAGTTGTGGTGTTGTTGTTGTATGAGGTGTTGTTTTTGTTCTTTGTGGTGGTCTTGTTGTCCTTTGTTGGATGTCCTTGGTGTGTTGGTGGGGAGCAATACTGTAGCATAGTAGTGGTTTGGAGCTCTAGAGAACAATGACAACATGCACCCCTAGGTCTAGTTGTGGTGTTGTTGTTGTATGAGGTGTTGTTTTTGTTCTTTGTGGTGGTCTTGTTGTCCTTTGTTGGATGTCCTTGGTGTGTTGGTGGGGAGCAATACTGTAGCATAGTAGTGGTTTGGAGCTCTAGAGAACAATGACAACATGCACCCCTAGGTCTAGTTGTGGTGTTGTTGTTGTATGAGGTGTTGTTTTTGTTCTTTGTGGTGGTCTTGTTGTCCTTTGTTGGATGTCCTTGGTGTGTTGGTGGGGAGCAATACTGTAGCATAGTAGTGGTTTGGAGCTCTAGAGAACAATGACAACATGCACCCCTAGGTCTAGTTGTGGTGTTGTTGTTGTATGAGGTGTTGTTTTTGTTCTTTGTGGTGGTCTTGTTGTCCTTTGTTGGATGTCCTTGGTGTGTTGGTGGGGAGCAATACTGTAGCATAGTAGTGGTTTGGAGCTCTAGAGAACAATGACAACATGCACCCCTAGGTCTAGTTGTGGTGTTGTTGTTGTATGAGGTGTTGTTTTTGTTCTTTGTGGTGGTCTTGTTGTCCTTTGTTGGATGTCCTTGGTGTGTTGGTGGGGAGCAATACTGTAGCATAGTAGTGGTTTGGAGCTCTAGAGAACAATGACAACATGCACCCCTAGGTCTAGTTGTGGTGTTGTTGTTGTATGAGGTGTTGTTTTTGTTCTTTGTGGTGGTCTTGTTGTCCTTTGTTGGATGTCCTTGGTGTGTTGGTGGGGAGCAATACTGTAGCATAGTAGTGGTTTGGAGCTCTAGAGAACAATGACAACATGCACCCCTAGGTCTAGTTGTGGTGTTGTTGTTGTATGAGGTGTTGTTTTTGTTCTTTGTGGTGGTCTTGTTGTCCTTTGTTGGATGTCCTTGGTGTGTTGGTGGGGAGCAATACTGTAGCATAGTAGTGGTTTGGAGCTCTAGAGAACAATGACAACATGCACCCCTAGGTCTAGTTGTGGTGTTGTTGTTGTATGAGGTGTTGTTTTTGTTCTTTGTGGTGGTCTTGTTGTCCTTTGTTGGATGTCCTTGGTGTGTTGGTGGGGAGCAATACTGTAGCATAGTAGTGGTTTGGAGCTCTAGAGAACAATGACAACATGCACCCCTAGGTCTAGTTGTGGTGTTGTTGTTGTATGAGGTGTTGTTTTTGTTCTTTGTGGTGGTCTTGTTGTCCTTTGTTGGATGTCCTTGGTGTGTTGGTGGGGAGCAATACTGTAGCATAGTAGTGGTTTGGAGCTCTAGAGAACAATGACAACATGCACCCCTAGGTCTAGTTGTGGTGTTGTTGTTGTATGAGGTGTTGTTTTTGTTCTTTGTGGTGGTCTTGTTGTCCTTTGTTGGATGTCCTTGGTGTGTTGGTGGGGAGCAATACTGTAGCATAGTAGTGGTTTGGAGCTCTAGAGAACAATGACAACATGCACCCCTAGGTCTAGTTGTGGTGTTGTTGTTGTATGAGGTGTTGTTTTTGTTCTTTGTGGTGGTCTTGTTGTCCTTTGTTGGATGTCCTTGGTGTGTTGGTGGGGAGCAATACTGTAGCATAGTAGTGGTTTGGAGCTCTAGAGAACAATGACAACATGCACCCCTAGGTCTAGTTGTGGTGTTGTTGTTGTATGAGGTGTTGTTTTTGTTCTTTGTGGTGGTCTTGTTGTCCTTTGTTGGATGTCCTTGGTGTGTTGGTGGGGAGCAATACTGTAGCATAGTAGTGGTTTGGAGCTCTAGAGAACAATGACAACATGCACCCCTAGGTCTAGTTGTGGTGTTGTTGTTGTATGAGGTGTTGTTTTTGTTCTTTGTGGTGGTCTTGTTGTCCTTTGTTGGATGTCCTTGGTGTGTTGGTGGGGAGCAATACTGTAGCATAGTAGTGGTTTGGAGCTCTAGAGAACAATGACAACATGCACCCCTAGGTCTAGTTGTGGTGTTGTTGTTGTATGAGGTGTTGTTTTTGTTCTTTGTGGTGGTCTTGTTGTCCTTTGTTGGATGTCCTTGGTGTGTTGGTGGGGAGCAATACTGTAGCATAGTAGTGGTTTGGAGCTCTAGAGAACAATGACAACATGCACCCCTAGGTCTAGTTGTGGTGTTGTTGTTGTATGAGGTGTTGTTTTTGTTCTTTGTGGTGGTCTTGTTGTCCTTTGTTGGATGTCCTTGGTGTGTTGGTGGGGAGCAATACTGTAGCATAGTAGTGGTTTGGAGCTCTAGAGAACAATGACAACATGCACCCCTAGGTCTAGTTGTGGTGTTGTTGTTGTATGAGGTGTTGTTTTTGTTCTTTGTGGTGGTCTTGTTGTCCTTTGTTGGATGTCCTTGGTGTGTTGGTGGGGAGCAATACTGTAGCATAGTAGTGGTTTGGAGCTCTAGAGAACAATGACAACATGCACCCCTAGGTCTAGTTGTGGTGTTGTTGTTGTATGAGGTGTTGTTTTTGTTCTTTGTGGTGGTCTTGTTGTCCTTTGTTGGATGTCCTTGGTGTGTTGGTGGGGAGCAATACTGTAGCATAGTAGTGGTTTGGAGCTCTAGAGAACAATGACAACATGCACCCCTAGGTCTAGTTGTGGTGTTGTTGTTGTATGAGGTGTTGTTTTTGTTCTTTGTGGTGGTCTTGTTGTCCTTTGTTGGATGTCCTTGGTGTGTTGGTGGGGAGCAATACTGTAGCATAGTAGTGGTTTGGAGCTCTAGAGAACAATGACAACATGCACCCCTAGGTCTAGTTGTGGTGTTGTTGTTGTATGAGGTGTTGTTTTTGTTCTTTGTGGTGGTCTTGTTGTCCTTTGTTGGATGTCCTTGGTGTGTTGGTGGGGAGCAATACTGTAGCATAGTAGTGGTTTGGAGCTCTAGAGAACAATGACAACATGCACCCCTAGGTCTAGTTGTGGTGTTGTTGTTGTATGAGGTGTTGTTTTTGTTCTTTGTGGTGGTCTTGTTGTCCTTTGTTGGATGTCCTTGGTGTGTTGGTGGGGAGCAATACTGTAGCATAGTAGTGGTTTGGAGCTCTAGAGAACAATGACAACATGCACCCCTAGGTCTAGTTGTGGTGTTGTTGTTGTATGAGGTGTTGTTTTTGTTCTTTGTGGTGGTCTTGTTGTCCTTTGTTGGATGTCCTTGGTGTGTTGGTGGGGAGCAATACTGTAGCATAGTAGTGGTTTGGAGCTCTAGAGAACAATGACAACATGCACCCCTAGGTCTAGTTGTGGTGTTGTTGTTGTATGAGGTGTTGTTTTTGTTCTTTGTGGTGGTCTTGTTGTCCTTTGTTGGATGTCCTTGGTGTGTTGGTGGGGAGCAATACTGTAGCATAGTAGTGGTTTGGAGCTCTAGAGAACAATGACAACATGCACCCCTAGGTCTAGTTGTGGTGTTGTTGTTGTATGAGGTGTTGTTTTTGTTCTTTGTGGTGGTCTTGTTGTCCTTTGTTGGATGTCCTTGGTGTGTTGGTGGGGAGCAATACTGTAGCATAGTAGTGGTTTGGAGCTCTAGAGAACAATGACAACATGCACCCCTAGGTCTAGTTGTGGTGTTGTTGTTGTATGAGGTGTTGTTTTTGTTCTTTGTGGTGGTCTTGTTGTCCTTTGTTGGATGTCCTTGGTGTGTTGGTGGGGAGCAATACTGTAGCATAGTAGTGGTTTGGAGCTCTAGAGAACAATGACAACATGCACCCCTAGGTCTAGTTGTGGTGTTGTTGTTGTATGAGGTGTTGTTTTTGTTCTTTGTGGTGGTCTTGTTGTCCTTTGTTGGATGTCCTTGGTGTGTTGGTGGGGAGCAATACTGTAGCATAGTAGTGGTTTGGAGCTCTAGAGAACAATGACAACATGCACCCCTAGGTCTAGTTGTGGTGTTGTTGTTGTATGAGGTGTTGTTTTTGTTCTTTGTGGTGGTCTTGTTGTCCTTTGTTGGATGTCCTTGGTGTGTTGGTGGGGAGCAATACTGTAGCATAGTAGTGGTTTGGAGCTCTAGAGAACAATGACAACATGCACCCCTAGGTCTAGTTGTGGTGTTGTTGTTGTATGAGGTGTTGTTTTTGTTCTTTGTGGTGGTCTTGTTGTCCTTTGTTGGATGTCCTTGGTGTGTTGGTGGGGAGCAATACTGTAGCATAGTAGTGGTTTGGAGCTCTAGAGAACAATGACAACATGCACCCCTAGGTCTAGTTGTGGTGTTGTTGTTGTATGAGGTGTTGTTTTTGTTCTTTGTGGTGGTCTTGTTGTCCTTTGTTGGATGTCCTTGGTGTGTTGGTGGGGAGCAATACTGTAGCATAGTAGTGGTTTGGAGCTCTAGAGAACAATGACAACATGCACCCCTAGGTCTAGTTGTGGTGTTGTTGTTGTATGAGGTGTTGTTTTTGTTCTTTGTGGTGGTCTTGTTGTCCTTTGTTGGATGTCCTTGGTGTGTTGGTGGGGAGCAATACTGTAGCATAGTAGTGGTTTGGAGCTCTAGAGAACAATGACAACATGCACCCCTAGGTCTAGTTGTGGTGTTGTTGTTGTATGAGGTGTTGTTTTTGTTCTTTGTGGTGGTCTTGTTGTCCTTTGTTGGATGTCCTTGGTGTGTTGGTGGGGAGCAATACTGTAGCATAGTAGTGGTTTGGAGCTCTAGAGAACAATGACAACATGCACCCCTAGGTCTAGTTGTGGTGTTGTTGTTGTATGAGGTGTTGTTTTTGTTCTTTGTGGTGGTCTTGTTGTCCTTTGTTGGATGTCCTTGGTGTGTTGGTGGGGAGCAATACTGTAGCATAGTAGTGGTTTGGAGCTCTAGAGAACAATGACAACATGCACCCCTAGGTCTAGTTGTGGTGTTGTTGTTGTATGAGGTGTTGTTTTTGTTCTTTGTGGTGGTCTTGTTGTCCTTTGTTGGATGTCCTTGGTGTGTTGGTGGGGAGCAATACTGTAGCATAGTAGTGGTTTGGAGCTCTAGAGAACAATGACAACATGCACCCCTAGGTCTAGTTGTGGTGTTGTTGTTGTATGAGGTGTTGTTTTTGTTCTTTGTGGTGGTCTTGTTGTCCTTTGTTGGATGTCCTTGGTGTGTTGGTGGGGAGCAATACTGTAGCATAGTAGTGGTTTGGAGCTCTAGAGAACAATGACAACATGCACCCCTAGGTCTAGTTGTGGTGTTGTTGTTGTATGAGGTGTTGTTTTTGTTCTTTGTGGTGGTCTTGTTGTCCTTTGTTGGATGTCCTTGGTGTGTTGGTGGGGAGCAATACTGTAGCATAGTAGTGGTTTGGAGCTCTAGAGAACAATGACAACATGCACCCCTAGGTCTAGTTGTGGTGTTGTTGTTGTATGAGGTGTTGTTTTTGTTCTTTGTGGTGGTCTTGTTGTCCTTTGTTGGATGTCCTTGGTGTGTTGGTGGGGAGCAATACTGTAGCATAGTAGTGGTTTGGAGCTCTAGAGAACAATGACAACATGCACCCCTAGGTCTAGTTGTGGTGTTGTTGTTGTATGAGGTGTTGTTTTTGTTCTTTGTGGTGGTCTTGTTGTCCTTTGTTGGATGTCCTTGGTGTGTTGGTGGGGAGCAATACTGTAGCATAGTAGTGGTTTGGAGCTCTAGAGAACAATGACAACATGCACCCCTAGGTCTAGTTGTGGTGTTGTTGTTGTATGAGGTGTTGTTTTTGTTCTTTGTGGTGGTCTTGTTGTCCTTTGTTGGATGTCCTTGGTGTGTTGGTGGGGAGCAATACTGTAGCATAGTAGTGGTTTGGAGCTCTAGAGAACAATGACAACATGCACCCCTAGGTCTAGTTGTGGTGTTGTTGTTGTATGAGGTGTTGTTTTTGTTCTTTGTGGTGGTCTTGTTGTCCTTTGTTGGATGTCCTTGGTGTGTTGGTGGGGAGCAATACTGTAGCATAGTAGTGGTTTGGAGCTCTAGAGAACAATGACAACATGCACCCCTAGGTCTAGTTGTGGTGTTGTTGTTGTATGAGGTGTTGTTTTTGTTCTTTGTGGTGGTCTTGTTGTCCTTTGTTGGATGTCCTTGGTGTGTTGGTGGGGAGCAATACTGTAGCATAGTAGTGGTTTGGAGCTCTAGAGAACAATGACAACATGCACCCCTAGGTCTAGTTGTGGTGTTGTTGTTGTATGAGGTGTTGTTTTTGTTCTTTGTGGTGGTCTTGTTGTCCTTTGTTGGATGTCCTTGGTGTGTTGGTGGGGAGCAATACTGTAGCATAGTAGTGGTTTGGAGCTCTAGAGAACAATGACAACATGCACCCCTAGGTCTAGTTGTGGTGTTGTTGTTGTATGAGGTGTTGTTTTTGTTCTTTGTGGTGGTCTTGTTGTCCTTTGTTGGATGTCCTTGGTGTGTTGGTGGGGAGCAATACTGTAGCATAGTAGTGGTTTGGAGCTCTAGAGAACAATGACAACATGCACCCCTAGGTCTAGTTGTGGTGTTGTTGTTGTATGAGGTGTTGTTTTTGTTCTTTGTGGTGGTCTTGTTGTCCTTTGTTGGATGTCCTTGGTGTGTTGGTGGGGAGCAATACTGTAGCATAGTAGTGGTTTGGAGCTCTAGAGAACAATGACAACATGCACCCCTAGGTCTAGTTGTGGTGTTGTTGTTGTATGAGGTGTTGTTTTTGTTCTTTGTGGTGGTCTTGTTGTCCTTTGTTGGATGTCCTTGGTGTGTTGGTGGGGAGCAATACTGTAGCATAGTAGTGGTTTGGAGCTCTAGAGAACAATGACAACATGCACCCCTAGGTCTAGTTGTGGTGTTGTTGTTGTATGAGGTGTTGTTTTTGTTCTTTGTGGTGGTCTTGTTGTCCTTTGTTGGATGTCCTTGGTGTGTTGGTGGGGAGCAATACTGTAGCATAGTAGTGGTTTGGAGCTCTAGAGAACAATGACAACATGCACCCCTAGGTCTAGTTGTGGTGTTGTTGTTGTATGAGGTGTTGTTTTTGTTCTTTGTGGTGGTCTTGTTGTCCTTTGTTGGATGTCCTTGGTGTGTTGGTGGGGAGCAATACTGTAGCATAGTAGTGGTTTGGAGCTCTAGAGAACAATGACAACATGCACCCCTAGGTCTAGTTGTGGTGTTGTTGTTGTATGAGGTGTTGTTTTTGTTCTTTGTGGTGGTCTTGTTGTCCTTTGTTGGATGTCCTTGGTGTGTTGGTGGGGAGCAATACTGTAGCATAGTAGTGGTTTGGAGCTCTAGAGAACAATGACAACATGCACCCCTAGGTCTAGTTGTGGTGTTGTTGTTGTATGAGGTGTTGTTTTTGTTCTTTGTGGTGGTCTTGTTGTCCTTTGTTGGATGTCCTTGGTGTGTTGGTGGGGAGCAATACTGTAGCATAGTAGTGGTTTGGAGCTCTAGAGAACAATGACAACATGCACCCCTAGGTCTAGTTGTGGTGTTGTTGTTGTATGAGGTGTTGTTTTTGTTCTTTGTGGTGGTCTTGTTGTCCTTTGTTGGATGTCCTTGGTGTGTTGGTGGGGAGCAATACTGTAGCATAGTAGTGGTTTGGAGCTCTAGAGAACAATGACAACATGCACCCCTAGGTCTAGTTGTGGTGTTGTTGTTGTATGAGGTGTTGTTTTTGTTCTTTGTGGTGGTCTTGTTGTCCTTTGTTGGATGTCCTTGGTGTGTTGGTGGGGAGCAATACTGTAGCATAGTAGTGGTTTGGAGCTCTAGAGAACAATGACAACATGCACCCCTAGGTCTAGTTGTGGTGTTGTTGTTGTATGAGGTGTTGTTTTTGTTCTTTGTGGTGGTCTTGTTGTCCTTTGTTGGATGTCCTTGGTGTGTTGGTGGGGAGCAATACTGTAGCATAGTAGTGGTTTGGAGCTCTAGAGAACAATGACAACATGCACCCCTAGGTCTAGTTGTGGTGTTGTTGTTGTATGAGGTGTTGTTTTTGTTCTTTGTGGTGGTCTTGTTGTCCTTTGTTGGATGTCCTTGGTGTGTTGGTGGGGAGCAATACTGTAGCATAGTAGTGGTTTGGAGCTCTAGAGAACAATGACAACATGCACCCCTAGGTCTAGTTGTGGTGTTGTTGTTGTATGAGGTGTTGTTTTTGTTCTTTGTGGTGGTCTTGTTGTCCTTTGTTGGATGTCCTTGGTGTGTTGGTGGGGAGCAATACTGTAGCATAGTAGTGGTTTGGAGCTCTAGAGAACAATGACAACATGCACCCCTAGGTCTAGTTGTGGTGTTGTTGTTGTATGAGGTGTTGTTTTTGTTCTTTGTGGTGGTCTTGTTGTCCTTTGTTGGATGTCCTTGGTGTGTTGGTGGGGAGCAATACTGTAGCATAGTAGTGGTTTGGAGCTCTAGAGAACAATGACAACATGCACCCCTAGGTCTAGTTGTGGTGTTGTTGTTGTATGAGGTGTTGTTTTTGTTCTTTGTGGTGGTCTTGTTGTCCTTTGTTGGATGTCCTTGGTGTGTTGGTGGGGAGCAATACTGTAGCATAGTAGTGGTTTGGAGCTCTAGAGAACAATGACAACATGCACCCCTAGGTCTAGTTGTGGTGTTGTTGTTGTATGAGGTGTTGTTTTTGTTCTTTGTGGTGGTCTTGTTGTCCTTTGTTGGATGTCCTTGGTGTGTTGGTGGGGAGCAATACTGTAGCATAGTAGTGGTTTGGAGCTCTAGAGAACAATGACAACATGCACCCCTAGGTCTAGTTGTGGTGTTGTTGTTGTATGAGGTGTTGTTTTTGTTCTTTGTGGTGGTCTTGTTGTCCTTTGTTGGATGTCCTTGGTGTGTTGGTGGGGAGCAATACTGTAGCATAGTAGTGGTTTGGAGCTCTAGAGAACAATGACAACATGCACCCCTAGGTCTAGTTGTGGTGTTGTTGTTGTATGAGGTGTTGTTTTTGTTCTTTGTGGTGGTCTTGTTGTCCTTTGTTGGATGTCCTTGGTGTGTTGGTGGGGAGCAATACTGTAGCATAGTAGTGGTTTGGAGCTCTAGAGAACAATGACAAGCATGCACCCCTAGGTCTAGTTGTGGTGTTGTTGTTGTATGAGGTGTTGTTTTTGTTCTTTGTGGTGGTCTTGTTGTCCTTTGTTGGATGTCCTTGGTGTGTTGGTGGGGAGCAATACTGTAGCATAGTAGTGGTTTGGAGCTCTAGAGAACAATGACAACATGCACCCCTAGGTCTAGTTGTGGTGTTGTTGTTGTATGAGGTGTTGTTTTTGTTCTTTGTGGTGGTCTTGTTGTCCTTTGTTGGATGTCCTTGGTGTGTTGGTGGGGAGCAATACTGTAGCATAGTAGTGGTTTGGAGCTCTAGAGAACAATGACAACATGCACCCCTAGGTCTAGTTGTGGTGTTGTTGTTGTATGAGGTGTTGTTTTTGTTCTTTGTGGTGGTCTTGTTGTCCTTTGTTGGATGTCCTTGGTGTGTTGGTGGGGAGCAATACTGTAGCATAGTAGTGGTTTGGAGCTCTAGAGAACAATGACAACATGCACCCCTAGGTCTAGTTGTGGTGTTGTTGTTGTATGAGGTGTTGTTTTTGTTCTTTGTGGTGGTCTTGTTGTCCTTTGTTGGATGTCCTTGGTGTGTTGGTGGGGAGCAATACTGTAGCATAGTAGTGGTTTGGAGCTCTAGAGAACAATGACAACATGCACCCCTAGGTCTAGTTGTGGTGTTGTTGTTGTATGAGGTGTTGTTTTTGTTCTTTGTGGTGGTCTTGTTGTCCTTTGTTGGATGTCCTTGGTGTGTTGGTGGGGAGCAATACTGTAGCATAGTAGTGGTTTGGAGCTCTAGAGAACAATGACAACATGCACCCCTAGGTCTAGTTGTGGTGTTGTTGTTGTATGAGGTGTTGTTTTTGTTCTTTGTGGTGGTCTTGTTGTCCTTTGTTGGATGTCCTTGGTGTGTTGGTGGGGAGCAATACTGTAGCATAGTAGTGGTTTGGAGCTCTAGAGAACAATGACAGCATGCACCCCTAGGTCTAGTTGTGGTGTTGTTGTTGTATGAGGTGTTGTTTTTGTTCTTTGTGGTGGTCTTGTTGTCCTTTGTTGGATGTCCTTGGTGTGTTGGTGGGGAGCAATACTGTAGCATAGTAGTGGTTTGGAGCTCTAGAGAACAATGACAACATGCACCCCTAGGTCTAGTTGTGGTGTTGTTGTTGTATGAGGTGTTGTTTTTGTTCTTTGTGGTGGTCTTGTTGTCCTTTGTTGGATGTCCTTGGTGTGTTGGTGGGGAGCAATACTGTAGCATAGTAGTGGTTTGGAGCTCTAGAGAACAATGACAACATGCACCCCTAGGTCTAGTTGTGGTGTTGTTGTTGTATGAGGTGTTGTTTTTGTTCTTTGTGGTGGTCTTGTTGTCCTTTGTTGGATGTCCTTGGTGTGTTGGTGGGGAGCAATACTGTAGCATAGTAGTGGTTTGGAGCTCTAGAGAACAATGACAACATGCACCCCTAGGTCTAGTTGTGGTGTTGTTGTTGTATGAGGTGTTGTTTTTGTTCTTTGTGGTGGTCTTGTTGTCCTTTGTTGGATGTCCTTGGTGTGTTGGTGGGGAGCAATACTGTAGCATAGTAGTGGTTTGGAGCTCTAGAGAACAATGACAACATGCACCCCTAGGTCTAGTTGTGGTGTTGTTGTTGTATGAGGTGTTGTTTTTGTTCTTTGTGGTGGTCTTGTTGTCCTTTGTTGGATGTCCTTGGTGTGTTGGTGGGGAGCAATACTGTAGCATAGTAGTGGTTTGGAGCTCTAGAGAACAATGACAACATGCACCCCTAGGTCTAGTTGTGGTGTTGTTGTTGTATGAGGTGTTGTTTTTGTTCTTTGTGGTGGTCTTGTTGTCCTTTGTTGGATGTCCTTGGTGTGTTGGTGGGGAGCAATACTGTAGCATAGTAGTGGTTTGGAGCTCTAGAGAACAATGACAACATGCACCCCTAGGTCTAGTTGTGGTGTTGTTGTTGTATGAGGTGTTGTTTTTGTTCTTTGTGGTGGTCTTGTTGTCCTTTGTTGGATGTCCTTGGTGTGTTGGTGGGGAGCAATACTGTAGCATAGTAGTGGTTTGGAGCTCTAGAGAACAATGACAACATGCACCCCTAGGTCTAGTTGTGGTGTTGTTGTTGTATGAGGTGTTGTTTTTGTTCTTTGTGGTGGTCTTGTTGTCCTTTGTTGGATGTCCTTGGTGTGTTGGTGGGGAGCAATACTGTAGCATAGTAGTGGTTTGGAGCTCTAGAGAACAATGACAACATGCACCCCTAGGTCTAGTTGTGGTGTTGTTGTTGTATGAGGTGTTGTTTTTGTTCTTTGTGGTGGTCTTGTTGTCCTTTGTTGGATGTCCTTGGTGTGTTGGTGGGGAGCAATACTGTAGCATAGTAGTGGTTTGGAGCTCTAGAGAACAATGACAACATGCACCCCTAGGTCTAGTTGTGGTGTTGTTGTTGTATGAGGTGTTGTTTTTGTTCTTTGTGGTGGTCTTGTTGTCCTTTGTTGGATGTCCTTGGTGTGTTGGTGGGGAGCAATACTGTAGCATAGTAGTGGTTTGGAGCTCTAGAGAACAATGACAACATGCACCCCTAGGTCTAGTTGTGGTGTTGTTGTTGTATGAGGTGTTGTTTTTGTTCTTTGTGGTGGTCTTGTTGTCCTTTGTTGGATGTCCTTGGTGTGTTGGTGGGGAGCAATACTGTAGCATAGTAGTGGTTTGGAGCTCTAGAGAACAATGACAACATGCACCCCTAGGTCTAGTTGTGGTGTTGTTGTTGTATGAGGTGTTGTTTTTGTTCTTTGTGGTGGTCTTGTTGTCCTTTGTTGGATGTCCTTGGTGTGTTGGTGGGGAGCAATACTGTAGCATAGTAGTGGTTTGGAGCTCTAGAGAACAATGACAACATGCACCCCTAGGTCTAGTTGTGGTGTTGTTGTTGTATGAGGTGTTGTTTTTGTTCTTTGTGGTGGTCTTGTTGTCCTTTGTTGGATGTCCTTGGTGTGTTGGTGGGGAGCAATACTGTAGCATAGTAGTGGTTTGGAGCTCTAGAGAACAATGACAACATGCACCCCTAGGTCTAGTTGTGGTGTTGTTGTTGTATGAGGTGTTGTTTTTGTTCTTTGTGGTGGTCTTGTTGTCCTTTGTTGGATGTCCTTGGTGTGTTGGTGGGGAGCAATACTGTAGCATAGTAGTGGTTTGGAGCTCTAGAGAACAATGACAACATGCACCCCTAGGTCTAGTTGTGGTGTTGTTGTTGTATGAGGTGTTGTTTTTGTTCTTTGTGGTGGTCTTGTTGTCCTTTGTTGGATGTCCTTGGTGTGTTGGTGGGGAGCAATACTGTAGCATAGTAGTGGTTTGGAGCTCTAGAGAACAATGACAACATGCACCCCTAGGTCTAGTTGTGGTGTTGTTGTTGTATGAGGTGTTGTTTTTGTTCTTTGTGGTGGTCTTGTTGTCCTTTGTTGGATGTCCTTGGTGTGTTGGTGGGGAGCAATACTGTAGCATAGTAGTGGTTTGGAGCTCTAGAGAACAATGACAACATGCACCCCTAGGTCTAGTTGTGGTGTTGTTGTTGTATGAGGTGTTGTTTTTGTTCTTTGTGGTGGTCTTGTTGTCCTTTGTTGGATGTCCTTGGTGTGTTGGTGGGGAGCAATACTGTAGCATAGTAGTGGTTTGGAGCTCTAGAGAACAATGACAACATGCACCCCTAGGTCTAGTTGTGGTGTTGTTGTTGTATGAGGTGTTGTTTTTGTTCTTTGTGGTGGTCTTGTTGTCCTTTGTTGGATGTCCTTGGTGTGTTGGTGGGGAGCAATACTGTAGCATAGTAGTGGTTTGGAGCTCTAGAGAACAATGACAACATGCACCCCTAGGTCTAGTTGTGGTGTTGTTGTTGTATGAGGTGTTGTTTTTGTTCTTTGTGGTGGTCTTGTTGTCCTTTGTTGGATGTCCTTGGTGTGTTGGTGGGGAGCAATACTGTAGCATAGTAGTGGTTTGGAGCTCTAGAGAACAATGACAACATGCACCCCTAGGTCTAGTTGTGGTGTTGTTGTTGTATGAGGTGTTGTTTTTGTTCTTTGTGGTGGTCTTGTTGTCCTTTGTTGGATGTCCTTGGTGTGTTGGTGGGGAGCAATACTGTAGCATAGTAGTGGTTTGGAGCTCTAGAGAACAATGACAACATGCACCCCTAGGTCTAGTTGTGGTGTTGTTGTTGTATGAGGTGTTGTTTTTGTTCTTTGTGGTGGTCTTGTTGTCCTTTGTTGGATGTCCTTGGTGTGTTGGTGGGGAGCAATACTGTAGCATAGTAGTGGTTTGGAGCTCTAGAGAACAATGACAACATGCACCCCTAGGTCTAGTTGTGGTGTTGTTGTTGTATGAGGTGTTGTTTTTGTTCTTTGTGGTGGTCTTGTTGTCCTTTGTTGGATGTCCTTGGTGTGTTGGTGGGGAGCAATACTGTAGCATAGTAGTGGTTTGGAGCTCTAGAGAACAATGACAACATGCACCCCTAGGTCTAGTTGTGGTGTTGTTGTTGTATGAGGTGTTGTTTTTGTTCTTTGTGGTGGTCTTGTTGTCCTTTGTTGGATGTCCTTGGTGTGTTGGTGGGGAGCAATACTGTAGCATAGTAGTGGTTTGGAGCTCTAGAGAACAATGACAACATGCACCCCTAGGTCTAGTTGTGGTGTTGTTGTTGTATGAGGTGTTGTTTTTGTTCTTTGTGGTGGTCTTGTTGTCCTTTGTTGGATGTCCTTGGTGTGTTGGTGGGGAGCAATACTGTAGCATAGTAGTGGTTTGGAGCTCTAGAGAACAATGACAACATGCACCCCTAGGTCTAGTTGTGGTGTTGTTGTTGTATGAGGTGTTGTTTTTGTTCTTTGTGGTGGTCTTGTTGTCCTTTGTTGGATGTCCTTGGTGTGTTGGTGGGGAGCAATACTGTAGCATAGTAGTGGTTTGGAGCTCTAGAGAACAATGACAACATGCACCCCTAGGTCTAGTTGTGGTGTTGTTGTTGTATGAGGTGTTGTTTTTGTTCTTTGTGGTGGTCTTGTTGTCCTTTGTTGGATGTCCTTGGTGTGTTGGTGGGGAGCAATACTGTAGCATAGTAGTGGTTTGGAGCTCTAGAGAACAATGACAACATGCACCCCTAGGTCTAGTTGTGGTGTTGTTGTTGTATGAGGTGTTGTTTTTGTTCTTTGTGGTGGTCTTGTTGTCCTTTGTTGGATGTCCTTGGTGTGTTGGTGGGGAGCAATACTGTAGCATAGTAGTGGTTTGGAGCTCTAGAGAACAATGACAACATGCACCCCTAGGTCTAGTTGTGGTGTTGTTGTTGTATGAGGTGTTGTTTTTGTTCTTTGTGGTGGTCTTGTTGTCCTTTGTTGGATGTCCTTGGTGTGTTGGTGGGGAGCAATACTGTAGCATAGTAGTGGTTTGGAGCTCTAGAGAACAATGACAACATGCACCCCTAGGTCTAGTTGTGGTGTTGTTGTTGTATGAGGTGTTGTTTTTGTTCTTTGTGGTGGTCTTGTTGTCCTTTGTTGGATGTCCTTGGTGTGTTGGTGGGGAGCAATACTGTAGCATAGTAGTGGTTTGGAGCTCTAGAGAACAATGACAACATGCACCCCTAGGTCTAGTTGTGGTGTTGTTGTTGTATGAGGTGTTGTTTTTGTTCTTTGTGGTGGTCTTGTTGTCCTTTGTTGGATGTCCTTGGTGTGTTGGTGGGGAGCAATACTGTAGCATAGTAGTGGTTTGGAGCTCTAGAGAACAATGACAACATGCACCCCTAGGTCTAGTTGTGGTGTTGTTGTTGTATGAGGTGTTGTTTTTGTTCTTTGTGGTGGTCTTGTTGTCCTTTGTTGGATGTCCTTGGTGTGTTGGTGGGGAGCAATACTGTAGCATAGTAGTGGTTTGGAGCTCTAGAGAACAATGACAACATGCACCCCTAGGTCTAGTTGTGGTGTTGTTGTTGTATGAGGTGTTGTTTTTGTTCTTTGTGGTGGTCTTGTTGTCCTTTGTTGGATGTCCTTGGTGTGTTGGTGGGGAGCAATACTGTAGCATAGTAGTGGTTTGGAGCTCTAGAGAACAATGACAACATGCACCCCTAGGTCTAGTTGTGGTGTTGTTGTTGTATGAGGTGTTGTTTTTGTTCTTTGTGGTGGTCTTGTTGTCCTTTGTTGGATGTCCTTGGTGTGTTGGTGGGGAGCAATACTGTAGCATAGTAGTGGTTTGGAGCTCTAGAGAACAATGACAACATGCACCCCTAGGTCTAGTTGTGGTGTTGTTGTTGTATGAGGTGTTGTTTTTGTTCTTTGTGGTGGTCTTGTTGTCCTTTGTTGGATGTCCTTGGTGTGTTGGTGGGGAGCAATACTGTAGCATAGTAGTGGTTTGGAGCTCTAGAGAACAATGACAACATGCACCCCTAGGTCTAGTTGTGGTGTTGTTGTTGTATGAGGTGTTGTTTTTGTTCTTTGTGGTGGTCTTGTTGTCCTTTGTTGGATGTCCTTGGTGTGTTGGTGGGGAGCAATACTGTAGCATAGTAGTGGTTTGGAGCTCTAGAGAACAATGACAACATGCACCCCTAGGTCTAGTTGTGGTGTTGTTGTTGTATGAGGTGTTGTTTTTGTTCTTTGTGGTGGTCTTGTTGTCCTTTGTTGGATGTCCTTGGTGTGTTGGTGGGGAGCAATACTGTAGCATAGTAGTGGTTTGGAGCTCTAGAGAACAATGACAACATGCACCCCTAGGTCTAGTTGTGGTGTTGTTGTTGTATGAGGTGTTGTTTTTGTTCTTTGTGGTGGTCTTGTTGTCCTTTGTTGGATGTCCTTGGTGTGTTGGTGGGGAGCAATACTGTAGCATAGTAGTGGTTTGGAGCTCTAGAGAACAATGACAACATGCACCCCTAGGTCTAGTTGTGGTGTTGTTGTTGTATGAGGTGTTGTTTTTGTTCTTTGTGGTGGTCTTGTTGTCCTTTGTTGGATGTCCTTGGTGTGTTGGTGGGGAGCAATACTGTAGCATAGTAGTGGTTTGGAGCTCTAGAGAACAATGACAACATGCACCCCTAGGTCTAGTTGTGGTGTTGTTGTTGTATGAGGTGTTGTTTTTGTTCTTTGTGGTGGTCTTGTTGTCCTTTGTTGGATGTCCTTGGTGTGTTGGTGGGGAGCAATACTGTAGCATAGTAGTGGTTTGGAGCTCTAGAGAACAATGACAACATGCACCCCTAGGTCTAGTTGTGGTGTTGTTGTTGTATGAGGTGTTGTTTTTGTTCTTTGTGGTGGTCTTGTTGTCCTTTGTTGGATGTCCTTGGTGTGTTGGTGGGGAGCAATACTGTAGCATAGTAGTGGTTTGGAGCTCTAGAGAACAATGACAACATGCACCCCTAGGTCTAGTTGTGGTGTTGTTGTTGTATGAGGTGTTGTTTTTGTTCTTTGTGGTGGTCTTGTTGTCCTTTGTTGGATGTCCTTGGTGTGTTGGTGGGGAGCAATACTGTAGCATAGTAGTGGTTTGGAGCTCTAGAGAACAATGACAACATGCACCCCTAGGTCTAGTTGTGGTGTTGTTGTTGTATGAGGTGTTGTTTTTGTTCTTTGTGGTGGTCTTGTTGTCCTTTGTTGGATGTCCTTGGTGTGTTGGTGGGGAGCAATACTGTAGCATAGTAGTGGTTTGGAGCTCTAGAGAACAATGACAACATGCACCCCTAGGTCTAGTTGTGGTGTTGTTGTTGTATGAGGTGTTGTTTTTGTTCTTTGTGGTGGTCTTGTTGTCCTTTGTTGGATGTCCTTGGTGTGTTGGTGGGGAGCAATACTGTAGCATAGTAGTGGTTTGGAGCTCTAGAGAACAATGACAACATGCACCCCTAGGTCTAGTTGTGGTGTTGTTGTTGTATGAGGTGTTGTTTTTGTTCTTTGTGGTGGTCTTGTTGTCCTTTGTTGGATGTCCTTGGTGTGTTGGTGGGGAGCAATACTGTAGCATAGTAGTGGTTTGGAGCTCTAGAGAACAATGACAACATGCACCCCTAGGTCTAGTTGTGGTGTTGTTGTTGTATGAGGTGTTGTTTTTGTTCTTTGTGGTGGTCTTGTTGTCCTTTGTTGGATGTCCTTGGTGTGTTGGTGGGGAGCAATACTGTAGCATAGTAGTGGTTTGGAGCTCTAGAGAACAATGACAACATGCACCCCTAGGTCTAGTTGTGGTGTTGTTGTTGTATGAGGTGTTGTTTTTGTTCTTTGTGGTGGTCTTGTTGTCCTTTGTTGGATGTCCTTGGTGTGTTGGTGGGGAGCAATACTGTAGCATAGTAGTGGTTTGGAGCTCTAGAGAACAATGACAACATGCACCCCTAGGTCTAGTTGTGGTGTTGTTGTTGTATGAGGTGTTGTTTTTGTTCTTTGTGGTGGTCTTGTTGTCCTTTGTTGGATGTCCTTGGTGTGTTGGTGGGGAGCAATACTGTAGCATAGTAGTGGTTTGGAGCTCTAGAGAACAATGACAACATGCACCCCTAGGTCTAGTTGTGGTGTTGTTGTTGTATGAGGTGTTGTTTTTGTTCTTTGTGGTGGTCTTGTTGTCCTTTGTTGGATGTCCTTGGTGTGTTGGTGGGGAGCAATACTGTAGCATAGTAGTGGTTTGGAGCTCTAGAGAACAATGACAACATGCACCCCTAGGTCTAGTTGTGGTGTTGTTGTTGTATGAGGTGTTGTTTTTGTTCTTTGTGGTGGTCTTGTTGTCCTTTGTTGGATGTCCTTGGTGTGTTGGTGGGGAGCAATACTGTAGCATAGTAGTGGTTTGGAGCTCTAGAGAACAATGACAACATGCACCCCTAGGTCTAGTTGTGGTGTTGTTGTTGTATGAGGTGTTGTTTTTGTTCTTTGTGGTGGTCTTGTTGTCCTTTGTTGGATGTCCTTGGTGTGTTGGTGGGGAGCAATACTGTAGCATAGTAGTGGTTTGGAGCTCTAGAGAACAATGACAACATGCACCCCTAGGTCTAGTTGTGGTGTTGTTGTTGTATGAGGTGTTGTTTTTGTTCTTTGTGGTGGTCTTGTTGTCCTTTGTTGGATGTCCTTGGTGTGTTGGTGGGGAGCAATACTGTAGCATAGTAGTGGTTTGGAGCTCTAGAGAACAATGACAACATGCACCCCTAGGTCTAGTTGTGGTGTTGTTGTTGTATGAGGTGTTGTTTTTGTTCTTTGTGGTGGTCTTGTTGTCCTTTGTTGGATGTCCTTGGTGTGTTGGTGGGGAGCAATACTGTAGCATAGTAGTGGTTTGGAGCTCTAGAGAACAATGACAACATGCACCCCTAGGTCTAGTTGTGGTGTTGTTGTTGTATGAGGTGTTGTTTTTGTTCTTTGTGGTGGTCTTGTTGTCCTTTGTTGGATGTCCTTGGTGTGTTGGTGGGGAGCAATACTGTAGCATAGTAGTGGTTTGGAGCTCTAGAGAACAATGACAACATGCACCCCTAGGTCTAGTTGTGGTGTTGTTGTTGTATGAGGTGTTGTTTTTGTTCTTTGTGGTGGTCTTGTTGTCCTTTGTTGGATGTCCTTGGTGTGTTGGTGGGGAGCAATACTGTAGCATAGTAGTGGTTTGGAGCTCTAGAGAACAATGACAACATGCACCCCTAGGTCTAGTTGTGGTGTTGTTGTTGTATGAGGTGTTGTTTTTGTTCTTTGTGGTGGTCTTGTTGTCCTTTGTTGGATGTCCTTGGTGTGTTGGTGGGGAGCAATACTGTAGCATAGTAGTGGTTTGGAGCTCTAGAGAACAATGACAACATGCACCCCTAGGTCTAGTTGTGGTGTTGTTGTTGTATGAGGTGTTGTTTTTGTTCTTTGTGGTGGTCTTGTTGTCCTTTGTTGGATGTCCTTGGTGTGTTGGTGGGGAGCAATACTGTAGCATAGTAGTGGTTTGGAGCTCTAGAGAACAATGACAACATGCACCCCTAGGTCTAGTTGTGGTGTTGTTGTTGTATGAGGTGTTGTTTTTGTTCTTTGTGGTGGTCTTGTTGTCCTTTGTTGGATGTCCTTGGTGTGTTGGTGGGGAGCAATACTGTAGCATAGTAGTGGTTTGGAGCTCTAGAGAACAATGACAACATGCACCCCTAGGTCTAGTTGTGGTGTTGTTGTTGTATGAGGTGTTGTTTTTGTTCTTTGTGGTGGTCTTGTTGTCCTTTGTTGGATGTCCTTGGTGTGTTGGTGGGGAGCAATACTGTAGCATAGTAGTGGTTTGGAGCTCTAGAGAACAATGACAACATGCACCCCTAGGTCTAGTTGTGGTGTTGTTGTTGTATGAGGTGTTGTTTTTGTTCTTTGTGGTGGTCTTGTTGTCCTTTGTTGGATGTCCTTGGTGTGTTGGTGGGGAGCAATACTGTAGCATAGTAGTGGTTTGGAGCTCTAGAGAACAATGACAACATGCACCCCTAGGTCTAGTTGTGGTGTTGTTGTTGTATGAGGTGTTGTTTTTGTTCTTTGTGGTGGTCTTGTTGTCCTTTGTTGGATGTCCTTGGTGTGTTGGTGGGGAGCAATACTGTAGCATAGTAGTGGTTTGGAGCTCTAGAGAACAATGACAACATGCACCCCTAGGTCTAGTTGTGGTGTTGTTGTTGTATGAGGTGTTGTTTTTGTTCTTTGTGGTGGTCTTGTTGTCCTTTGTTGGATGTCCTTGGTGTGTTGGTGGGGAGCAATACTGTAGCATAGTAGTGGTTTGGAGCTCTAGAGAACAATGACAACATGCACCCCTAGGTCTAGTTGTGGTGTTGTTGTTGTATGAGGTGTTGTTTTTGTTCTTTGTGGTGGTCTTGTTGTCCTTTGTTGGATGTCCTTGGTGTGTTGGTGGGGAGCAATACTGTAGCATAGTAGTGGTTTGGAGCTCTAGAGAACAATGACAACATGCACCCCTAGGTCTAGTTGTGGTGTTGTTGTTGTATGAGGTGTTGTTTTTGTTCTTTGTGGTGGTCTTGTTGTCCTTTGTTGGATGTCCTTGGTGTGTTGGTGGGGAGCAATACTGTAGCATAGTAGTGGTTTGGAGCTCTAGAGAACAATGACAACATGCACCCCTAGGTCTAGTTGTGGTGTTGTTGTTGTATGAGGTGTTGTTTTTGTTCTTTGTGGTGGTCTTGTTGTCCTTTGTTGGATGTCCTTGGTGTGTTGGTGGGGAGCAATACTGTAGCATAGTAGTGGTTTGGAGCTCTAGAGAACAATGACAACATGCACCCCTAGGTCTAGTTGTGGTGTTGTTGTTGTATGAGGTGTTGTTTTTGTTCTTTGTGGTGGTCTTGTTGTCCTTTGTTGGATGTCCTTGGTGTGTTGGTGGGGAGCAATACTGTAGCATAGTAGTGGTTTGGAGCTCTAGAGAACAATGACAACATGCACCCCTAGGTCTAGTTGTGGTGTTGTTGTTGTATGAGGTGTTGTTTTTGTTCTTTGTGGTGGTCTTGTTGTCCTTTGTTGGATGTCCTTGGTGTGTTGGTGGGGAGCAATACTGTAGCATAGTAGTGGTTTGGAGCTCTAGAGAACAATGACAACATGCACCCCTAGGTCTAGTTGTGGTGTTGTTGTTGTATGAGGTGTTGTTTTTGTTCTTTGTGGTGGTCTTGTTGTCCTTTGTTGGATGTCCTTGGTGTGTTGGTGGGGAGCAATACTGTAGCATAGTAGTGGTTTGGAGCTCTAGAGAACAATGACAACATGCACCCCTAGGTCTAGTTGTGGTGTTGTTGTTGTATGAGGTGTTGTTTTTGTTCTTTGTGGTGGTCTTGTTGTCCTTTGTTGGATGTCCTTGGTGTGTTGGTGGGGAGCAATACTGTAGCATAGTAGTGGTTTGGAGCTCTAGAGAACAATGACAACATGCACCCCTAGGTCTAGTTGTGGTGTTGTTGTTGTATGAGGTGTTGTTTTTGTTCTTTGTGGTGGTCTTGTTGTCCTTTGTTGGATGTCCTTGGTGTGTTGGTGGGGAGCAATACTGTAGCATAGTAGTGGTTTGGAGCTCTAGAGAACAATGACAACATGCACCCCTAGGTCTAGTTGTGGTGTTGTTGTTGTATGAGGTGTTGTTTTTGTTCTTTGTGGTGGTCTTGTTGTCCTTTGTTGGATGTCCTTGGTGTGTTGGTGGGGAGCAATACTGTAGCATAGTAGTGGTTTGGAGCTCTAGAGAACAATGACAACATGCACCCCTAGGTCTAGTTGTGGTGTTGTTGTTGTATGAGGTGTTGTTTTTGTTCTTTGTGGTGGTCTTGTTGTCCTTTGTTGGATGTCCTTGGTGTGTTGGTGGGGAGCAATACTGTAGCATAGTAGTGGTTTGGAGCTCTAGAGAACAATGACAACATGCACCCCTAGGTCTAGTTGTGGTGTTGTTGTTGTATGAGGTGTTGTTTTTGTTCTTTGTGGTGGTCTTGTTGTCCTTTGTTGGATGTCCTTGGTGTGTTGGTGGGGAGCAATACTGTAGCATAGTAGTGGTTTGGAGCTCTAGAGAACAATGACAACATGCACCCCTAGGTCTAGTTGTGGTGTTGTTGTTGTATGAGGTGTTGTTTTTGTTCTTTGTGGTGGTCTTGTTGTCCTTTGTTGGATGTCCTTGGTGTGTTGGTGGGGAGCAATACTGTAGCATAGTAGTGGTTTGGAGCTCTAGAGAACAATGACAACATGCACCCCTAGGTCTAGTTGTGGTGTTGTTGTTGTATGAGGTGTTGTTTTTGTTCTTTGTGGTGGTCTTGTTGTCCTTTGTTGGATGTCCTTGGTGTGTTGGTGGGGAGCAATACTGTAGCATAGTAGTGGTTTGGAGCTCTAGAGAACAATGACAACATGCACCCCTAGGTCTAGTTGTGGTGTTGTTGTTGTATGAGGTGTTGTTTTTGTTCTTTGTGGTGGTCTTGTTGTCCTTTGTTGGATGTCCTTGGTGTGTTGGTGGGGAGCAATACTGTAGCATAGTAGTGGTTTGGAGCTCTAGAGAACAATGACAACATGCACCCCTAGGTCTAGTTGTGGTGTTGTTGTTGTATGAGGTGTTGTTTTTGTTCTTTGTGGTGGTCTTGTTGTCCTTTGTTGGATGTCCTTGGTGTGTTGGTGGGGAGCAATACTGTAGCATAGTAGTGGTTTGGAGCTCTAGAGAACAATGACAACATGCACCCCTAGGTCTAGTTGTGGTGTTGTTGTTGTATGAGGTGTTGTTTTTGTTCTTTGTGGTGGTCTTGTTGTCCTTTGTTGGATGTCCTTGGTGTGTTGGTGGGGAGCAATACTGTAGCATAGTAGTGGTTTGGAGCTCTAGAGAACAATGACAACATGCACCCCTAGGTCTAGTTGTGGTGTTGTTGTTGTATGAGGTGTTGTTTTTGTTCTTTGTGGTGGTCTTGTTGTCCTTTGTTGGATGTCCTTGGTGTGTTGGTGGGGAGCAATACTGTAGCATAGTAGTGGTTTGGAGCTCTAGAGAACAATGACAACATGCACCCCTAGGTCTAGTTGTGGTGTTGTTGTTGTATGAGGTGTTGTTTTTGTTCTTTGTGGTGGTCTTGTTGTCCTTTGTTGGATGTCCTTGGTGTGTTGGTGGGGAGCAATACTGTAGCATAGTAGTGGTTTGGAGCTCTAGAGAACAATGACAACATGCACCCCTAGGTCTAGTTGTGGTGTTGTTGTTGTATGAGGTGTTGTTTTTGTTCTTTGTGGTGGTCTTGTTGTCCTTTGTTGGATGTCCTTGGTGTGTTGGTGGGGAGCAATACTGTAGCATAGTAGTGGTTTGGAGCTCTAGAGAACAATGACAACATGCACCCCTAGGTCTAGTTGTGGTGTTGTTGTTGTATGAGGTGTTGTTTTTGTTCTTTGTGGTGGTCTTGTTGTCCTTTGTTGGATGTCCTTGGTGTGTTGGTGGGGAGCAATACTGTAGCATAGTAGTGGTTTGGAGCTCTAGAGAACAATGACAACATGCACCCCTAGGTCTAGTTGTGGTGTTGTTGTTGTATGAGGTGTTGTTTTTGTTCTTTGTGGTGGTCTTGTTGTCCTTTGTTGGATGTCCTTGGTGTGTTGGTGGGGAGCAATACTGTAGCATAGTAGTGGTTTGGAGCTCTAGAGAACAATGACAACATGCACCCCTAGGTCTAGTTGTGGTGTTGTTGTTGTATGAGGTGTTGTTTTTGTTCTTTGTGGTGGTCTTGTTGTCCTTTGTTGGATGTCCTTGGTGTGTTGGTGGGGAGCAATACTGTAGCATAGTAGTGGTTTGGAGCTCTAGAGAACAATGACAACATGCACCCCTAGGTCTAGTTGTGGTGTTGTTGTTGTATGAGGTGTTGTTTTTGTTCTTTGTGGTGGTCTTGTTGTCCTTTGTTGGATGTCCTTGGTGTGTTGGTGGGGAGCAATACTGTAGCATAGTAGTGGTTTGGAGCTCTAGAGAACAATGACAACATGCACCCCTAGGTCTAGTTGTGGTGTTGTTGTTGTATGAGGTGTTGTTTTTGTTCTTTGTGGTGGTCTTGTTGTCCTTTGTTGGATGTCCTTGGTGTGTTGGTGGGGAGCAATACTGTAGCATAGTAGTGGTTTGGAGCTCTAGAGAACAATGACAACATGCACCCCTAGGTCTAGTTGTGGTGTTGTTGTTGTATGAGGTGTTGTTTTTGTTCTTTGTGGTGGTCTTGTTGTCCTTTGTTGGATGTCCTTGGTGTGTTGGTGGGGAGCAATACTGTAGCATAGTAGTGGTTTGGAGCTCTAGAGAACAATGACAACATGCACCCCTAGGTCTAGTTGTGGTGTTGTTGTTGTATGAGGTGTTGTTTTTGTTCTTTGTGGTGGTCTTGTTGTCCTTTGTTGGATGTCCTTGGTGTGTTGGTGGGGAGCAATACTGTAGCATAGTAGTGGTTTGGAGCTCTAGAGAACAATGACAACATGCACCCCTAGGTCTAGTTGTGGTGTTGTTGTTGTATGAGGTGTTGTTTTTGTTCTTTGTGGTGGTCTTGTTGTCCTTTGTTGGATGTCCTTGGTGTGTTGGTGGGGAGCAATACTGTAGCATAGTAGTGGTTTGGAGCTCTAGAGAACAATGACAACATGCACCCCTAGGTCTAGTTGTGGTGTTGTTGTTGTATGAGGTGTTGTTTTTGTTCTTTGTGGTGGTCTTGTTGTCCTTTGTTGGATGTCCTTGGTGTGTTGGTGGGGAGCAATACTGTAGCATAGTAGTGGTTTGGAGCTCTAGAGAACAATGACAACATGCACCCCTAGGTCTAGTTGTGGTGTTGTTGTTGTATGAGGTGTTGTTTTTGTTCTTTGTGGTGGTCTTGTTGTCCTTTGTTGGATGTCCTTGGTGTGTTGGTGGGGAGCAATACTGTAGCATAGTAGTGGTTTGGAGCTCTAGAGAACAATGACAACATGCACCCCTAGGTCTAGTTGTGGTGTTGTTGTTGTATGAGGTGTTGTTTTTGTTCTTTGTGGTGGTCTTGTTGTCCTTTGTTGGATGTCCTTGGTGTGTTGGTGGGGAGCAATACTGTAGCATAGTAGTGGTTTGGAGCTCTAGAGAACAATGACAACATGCACCCCTAGGTCTAGTTGTGGTGTTGTTGTTGTATGAGGTGTTGTTTTTGTTCTTTGTGGTGGTCTTGTTGTCCTTTGTTGGATGTCCTTGGTGTGTTGGTGGGGAGCAATACTGTAGCATAGTAGTGGTTTGGAGCTCTAGAGAACAATGACAACATGCACCCCTAGGTCTAGTTGTGGTGTTGTTGTTGTATGAGGTGTTGTTTTTGTTCTTTGTGGTGGTCTTGTTGTCCTTTGTTGGATGTCCTTGGTGTGTTGGTGGGGAGCAATACTGTAGCATAGTAGTGGTTTGGAGCTCTAGAGAACAATGACAACATGCACCCCTAGGTCTAGTTGTGGTGTTGTTGTTGTATGAGGTGTTGTTTTTGTTCTTTGTGGTGGTCTTGTTGTCCTTTGTTGGATGTCCTTGGTGTGTTGGTGGGGAGCAATACTGTAGCATAGTAGTGGTTTGGAGCTCTAGAGAACAATGACAACATGCACCCCTAGGTCTAGTTGTGGTGTTGTTGTTGTATGAGGTGTTGTTTTTGTTCTTTGTGGTGGTCTTGTTGTCCTTTGTTGGATGTCCTTGGTGTGTTGGTGGGGAGCAATACTGTAGCATAGTAGTGGTTTGGAGCTCTAGAGAACAATGACAACATGCACCCCTAGGTCTAGTTGTGGTGTTGTTGTTGTATGAGGTGTTGTTTTTGTTCTTTGTGGTGGTCTTGTTGTCCTTTGTTGGATGTCCTTGGTGTGTTGGTGGGGAGCAATACTGTAGCATAGTAGTGGTTTGGAGCTCTAGAGAACAATGACAACATGCACCCCTAGGTCTAGTTGTGGTGTTGTTGTTGTATGAGGTGTTGTTTTTGTTCTTTGTGGTGGTCTTGTTGTCCTTTGTTGGATGTCCTTGGTGTGTTGGTGGGGAGCAATACTGTAGCATAGTAGTGGTTTGGAGCTCTAGAGAACAATGACAACATGCACCCCTAGGTCTAGTTGTGGTGTTGTTGTTGTATGAGGTGTTGTTTTTGTTCTTTGTGGTGGTCTTGTTGTCCTTTGTTGGATGTCCTTGGTGTGTTGGTGGGGAGCAATACTGTAGCATAGTAGTGGTTTGGAGCTCTAGAGAACAATGACAACATGCACCCCTAGGTCTAGTTGTGGTGTTGTTGTTGTATGAGGTGTTGTTTTTGTTCTTTGTGGTGGTCTTGTTGTCCTTTGTTGGATGTCCTTGGTGTGTTGGTGGGGAGCAATACTGTAGCATAGTAGTGGTTTGGAGCTCTAGAGAACAATGACAACATGCACCCCTAGGTCTAGTTGTGGTGTTGTTGTTGTATGAGGTGTTGTTTTTGTTCTTTGTGGTGGTCTTGTTGTCCTTTGTTGGATGTCCTTGGTGTGTTGGTGGGGAGCAATACTGTAGCATAGTAGTGGTTTGGAGCTCTAGAGAACAATGACAACATGCACCCCTAGGTCTAGTTGTGGTGTTGTTGTTGTATGAGGTGTTGTTTTTGTTCTTTGTGGTGGTCTTGTTGTCCTTTGTTGGATGTCCTTGGTGTGTTGGTGGGGAGCAATACTGTAGCATAGTAGTGGTTTGGAGCTCTAGAGAACAATGACAACATGCACCCCTAGGTCTAGTTGTGGTGTTGTTGTTGTATGAGGTGTTGTTTTTGTTCTTTGTGGTGGTCTTGTTGTCCTTTGTTGGATGTCCTTGGTGTGTTGGTGGGGAGCAATACTGTAGCATAGTAGTGGTTTGGAGCTCTAGAGAACAATGACAACATGCACCCCTAGGTCTAGTTGTGGTGTTGTTGTTGTATGAGGTGTTGTTTTTGTTCTTTGTGGTGGTCTTGTTGTCCTTTGTTGGATGTCCTTGGTGTGTTGGTGGGGAGCAATACTGTAGCATAGTAGTGGTTTGGAGCTCTAGAGAACAATGACAACATGCACCCCTAGGTCTAGTTGTGGTGTTGTTGTTGTATGAGGTGTTGTTTTTGTTCTTTGTGGTGGTCTTGTTGTCCTTTGTTGGATGTCCTTGGTGTGTTGGTGGGGAGCAATACTGTAGCATAGTAGTGGTTTGGAGCTCTAGAGAACAATGACAACATGCACCCCTAGGTCTAGTTGTGGTGTTGTTGTTGTATGAGGTGTTGTTTTTGTTCTTTGTGGTGGTCTTGTTGTCCTTTGTTGGATGTCCTTGGTGTGTTGGTGGGGAGCAATACTGTAGCATAGTAGTGGTTTGGAGCTCTAGAGAACAATGACAACATGCACCCCTAGGTCTAGTTGTGGTGTTGTTGTTGTATGAGGTGTTGTTTTTGTTCTTTGTGGTGGTCTTGTTGTCCTTTGTTGGATGTCCTTGGTGTGTTGGTGGGGAGCAATACTGTAGCATAGTAGTGGTTTGGAGCTCTAGAGAACAATGACAACATGCACCCCTAGGTCTAGTTGTGGTGTTGTTGTTGTATGAGGTGTTGTTTTTGTTCTTTGTGGTGGTCTTGTTGTCCTTTGTTGGATGTCCTTGGTGTGTTGGTGGGGAGCAATACTGTAGCATAGTAGTGGTTTGGAGCTCTAGAGAACAATGACAACATGCACCCCTAGGTCTAGTTGTGGTGTTGTTGTTGTATGAGGTGTTGTTTTTGTTCTTTGTGGTGGTCTTGTTGTCCTTTGTTGGATGTCCTTGGTGTGTTGGTGGGGAGCAATACTGTAGCATAGTAGTGGTTTGGAGCTCTAGAGAACAATGACAACATGCACCCCTAGGTCTAGTTGTGGTGTTGTTGTTGTATGAGGTGTTGTTTTTGTTCTTTGTGGTGGTCTTGTTGTCCTTTGTTGGATGTCCTTGGTGTGTTGGTGGGGAGCAATACTGTAGCATAGTAGTGGTTTGGAGCTCTAGAGAACAATGACAACATGCACCCCTAGGTCTAGTTGTGGTGTTGTTGTTGTATGAGGTGTTGTTTTTGTTCTTTGTGGTGGTCTTGTTGTCCTTTGTTGGATGTCCTTGGTGTGTTGGTGGGGAGCAATACTGTAGCATAGTAGTGGTTTGGAGCTCTAGAGAACAATGACAACATGCACCCCTAGGTCTAGTTGTGGTGTTGTTGTTGTATGAGGTGTTGTTTTTGTTCTTTGTGGTGGTCTTGTTGTCCTTTGTTGGATGTCCTTGGTGTGTTGGTGGGGAGCAATACTGTAGCATAGTAGTGGTTTGGAGCTCTAGAGAACAATGACAACATGCACCCCTAGGTCTAGTTGTGGTGTTGTTGTTGTATGAGGTGTTGTTTTTGTTCTTTGTGGTGGTCTTGTTGTCCTTTGTTGGATGTCCTTGGTGTGTTGGTGGGGAGCAATACTGTAGCATAGTAGTGGTTTGGAGCTCTAGAGAACAATGACAACATGCACCCCTAGGTCTAGTTGTGGTGTTGTTGTTGTATGAGGTGTTGTTTTTGTTCTTTGTGGTGGTCTTGTTGTCCTTTGTTGGATGTCCTTGGTGTGTTGGTGGGGAGCAATACTGTAGCATAGTAGTGGTTTGGAGCTCTAGAGAACAATGACAACATGCACCCCTAGGTCTAGTTGTGGTGTTGTTGTTGTATGAGGTGTTGTTTTTGTTCTTTGTGGTGGTCTTGTTGTCCTTTGTTGGATGTCCTTGGTGTGTTGGTGGGGAGCAATACTGTAGCATAGTAGTGGTTTGGAGCTCTAGAGAACAATGACAACATGCACCCCTAGGTCTAGTTGTGGTGTTGTTGTTGTATGAGGTGTTGTTTTTGTTCTTTGTGGTGGTCTTGTTGTCCTTTGTTGGATGTCCTTGGTGTGTTGGTGGGGAGCAATACTGTAGCATAGTAGTGGTTTGGAGCTCTAGAGAACAATGACAACATGCACCCCTAGGTCTAGTTGTGGTGTTGTTGTTGTATGAGGTGTTGTTTTTGTTCTTTGTGGTGGTCTTGTTGTCCTTTGTTGGATGTCCTTGGTGTGTTGGTGGGGAGCAATACTGTAGCATAGTAGTGGTTTGGAGCTCTAGAGAACAATGACAACATGCACCCCTAGGTCTAGTTGTGGTGTTGTTGTTGTATGAGGTGTTGTTTTTGTTCTTTGTGGTGGTCTTGTTGTCCTTTGTTGGATGTCCTTGGTGTGTTGGTGGGGAGCAATACTGTAGCATAGTAGTGGTTTGGAGCTCTAGAGAACAATGACAACATGCACCCCTAGGTCTAGTTGTGGTGTTGTTGTTGTATGAGGTGTTGTTTTTGTTCTTTGTGGTGGTCTTGTTGTCCTTTGTTGGATGTCCTTGGTGTGTTGGTGGGGAGCAATACTGTAGCATAGTAGTGGTTTGGAGCTCTAGAGAACAATGACAACATGCACCCCTAGGTCTAGTTGTGGTGTTGTTGTTGTATGAGGTGTTGTTTTTGTTCTTTGTGGTGGTCTTGTTGTCCTTTGTTGGATGTCCTTGGTGTGTTGGTGGGGAGCAATACTGTAGCATAGTAGTGGTTTGGAGCTCTAGAGAACAATGACAACATGCACCCCTAGGTCTAGTTGTGGTGTTGTTGTTGTATGAGGTGTTGTTTTTGTTCTTTGTGGTGGTCTTGTTGTCCTTTGTTGGATGTCCTTGGTGTGTTGGTGGGGAGCAATACTGTAGCATAGTAGTGGTTTGGAGCTCTAGAGAACAATGACAACATGCACCCCTAGGTCTAGTTGTGGTGTTGTTGTTGTATGAGGTGTTGTTTTTGTTCTTTGTGGTGGTCTTGTTGTCCTTTGTTGGATGTCCTTGGTGTGTTGGTGGGGAGCAATACTGTAGCATAGTAGTGGTTTGGAGCTCTAGAGAACAATGACAACATGCACCCCTAGGTCTAGTTGTGGTGTTGTTGTTGTATGAGGTGTTGTTTTTGTTCTTTGTGGTGGTCTTGTTGTCCTTTGTTGGATGTCCTTGGTGTGTTGGTGGGGAGCAATACTGTAGCATAGTAGTGGTTTGGAGCTCTAGAGAACAATGACAACATGCACCCCTAGGTCTAGTTGTGGTGTTGTTGTTGTATGAGGTGTTGTTTTTGTTCTTTGTGGTGGTCTTGTTGTCCTTTGTTGGATGTCCTTGGTGTGTTGGTGGGGAGCAATACTGTAGCATAGTAGTGGTTTGGAGCTCTAGAGAACAATGACAACATGCACCCCTAGGTCTAGTTGTGGTGTTGTTGTTGTATGAGGTGTTGTTTTTGTTCTTTGTGGTGGTCTTGTTGTCCTTTGTTGGATGTCCTTGGTGTGTTGGTGGGGAGCAATACTGTAGCATAGTAGTGGTTTGGAGCTCTAGAGAACAATGACAACATGCACCCCTAGGTCTAGTTGTGGTGTTGTTGTTGTATGAGGTGTTGTTTTTGTTCTTTGTGGTGGTCTTGTTGTCCTTTGTTGGATGTCCTTGGTGTGTTGGTGGGGAGCAATACTGTAGCATAGTAGTGGTTTGGAGCTCTAGAGAACAATGACAACATGCACCCCTAGGTCTAGTTGTGGTGTTGTTGTTGTATGAGGTGTTGTTTTTGTTCTTTGTGGTGGTCTTGTTGTCCTTTGTTGGATGTCCTTGGTGTGTTGGTGGGGAGCAATACTGTAGCATAGTAGTGGTTTGGAGCTCTAGAGAACAATGACAACATGCACCCCTAGGTCTAGTTGTGGTGTTGTTGTTGTATGAGGTGTTGTTTTTGTTCTTTGTGGTGGTCTTGTTGTCCTTTGTTGGATGTCCTTGGTGTGTTGGTGGGGAGCAATACTGTAGCATAGTAGTGGTTTGGAGCTCTAGAGAACAATGACAACATGCACCCCTAGGTCTAGTTGTGGTGTTGTTGTTGTATGAGGTGTTGTTTTTGTTCTTTGTGGTGGTCTTGTTGTCCTTTGTTGGATGTCCTTGGTGTGTTGGTGGGGAGCAATACTGTAGCATAGTAGTGGTTTGGAGCTCTAGAGAACAATGACAACATGCACCCCTAGGTCTAGTTGTGGTGTTGTTGTTGTATGAGGTGTTGTTTTTGTTCTTTGTGGTGGTCTTGTTGTCCTTTGTTGGATGTCCTTGGTGTGTTGGTGGGGAGCAATACTGTAGCATAGTAGTGGTTTGGAGCTCTAGAGAACAATGACAACATGCACCCCTAGGTCTAGTTGTGGTGTTGTTGTTGTATGAGGTGTTGTTTTTGTTCTTTGTGGTGGTCTTGTTGTCCTTTGTTGGATGTCCTTGGTGTGTTGGTGGGGAGCAATACTGTAGCATAGTAGTGGTTTGGAGCTCTAGAGAACAATGACAACATGCACCCCTAGGTCTAGTTGTGGTGTTGTTGTTGTATGAGGTGTTGTTTTTGTTCTTTGTGGTGGTCTTGTTGTCCTTTGTTGGATGTCCTTGGTGTGTTGGTGGGGAGCAATACTGTAGCATAGTAGTGGTTTGGAGCTCTAGAGAACAATGACAACATGCACCCCTAGGTCTAGTTGTGGTGTTGTTGTTGTATGAGGTGTTGTTTTTGTTCTTTGTGGTGGTCTTGTTGTCCTTTGTTGGATGTCCTTGGTGTGTTGGTGGGGAGCAATACTGTAGCATAGTAGTGGTTTGGAGCTCTAGAGAACAATGACAACATGCACCCCTAGGTCTAGTTGTGGTGTTGTTGTTGTATGAGGTGTTGTTTTTGTTCTTTGTGGTGGTCTTGTTGTCCTTTGTTGGATGTCCTTGGTGTGTTGGTGGGGAGCAATACTGTAGCATAGTAGTGGTTTGGAGCTCTAGAGAACAATGACAACATGCACCCCTAGGTCTAGTTGTGGTGTTGTTGTTGTATGAGGTGTTGTTTTTGTTCTTTGTGGTGGTCTTGTTGTCCTTTGTTGGATGTCCTTGGTGTGTTGGTGGGGAGCAATACTGTAGCATAGTAGTGGTTTGGAGCTCTAGAGAACAATGACAACATGCACCCCTAGGTCTAGTTGTGGTGTTGTTGTTGTATGAGGTGTTGTTTTTGTTCTTTGTGGTGGTCTTGTTGTCCTTTGTTGGATGTCCTTGGTGTGTTGGTGGGGAGCAATACTGTAGCATAGTAGTGGTTTGGAGCTCTAGAGAACAATGACAACATGCACCCCTAGGTCTAGTTGTGGTGTTGTTGTTGTATGAGGTGTTGTTTTTGTTCTTTGTGGTGGTCTTGTTGTCCTTTGTTGGATGTCCTTGGTGTGTTGGTGGGGAGCAATACTGTAGCATAGTAGTGGTTTGGAGCTCTAGAGAACAATGACAACATGCACCCCTAGGTCTAGTTGTGGTGTTGTTGTTGTATGAGGTGTTGTTTTTGTTCTTTGTGGTGGTCTTGTTGTCCTTTGTTGGATGTCCTTGGTGTGTTGGTGGGGAGCAATACTGTAGCATAGTAGTGGTTTGGAGCTCTAGAGAACAATGACAACATGCACCCCTAGGTCTAGTTGTGGTGTTGTTGTTGTATGAGGTGTTGTTTTTGTTCTTTGTGGTGGTCTTGTTGTCCTTTGTTGGATGTCCTTGGTGTGTTGGTGGGGAGCAATACTGTAGCATAGTAGTGGTTTGGAGCTCTAGAGAACAATGACAACATGCACCCCTAGGTCTAGTTGTGGTGTTGTTGTTGTATGAGGTGTTGTTTTTGTTCTTTGTGGTGGTCTTGTTGTCCTTTGTTGGATGTCCTTGGTGTGTTGGTGGGGAGCAATACTGTAGCATAGTAGTGGTTTGGAGCTCTAGAGAACAATGACAACATGCACCCCTAGGTCTAGTTGTGGTGTTGTTGTTGTATGAGGTGTTGTTTTTGTTCTTTGTGGTGGTCTTGTTGTCCTTTGTTGGATGTCCTTGGTGTGTTGGTGGGGAGCAATACTGTAGCATAGTAGTGGTTTGGAGCTCTAGAGAACAATGACAACATGCACCCCTAGGTCTAGTTGTGGTGTTGTTGTTGTATGAGGTGTTGTTTTTGTTCTTTGTGGTGGTCTTGTTGTCCTTTGTTGGATGTCCTTGGTGTGTTGGTGGGGAGCAATACTGTAGCATAGTAGTGGTTTGGAGCTCTAGAGAACAATGACAACATGCACCCCTAGGTCTAGTTGTGGTGTTGTTGTTGTATGAGGTGTTGTTTTTGTTCTTTGTGGTGGTCTTGTTGTCCTTTGTTGGATGTCCTTGGTGTGTTGGTGGGGAGCAATACTGTAGCATAGTAGTGGTTTGGAGCTCTAGAGAACAATGACAACATGCACCCCTAGGTCTAGTTGTGGTGTTGTTGTTGTATGAGGTGTTGTTTTTGTTCTTTGTGGTGGTCTTGTTGTCCTTTGTTGGATGTCCTTGGTGTGTTGGTGGGGAGCAATACTGTAGCATAGTAGTGGTTTGGAGCTCTAGAGAACAATGACAACATGCACCCCTAGGTCTAGTTGTGGTGTTGTTGTTGTATGAGGTGTTGTTTTTGTTCTTTGTGGTGGTCTTGTTGTCCTTTGTTGGATGTCCTTGGTGTGTTGGTGGGGAGCAATACTGTAGCATAGTAGTGGTTTGGAGCTCTAGAGAACAATGACAACATGCACCCCTAGGTCTAGTTGTGGTGTTGTTGTTGTATGAGGTGTTGTTTTTGTTCTTTGTGGTGGTCTTGTTGTCCTTTGTTGGATGTCCTTGGTGTGTTGGTGGGGAGCAATACTGTAGCATAGTAGTGGTTTGGAGCTCTAGAGAACAATGACAACATGCACCCCTAGGTCTAGTTGTGGTGTTGTTGTTGTATGAGGTGTTGTTTTTGTTCTTTGTGGTGGTCTTGTTGTCCTTTGTTGGATGTCCTTGGTGTGTTGGTGGGGAGCAATACTGTAGCATAGTAGTGGTTTGGAGCTCTAGAGAACAATGACAACATGCACCCCTAGGTCTAGTTGTGGTGTTGTTGTTGTATGAGGTGTTGTTTTTGTTCTTTGTGGTGGTCTTGTTGTCCTTTGTTGGATGTCCTTGGTGTGTTGGTGGGGAGCAATACTGTAGCATAGTAGTGGTTTGGAGCTCTAGAGAACAATGACAACATGCACCCCTAGGTCTAGTTGTGGTGTTGTTGTTGTATGAGGTGTTGTTTTTGTTCTTTGTGGTGGTCTTGTTGTCCTTTGTTGGATGTCCTTGGTGTGTTGGTGGGGAGCAATACTGTAGCATAGTAGTGGTTTGGAGCTCTAGAGAACAATGACAACATGCACCCCTAGGTCTAGTTGTGGTGTTGTTGTTGTATGAGGTGTTGTTTTTGTTCTTTGTGGTGGTCTTGTTGTCCTTTGTTGGATGTCCTTGGTGTGTTGGTGGGGAGCAATACTGTAGCATAGTAGTGGTTTGGAGCTCTAGAGAACAATGACAACATGCACCCCTAGGTCTAGTTGTGGTGTTGTTGTTGTATGAGGTGTTGTTTTTGTTCTTTGTGGTGGTCTTGTTGTCCTTTGTTGGATGTCCTTGGTGTGTTGGTGGGGAGCAATACTGTAGCATAGTAGTGGTTTGGAGCTCTAGAGAACAATGACAACATGCACCCCTAGGTCTAGTTGTGGTGTTGTTGTTGTATGAGGTGTTGTTTTTGTTCTTTGTGGTGGTCTTGTTGTCCTTTGTTGGATGTCCTTGGTGTGTTGGTGGGGAGCAATACTGTAGCATAGTAGTGGTTTGGAGCTCTAGAGAACAATGACAACATGCACCCCTAGGTCTAGTTGTGGTGTTGTTGTTGTATGAGGTGTTGTTTTTGTTCTTTGTGGTGGTCTTGTTGTCCTTTGTTGGATGTCCTTGGTGTGTTGGTGGGGAGCAATACTGTAGCATAGTAGTGGTTTGGAGCTCTAGAGAACAATGACAACATGCACCCCTAGGTCTAGTTGTGGTGTTGTTGTTGTATGAGGTGTTGTTTTTGTTCTTTGTGGTGGTCTTGTTGTCCTTTGTTGGATGTCCTTGGTGTGTTGGTGGGGAGCAATACTGTAGCATAGTAGTGGTTTGGAGCTCTAGAGAACAATGACAACATGCACCCCTAGGTCTAGTTGTGGTGTTGTTGTTGTATGAGGTGTTGTTTTTGTTCTTTGTGGTGGTCTTGTTGTCCTTTGTTGGATGTCCTTGGTGTGTTGGTGGGGAGCAATACTGTAGCATAGTAGTGGTTTGGAGCTCTAGAGAACAATGACAACATGCACCCCTAGGTCTAGTTGTGGTGTTGTTGTTGTATGAGGTGTTGTTTTTGTTCTTTGTGGTGGTCTTGTTGTCCTTTGTTGGATGTCCTTGGTGTGTTGGTGGGGAGCAATACTGTAGCATAGTAGTGGTTTGGAGCTCTAGAGAACAATGACAACATGCACCCCTAGGTCTAGTTGTGGTGTTGTTGTTGTATGAGGTGTTGTTTTTGTTCTTTGTGGTGGTCTTGTTGTCCTTTGTTGGATGTCCTTGGTGTGTTGGTGGGGAGCAATACTGTAGCATAGTAGTGGTTTGGAGCTCTAGAGAACAATGACAACATGCACCCCTAGGTCTAGTTGTGGTGTTGTTGTTGTATGAGGTGTTGTTTTTGTTCTTTGTGGTGGTCTTGTTGTCCTTTGTTGGATGTCCTTGGTGTGTTGGTGGGGAGCAATACTGTAGCATAGTAGTGGTTTGGAGCTCTAGAGAACAATGACAACATGCACCCCTAGGTCTAGTTGTGGTGTTGTTGTTGTATGAGGTGTTGTTTTTGTTCTTTGTGGTGGTCTTGTTGTCCTTTGTTGGATGTCCTTGGTGTGTTGGTGGGGAGCAATACTGTAGCATAGTAGTGGTTTGGAGCTCTAGAGAACAATGACAACATGCACCCCTAGGTCTAGTTGTGGTGTTGTTGTTGTATGAGGTGTTGTTTTTGTTCTTTGTGGTGGTCTTGTTGTCCTTTGTTGGATGTCCTTGGTGTGTTGGTGGGGAGCAATACTGTAGCATAGTAGTGGTTTGGAGCTCTAGAGAACAATGACAACATGCACCCCTAGGTCTAGTTGTGGTGTTGTTGTTGTATGAGGTGTTGTTTTTGTTCTTTGTGGTGGTCTTGTTGTCCTTTGTTGGATGTCCTTGGTGTGTTGGTGGGGAGCAATACTGTAGCATAGTAGTGGTTTGGAGCTCTAGAGAACAATGACAACATGCACCCCTAGGTCTAGTTGTGGTGTTGTTGTTGTATGAGGTGTTGTTTTTGTTCTTTGTGGTGGTCTTGTTGTCCTTTGTTGGATGTCCTTGGTGTGTTGGTGGGGAGCAATACTGTAGCATAGTAGTGGTTTGGAGCTCTAGAGAACAATGACAACATGCACCCCTAGGTCTAGTTGTGGTGTTGTTGTTGTATGAGGTGTTGTTTTTGTTCTTTGTGGTGGTCTTGTTGTCCTTTGTTGGATGTCCTTGGTGTGTTGGTGGGGAGCAATACTGTAGCATAGTAGTGGTTTGGAGCTCTAGAGAACAATGACAACATGCACCCCTAGGTCTAGTTGTGGTGTTGTTGTTGTATGAGGTGTTGTTTTTGTTCTTTGTGGTGGTCTTGTTGTCCTTTGTTGGATGTCCTTGGTGTGTTGGTGGGGAGCAATACTGTAGCATAGTAGTGGTTTGGAGCTCTAGAGAACAATGACAACATGCACCCCTAGGTCTAGTTGTGGTGTTGTTGTTGTATGAGGTGTTGTTTTTGTTCTTTGTGGTGGTCTTGTTGTCCTTTGTTGGATGTCCTTGGTGTGTTGGTGGGGAGCAATACTGTAGCATAGTAGTGGTTTGGAGCTCTAGAGAACAATGACAACATGCACCCCTAGGTCTAGTTGTGGTGTTGTTGTTGTATGAGGTGTTGTTTTTGTTCTTTGTGGTGGTCTTGTTGTCCTTTGTTGGATGTCCTTGGTGTGTTGGTGGGGAGCAATACTGTAGCATAGTAGTGGTTTGGAGCTCTAGAGAACAATGACAACATGCACCCCTAGGTCTAGTTGTGGTGTTGTTGTTGTATGAGGTGTTGTTTTTGTTCTTTGTGGTGGTCTTGTTGTCCTTTGTTGGATGTCCTTGGTGTGTTGGTGGGGAGCAATACTGTAGCATAGTAGTGGTTTGGAGCTCTAGAGAACAATGACAACATGCACCCCTAGGTCTAGTTGTGGTGTTGTTGTTGTATGAGGTGTTGTTTTTGTTCTTTGTGGTGGTCTTGTTGTCCTTTGTTGGATGTCCTTGGTGTGTTGGTGGGGAGCAATACTGTAGCATAGTAGTGGTTTGGAGCTCTAGAGAACAATGACAACATGCACCCCTAGGTCTAGTTGTGGTGTTGTTGTTGTATGAGGTGTTGTTTTTGTTCTTTGTGGTGGTCTTGTTGTCCTTTGTTGGATGTCCTTGGTGTGTTGGTGGGGAGCAATACTGTAGCATAGTAGTGGTTTGGAGCTCTAGAGAACAATGACAACATGCACCCCTAGGTCTAGTTGTGGTGTTGTTGTTGTATGAGGTGTTGTTTTTGTTCTTTGTGGTGGTCTTGTTGTCCTTTGTTGGATGTCCTTGGTGTGTTGGTGGGGAGCAATACTGTAGCATAGTAGTGGTTTGGAGCTCTAGAGAACAATGACAACATGCACCCCTAGGTCTAGTTGTGGTGTTGTTGTTGTATGAGGTGTTGTTTTTGTTCTTTGTGGTGGTCTTGTTGTCCTTTGTTGGATGTCCTTGGTGTGTTGGTGGGGAGCAATACTGTAGCATAGTAGTGGTTTGGAGCTCTAGAGAACAATGACAACATGCACCCCTAGGTCTAGTTGTGGTGTTGTTGTTGTATGAGGTGTTGTTTTTGTTCTTTGTGGTGGTCTTGTTGTCCTTTGTTGGATGTCCTTGGTGTGTTGGTGGGGAGCAATACTGTAGCATAGTAGTGGTTTGGAGCTCTAGAGAACAATGACAACATGCACCCCTAGGTCTAGTTGTGGTGTTGTTGTTGTATGAGGTGTTGTTTTTGTTCTTTGTGGTGGTCTTGTTGTCCTTTGTTGGATGTCCTTGGTGTGTTGGTGGGGAGCAATACTGTAGCATAGTAGTGGTTTGGAGCTCTAGAGAACAATGACAACATGCACCCCTAGGTCTAGTTGTGGTGTTGTTGTTGTATGAGGTGTTGTTTTTGTTCTTTGTGGTGGTCTTGTTGTCCTTTGTTGGATGTCCTTGGTGTGTTGGTGGGGAGCAATACTGTAGCATAGTAGTGGTTTGGAGCTCTAGAGAACAATGACAACATGCACCCCTAGGTCTAGTTGTGGTGTTGTTGTTGTATGAGGTGTTGTTTTTGTTCTTTGTGGTGGTCTTGTTGTCCTTTGTTGGATGTCCTTGGTGTGTTGGTGGGGAGCAATACTGTAGCATAGTAGTGGTTTGGAGCTCTAGAGAACAATGACAACATGCACCCCTAGGTCTAGTTGTGGTGTTGTTGTTGTATGAGGTGTTGTTTTTGTTCTTTGTGGTGGTCTTGTTGTCCTTTGTTGGATGTCCTTGGTGTGTTGGTGGGGAGCAATACTGTAGCATAGTAGTGGTTTGGAGCTCTAGAGAACAATGACAACATGCACCCCTAGGTCTAGTTGTGGTGTTGTTGTTGTATGAGGTGTTGTTTTTGTTCTTTGTGGTGGTCTTGTTGTCCTTTGTTGGATGTCCTTGGTGTGTTGGTGGGGAGCAATACTGTAGCATAGTAGTGGTTTGGAGCTCTAGAGAACAATGACAACATGCACCCCTAGGTCTAGTTGTGGTGTTGTTGTTGTATGAGGTGTTGTTTTTGTTCTTTGTGGTGGTCTTGTTGTCCTTTGTTGGATGTCCTTGGTGTGTTGGTGGGGAGCAATACTGTAGCATAGTAGTGGTTTGGAGCTCTAGAGAACAATGACAACATGCACCCCTAGGTCTAGTTGTGGTGTTGTTGTTGTATGAGGTGTTGTTTTTGTTCTTTGTGGTGGTCTTGTTGTCCTTTGTTGGATGTCCTTGGTGTGTTGGTGGGGAGCAATACTGTAGCATAGTAGTGGTTTGGAGCTCTAGAGAACAATGACAACATGCACCCCTAGGTCTAGTTGTGGTGTTGTTGTTGTATGAGGTGTTGTTTTTGTTCTTTGTGGTGGTCTTGTTGTCCTTTGTTGGATGTCCTTGGTGTGTTGGTGGGGAGCAATACTGTAGCATAGTAGTGGTTTGGAGCTCTAGAGAACAATGACAACATGCACCCCTAGGTCTAGTTGTGGTGTTGTTGTTGTATGAGGTGTTGTTTTTGTTCTTTGTGGTGGTCTTGTTGTCCTTTGTTGGATGTCCTTGGTGTGTTGGTGGGGAGCAATACTGTAGCATAGTAGTGGTTTGGAGCTCTAGAGAACAATGACAACATGCACCCCTAGGTCTAGTTGTGGTGTTGTTGTTGTATGAGGTGTTGTTTTTGTTCTTTGTGGTGGTCTTGTTGTCCTTTGTTGGATGTCCTTGGTGTGTTGGTGGGGAGCAATACTGTAGCATAGTAGTGGTTTGGAGCTCTAGAGAACAATGACAACATGCACCCCTAGGTCTAGTTGTGGTGTTGTTGTTGTATGAGGTGTTGTTTTTGTTCTTTGTGGTGGTCTTGTTGTCCTTTGTTGGATGTCCTTGGTGTGTTGGTGGGGAGCAATACTGTAGCATAGTAGTGGTTTGGAGCTCTAGAGAACAATGACAACATGCACCCCTAGGTCTAGTTGTGGTGTTGTTGTTGTATGAGGTGTTGTTTTTGTTCTTTGTGGTGGTCTTGTTGTCCTTTGTTGGATGTCCTTGGTGTGTTGGTGGGGAGCAATACTGTAGCATAGTAGTGGTTTGGAGCTCTAGAGAACAATGACAGCATGCACCCCTAGGTCTAGTTGTGGTGTTGTTGTTGTATGAGGTGTTGTTTTTGTTCTTTGTGGTGGTCTTGTTGTCCTTTGTTGGATGTCCTTGGTGTGTTGGTGGGGAGCAATACTGTAGCATAGTAGTGGTTTGGAGCTCTAGAGAACAATGACAACATGCACCCCTAGGTCTAGTTGTGGTGTTGTTGTTGTATGAGGTGTTGTTTTTGTTCTTTGTGGTGGTCTTGTTGTCCTTTGTTGGATGTCCTTGGTGTGTTGGTGGGGAGCAATACTGTAGCATAGTAGTGGTTTGGAGCTCTAGAGAACAATGACAACATGCACCCCTAGGTCTAGTTGTGGTGTTGTTGTTGTATGAGGTGTTGTTTTTGTTCTTTGTGGTGGTCTTGTTGTCCTTTGTTGGATGTCCTTGGTGTGTTGGTGGGGAGCAATACTGTAGCATAGTAGTGGTTTGGAGCTCTAGAGAACAATGACAACATGCACCCCTAGGTCTAGTTGTGGTGTTGTTGTTGTATGAGGTGTTGTTTTTGTTCTTTGTGGTGGTCTTGTTGTCCTTTGTTGGATGTCCTTGGTGTGTTGGTGGGGAGCAATACTGTAGCATAGTAGTGGTTTGGAGCTCTAGAGAACAATGACAACATGCACCCCTAGGTCTAGTTGTGGTGTTGTTGTTGTATGAGGTGTTGTTTTTGTTCTTTGTGGTGGTCTTGTTGTCCTTTGTTGGATGTCCTTGGTGTGTTGGTGGGGAGCAATACTGTAGCATAGTAGTGGTTTGGAGCTCTAGAGAACAATGACAACATGCACCCCTAGGTCTAGTTGTGGTGTTGTTGTTGTATGAGGTGTTGTTTTTGTTCTTTGTGGTGGTCTTGTTGTCCTTTGTTGGATGTCCTTGGTGTGTTGGTGGGGAGCAATACTGTAGCATAGTAGTGGTTTGGAGCTCTAGAGAACAATGACAACATGCACCCCTAGGTCTAGTTGTGGTGTTGTTGTTGTATGAGGTGTTGTTTTTGTTCTTTGTGGTGGTCTTGTTGTCCTTTGTTGGATGTCCTTGGTGTGTTGGTGGGGAGCAATACTGTAGCATAGTAGTGGTTTGGAGCTCTAGAGAACAATGACAACATGCACCCCTAGGTCTAGTTGTGGTGTTGTTGTTGTATGAGGTGTTGTTTTTGTTCTTTGTGGTGGTCTTGTTGTCCTTTGTTGGATGTCCTTGGTGTGTTGGTGGGGAGCAATACTGTAGCATAGTAGTGGTTTGGAGCTCTAGAGAACAATGACAACATGCACCCCTAGGTCTAGTTGTGGTGTTGTTGTTGTATGAGGTGTTGTTTTTGTTCTTTGTGGTGGTCTTGTTGTCCTTTGTTGGATGTCCTTGGTGTGTTGGTGGGGAGCAATACTGTAGCATAGTAGTGGTTTGGAGCTCTAGAGAACAATGACAACATGCACCCCTAGGTCTAGTTGTGGTGTTGTTGTTGTATGAGGTGTTGTTTTTGTTCTTTGTGGTGGTCTTGTTGTCCTTTGTTGGATGTCCTTGGTGTGTTGGTGGGGAGCAATACTGTAGCATAGTAGTGGTTTGGAGCTCTAGAGAACAATGACAACATGCACCCCTAGGTCTAGTTGTGGTGTTGTTGTTGTATGAGGTGTTGTTTTTGTTCTTTGTGGTGGTCTTGTTGTCCTTTGTTGGATGTCCTTGGTGTGTTGGTGGGGAGCAATACTGTAGCATAGTAGTGGTTTGGAGCTCTAGAGAACAATGACAACATGCACCCCTAGGTCTAGTTGTGGTGTTGTTGTTGTATGAGGTGTTGTTTTTGTTCTTTGTGGTGGTCTTGTTGTCCTTTGTTGGATGTCCTTGGTGTGTTGGTGGGGAGCAATACTGTAGCATAGTAGTGGTTTGGAGCTCTAGAGAACAATGACAACATGCACCCCTAGGTCTAGTTGTGGTGTTGTTGTTGTATGAGGTGTTGTTTTTGTTCTTTGTGGTGGTCTTGTTGTCCTTTGTTGGATGTCCTTGGTGTGTTGGTGGGGAGCAATACTGTAGCATAGTAGTGGTTTGGAGCTCTAGAGAACAATGACAACATGCACCCCTAGGTCTAGTTGTGGTGTTGTTGTTGTATGAGGTGTTGTTTTTGTTCTTTGTGGTGGTCTTGTTGTCCTTTGTTGGATGTCCTTGGTGTGTTGGTGGGGAGCAATACTGTAGCATAGTAGTGGTTTGGAGCTCTAGAGAACAATGACAACATGCACCCCTAGGTCTAGTTGTGGTGTTGTTGTTGTATGAGGTGTTGTTTTTGTTCTTTGTGGTGGTCTTGTTGTCCTTTGTTGGATGTCCTTGGTGTGTTGGTGGGGAGCAATACTGTAGCATAGTAGTGGTTTGGAGCTCTAGAGAACAATGACAACATGCACCCCTAGGTCTAGTTGTGGTGTTGTTGTTGTATGAGGTGTTGTTTTTGTTCTTTGTGGTGGTCTTGTTGTCCTTTGTTGGATGTCCTTGGTGTGTTGGTGGGGAGCAATACTGTAGCATAGTAGTGGTTTGGAGCTCTAGAGAACAATGACAACATGCACCCCTAGGTCTAGTTGTGGTGTTGTTGTTGTATGAGGTGTTGTTTTTGTTCTTTGTGGTGGTCTTGTTGTCCTTTGTTGGATGTCCTTGGTGTGTTGGTGGGGAGCAATACTGTAGCATAGTAGTGGTTTGGAGCTCTAGAGAACAATGACAACATGCACCCCTAGGTCTAGTTGTGGTGTTGTTGTTGTATGAGGTGTTGTTTTTGTTCTTTGTGGTGGTCTTGTTGTCCTTTGTTGGATGTCCTTGGTGTGTTGGTGGGGAGCAATACTGTAGCATAGTAGTGGTTTGGAGCTCTAGAGAACAATGACAAGCATGCACCCCTAGGTCTAGTTGTGGTGTTGTTGTTGTATGAGGTGTTGTTTTTGTTCTTTGTGGTGGTCTTGTTGTCCTTTGTTGGATGTCCTTGGTGTGTTGGTGGGGAGCAATACTGTAGCATAGTAGTGGTTTGGAGCTCTAGAGAACAATGACAACATGCACCCCTAGGTCTAGTTGTGGTGTTGTTGTTGTATGAGGTGTTGTTTTTGTTCTTTGTGGTGGTCTTGTTGTCCTTTGTTGGATGTCCTTGGTGTGTTGGTGGGGAGCAATACTGTAGCATAGTAGTGGTTTGGAGCTCTAGAGAACAATGACAACATGCACCCCTAGGTCTAGTTGTGGTGTTGTTGTTGTATGAGGTGTTGTTTTTGTTCTTTGTGGTGGTCTTGTTGTCCTTTGTTGGATGTCCTTGGTGTGTTGGTGGGGAGCAATACTGTAGCATAGTAGTGGTTTGGAGCTCTAGAGAACAATGACAACATGCACCCCTAGGTCTAGTTGTGGTGTTGTTGTTGTATGAGGTGTTGTTTTTGTTCTTTGTGGTGGTCTTGTTGTCCTTTGTTGGATGTCCTTGGTGTGTTGGTGGGGAGCAATACTGTAGCATAGTAGTGGTTTGGAGCTCTAGAGAACAATGACAACATGCACCCCTAGGTCTAGTTGTGGTGTTGTTGTTGTATGAGGTGTTGTTTTTGTTCTTTGTGGTGGTCTTGTTGTCCTTTGTTGGATGTCCTTGGTGTGTTGGTGGGGAGCAATACTGTAGCATAGTAGTGGTTTGGAGCTCTAGAGAACAATGACAACATGCACCCCTAGGTCTAGTTGTGGTGTTGTTGTTGTATGAGGTGTTGTTTTTGTTCTTTGTGGTGGTCTTGTTGTCCTTTGTTGGATGTCCTTGGTGTGTTGGTGGGGAGCAATACTGTAGCATAGTAGTGGTTTGGAGCTCTAGAGAACAATGACAACATGCACCCCTAGGTCTAGTTGTGGTGTTGTTGTTGTATGAGGTGTTGTTTTTGTTCTTTGTGGTGGTCTTGTTGTCCTTTGTTGGATGTCCTTGGTGTGTTGGTGGGGAGCAATACTGTAGCATAGTAGTGGTTTGGAGCTCTAGAGAACAATGACAACATGCACCCCTAGGTCTAGTTGTGGTGTTGTTGTTGTATGAGGTGTTGTTTTTGTTCTTTGTGGTGGTCTTGTTGTCCTTTGTTGGATGTCCTTGGTGTGTTGGTGGGGAGCAATACTGTAGCATAGTAGTGGTTTGGAGCTCTAGAGAACAATGACAACATGCACCCCTAGGTCTAGTTGTGGTGTTGTTGTTGTATGAGGTGTTGTTTTTGTTCTTTGTGGTGGTCTTGTTGTCCTTTGTTGGATGTCCTTGGTGTGTTGGTGGGGAGCAATACTGTAGCATAGTAGTGGTTTGGAGCTCTAGAGAACAATGACAAGCATGCACCCCTAGGTCTAGTTGTGGTGTTGTTGTTGTATGAGGTGTTGTTTTTGTTCTTTGTGGTGGTCTTGTTGTCCTTTGTTGGATGTCCTTGGTGTGTTGGTGGGGAGCAATACTGTAGCATAGTAGTGGTTTGGAGCTCTAGAGAACAATGACAACATGCACCCCTAGGTCTAGTTGTGGTGTTGTTGTTGTATGAGGTGTTGTTTTTGTTCTTTGTGGTGGTCTTGTTGTCCTTTGTTGGATGTCCTTGGTGTGTTGGTGGGGAGCAATACTGTAGCATAGTAGTGGTTTGGAGCTCTAGAGAACAATGACAACATGCACCCCTAGGTCTAGTTGTGGTGTTGTTGTTGTATGAGGTGTTGTTTTTGTTCTTTGTGGTGGTCTTGTTGTCCTTTGTTGGATGTCCTTGGTGTGTTGGTGGGGAGCAATACTGTAGCATAGTAGTGGTTTGGAGCTCTAGAGAACAATGACAAGCATGCACCCCTAGGTCTAGTTGTGGTGTTGTTGTTGTATGAGGTGTTGTTTTTGTTCTTTGTGGTGGTCTTGTTGTCCTTTGTTGGATGTCCTTGGTGTGTTGGTGGGGAGCAATACTGTAGCATAGTAGTGGTTTGGAGCTCTAGAGAACAATGACAACATGCACCCCTAGGTCTAGTTGTGGTGTTGTTGTTGTATGAGGTGTTGTTTTTGTTCTTTGTGGTGGTCTTGTTGTCCTTTGTTGGATGTCCTTGGTGTGTTGGTGGGGAGCAATACTGTAGCATAGTAGTGGTTTGGAGCTCTAGAGAACAATGACAACATGCACCCCTAGGTCTAGTTGTGGTGTTGTTGTTGTATGAGGTGTTGTTTTTGTTCTTTGTGGTGGTCTTGTTGTCCTTTGTTGGATGTCCTTGGTGTGTTGGTGGGGAGCAATACTGTAGCATAGTAGTGGTTTGGAGCTCTAGAGAACAATGACAACATGCACCCCTAGGTCTAGTTGTGGTGTTGTTGTTGTATGAGGTGTTGTTTTTGTTCTTTGTGGTGGTCTTGTTGTCCTTTGTTGGATGTCCTTGGTGTGTTGGTGGGGAGCAATACTGTAGCATAGTAGTGGTTTGGAGCTCTAGAGAACAATGACAACATGCACCCCTAGGTCTAGTTGTGGTGTTGTTGTTGTATGAGGTGTTGTTTTTGTTCTTTGTGGTGGTCTTGTTGTCCTTTGTTGGATGTCCTTGGTGTGTTGGTGGGGAGCAATACTGTAGCATAGTAGTGGTTTGGAGCTCTAGAGAACAATGACAGCATGCACCCCTAGGTCTAGTTGTGGTGTTGTTGTTGTATGAGGTGTTGTTTTTGTTCTTTGTGGTGGTCTTGTTGTCCTTTGTTGGATGTCCTTGGTGTGTTGGTGGGGAGCAATACTGTAGCATAGTAGTGGTTTGGAGCTCTAGAGAACAATGACAGCATGCACCCCTAGGTCTAGTTGTGGTGTTGTTGTTGTATGAGGTGTTGTTTTTGTTCTTTGTGGTGGTCTTGTTGTCCTTTGTTGGATGTCCTTGGTGTGTTGGTGGGGAGCAATACTGTAGCATAGTAGTGGTTTGGAGCTCTAGAGAACAATGACAAGCATGCACCCCTAGGTCTAGTTGTGGTGTTGTTGTTGTATGAGGTGTTGTTTTTGTTCTTTGTGGTGGTCTTGTTGTCCTTTGTTGGATGTCCTTGGTGTGTTGGTGGGGAGCAATACTGTAGCATAGTAGTGGTTTGGAGCTCTAGAGAACAATGACAACATGCACCCCTAGGTCTAGTTGTGGTGTTGTTGTTGTATGAGGTGTTGTTTTTGTTCTTTGTGGTGGTCTTGTTGTCCTTTGTTGGATGTCCTTGGTGTGTTGGTGGGGAGCAATACTGTAGCATAGTAGTGGTTTGGAGCTCTAGAGAACAATGACAACATGCACCCCTAGGTCTAGTTGTGGTGTTGTTGTTGTATGAGGTGTTGTTTTTGTTCTTTGTGGTGGTCTTGTTGTCCTTTGTTGGATGTCCTTGGTGTGTTGGTGGGGAGCAATACTGTAGCATAGTAGTGGTTTGGAGCTCTAGAGAACAATGACAACATGCACCCCTAGGTCTAGTTGTGGTGTTGTTGTTGTATGAGGTGTTGTTTTTGTTCTTTGTGGTGGTCTTGTTGTCCTTTGTTGGATGTCCTTGGTGTGTTGGTGGGGAGCAATACTGTAGCATAGTAGTGGTTTGGAGCTCTAGAGAACAATGACAACATGCACCCCTAGGTCTAGTTGTGGTGTTGTTGTTGTATGAGGTGTTGTTTTTGTTCTTTGTGGTGGTCTTGTTGTCCTTTGTTGGATGTCCTTGGTGTGTTGGTGGGGAGCAATACTGTAGCATAGTAGTGGTTTGGAGCTCTAGAGAACAATGACAACATGCACCCCTAGGTCTAGTTGTGGTGTTGTTGTTGTATGAGGTGTTGTTTTTGTTCTTTGTGGTGGTCTTGTTGTCCTTTGTTGGATGTCCTTGGTGTGTTGGTGGGGAGCAATACTGTAGCATAGTAGTGGTTTGGAGCTCTAGAGAACAATGACAAGCATGCACCCCTAGGTCTAGTTGTGGTGTTGTTGTTGTATGAGGTGTTGTTTTTGTTCTTTGTGGTGGTCTTGTTGTCCTTTGTTGGATGTCCTTGGTGTGTTGGTGGGGAGCAATACTGTAGCATAGTAGTGGTTTGGAGCTCTAGAGAACAATGACAACATGCACCCCTAGGTCTAGTTGTGGTGTTGTTGTTGTATGAGGTGTTGTTTTTGTTCTTTGTGGTGGTCTTGTTGTCCTTTGTTGGATGTCCTTGGTGTGTTGGTGGGGAGCAATACTGTAGCATAGTAGTGGTTTGGAGCTCTAGAGAACAATGACAACATGCACCCCTAGGTCTAGTTGTGGTGTTGTTGTTGTATGAGGTGTTGTTTTTGTTCTTTGTGGTGGTCTTGTTGTCCTTTGTTGGATGTCCTTGGTGTGTTGGTGGGGAGCAATACTGTAGCATAGTAGTGGTTTGGAGCTCTAGAGAACAATGACAACATGCACCCCTAGGTCTAGTTGTGGTGTTGTTGTTGTATGAGGTGTTGTTTTTGTTCTTTGTGGTGGTCTTGTTGTCCTTTGTTGGATGTCCTTGGTGTGTTGGTGGGGAGCAATACTGTAGCATAGTAGTGGTTTGGAGCTCTAGAGAACAATGACAACATGCACCCCTAGGTCTAGTTGTGGTGTTGTTGTTGTATGAGGTGTTGTTTTTGTTCTTTGTGGTGGTCTTGTTGTCCTTTGTTGGATGTCCTTGGTGTGTTGGTGGGGAGCAATACTGTAGCATAGTAGTGGTTTGGAGCTCTAGAGAACAATGACAGCATGCACCCCTAGGTCTAGTTGTGGTGTTGTTGTTGTATGAGGTGTTGTTTTTGTTCTTTGTGGTGGTCTTGTTGTCCTTTGTTGGATGTCCTTGGTGTGTTGGTGGGGAGCAATACTGTAGCATAGTAGTGGTTTGGAGCTCTAGAGAACAATGACAGCATGCACCCCTAGGTCTAGTTGTGGTGTTGTTGTTGTATGAGGTGTTGTTTTTGTTCTTTGTGGTGGTCTTGTTGTCCTTTGTTGGATGTCCTTGGTGTGTTGGTGGGGAGCAATACTGTAGCATAGTAGTGGTTTGGAGCTCTAGAGAACAATGACAACATGCACCCCTAGGTCTAGTTGTGGTGTTGTTGTTGTATGAGGTGTTGTTTTTGTTCTTTGTGGTGGTCTTGTTGTCCTTTGTTGGATGTCCTTGGTGTGTTGGTGGGGAGCAATACTGTAGCATAGTAGTGGTTTGGAGCTCTAGAGAACAATGACAACATGCACCCCTAGGTCTAGTTGTGGTGTTGTTGTTGTATGAGGTGTTGTTTTTGTTCTTTGTGGTGGTCTTGTTGTCCTTTGTTGGATGTCCTTGGTGTGTTGGTGGGGAGCAATACTGTAGCATAGTAGTGGTTTGGAGCTCTAGAGAACAATGACAACATGCACCCCTAGGTCTAGTTGTGGTGTTGTTGTTGTATGAGGTGTTGTTTTTGTTCTTTGTGGTGGTCTTGTTGTCCTTTGTTGGATGTCCTTGGTGTGTTGGTGGGGAGCAATACTGTAGCATAGTAGTGGTTTGGAGCTCTAGAGAACAATGACAACATGCACCCCTAGGTCTAGTTGTGGTGTTGTTGTTGTATGAGGTGTTGTTTTTGTTCTTTGTGGTGGTCTTGTTGTCCTTTGTTGGATGTCCTTGGTGTGTTGGTGGGGAGCAATACTGTAGCATAGTAGTGGTTTGGAGCTCTAGAGAACAATGACAACATGCACCCCTAGGTCTAGTTGTGGTGTTGTTGTTGTATGAGGTGTTGTTTTTGTTCTTTGTGGTGGTCTTGTTGTCCTTTGTTGGATGTCCTTGGTGTGTTGGTGGGGAGCAATACTGTAGCATAGTAGTGGTTTGGAGCTCTAGAGAACAATGACAACATGCACCCCTAGGTCTAGTTGTGGTGTTGTTGTTGTATGAGGTGTTGTTTTTGTTCTTTGTGGTGGTCTTGTTGTCCTTTGTTGGATGTCCTTGGTGTGTTGGTGGGGAGCAATACTGTAGCATAGTAGTGGTTTGGAGCTCTAGAGAACAATGACAACATGCACCCCTAGGTCTAGTTGTGGTGTTGTTGTTGTATGAGGTGTTGTTTTTGTTCTTTGTGGTGGTCTTGTTGTCCTTTGTTGGATGTCCTTGGTGTGTTGGTGGGGAGCAATACTGTAGCATAGTAGTGGTTTGGAGCTCTAGAGAACAATGACAGCATGCACCCCTAGGTCTAGTTGTGGTGTTGTTGTTGTATGAGGTGTTGTTTTTGTTCTTTGTGGTGGTCTTGTTGTCCTTTGTTGGATGTCCTTGGTGTGTTGGTGGGGAGCAATACTGTAGCATAGTAGTGGTTTGGAGCTCTAGAGAACAATGACAAGCATGCACCCCTAGGTCTAGTTGTGGTGTTGTTGTTGTATGAGGTGTTGTTTTTGTTCTTTGTGGTGGTCTTGTTGTCCTTTGTTGGATGTCCTTGGTGTGTTGGTGGGGAGCAATACTGTAGCATAGTAGTGGTTTGGAGCTCTAGAGAACAATGACAACATGCACCCCTAGGTCTAGTTGTGGTGTTGTTGTTGTATGAGGTGTTGTTTTTGTTCTTTGTGGTGGTCTTGTTGTCCTTTGTTGGATGTCCTTGGTGTGTTGGTGGGGAGCAATACTGTAGCATAGTAGTGGTTTGGAGCTCTAGAGAACAATGACAACATGCACCCCTAGGTCTAGTTGTGGTGTTGTTGTTGTATGAGGTGTTGTTTTTGTTCTTTGTGGTGGTCTTGTTGTCCTTTGTTGGATGTCCTTGGTGTGTTGGTGGGGAGCAATACTGTAGCATAGTAGTGGTTTGGAGCTCTAGAGAACAATGACAAGCATGCACCCCTAGGTCTAGTTGTGGTGTTGTTGTTGTATGAGGTGTTGTTTTTGTTCTTTGTGGTGGTCTTGTTGTCCTTTGTTGGATGTCCTTGGTGTGTTGGTGGGGAGCAATACTGTAGCATAGTAGTGGTTTGGAGCTCTAGAGAACAATGACAACATGCACCCCTAGGTCTAGTTGTGGTGTTGTTGTTGTATGAGGTGTTGTTTTTGTTCTTTGTGGTGGTCTTGTTGTCCTTTGTTGGATGTCCTTGGTGTGTTGGTGGGGAGCAATACTGTAGCATAGTAGTGGTTTGGAGCTCTAGAGAACAATGACAGCATGCACCCCTAGGTCTAGTTGTGGTGTTGTTGTTGTATGAGGTGTTGTTTTTGTTCTTTGTGGTGGTCTTGTTGTCCTTTGTTGGATGTCCTTGGTGTGTTGGTGGGGAGCAATACTGTAGCATAGTAGTGGTTTGGAGCTCTAGAGAACAATGACAACATGCACCCCTAGGTCTAGTTGTGGTGTTGTTGTTGTATGAGGTGTGTTTTTGTTCTTTGTGGTGGTCTTGTTGTCCTTTGTTGGATGTCCTTGGTGTGTTGGTGGGGAGCAATACTGTAGCATAGTAGTGGTTTGGAGCTCTAGAGAACAATGACAGCATGCACCCCTAGGTCTAGTTGTGGTGTTGTTGTTGTATGAGGTGTTGTTTTTGTTCTTTGTGGTGGTCTTGTTGTCCTTTGTTGGATGTCCTTGGTGTGTTGGTGGGGAGCAATACTGTAGCATAGTAGTGGTTTGGAGCTCTAGAGAACAATGACAACATGCACCCCTAGGTCTAGTTGTGGTGTTGTTGTTGTATGAGGTGTTGTTTTTGTTCTTTGTGGTGGTCTTGTTGTCCTTTGTTGGATGTCCTTGGTGTGTTGGTGGGGAGCAATACTGTAGCATAGTAGTGGTTTGGAGCTCTAGAGAACAATGACAACATGCACCCCTAGGTCTAGTTGTGGTGTTGTTGTTGTATGAGGTGTTGTTTTTGTTCTTTGTGGTGGTCTTGTTGTCCTTTGTTGGATGTCCTTGGTGTGTTGGTGGGGAGCAATACTGTAGCATAGTAGTGGTTTGGAGCTCTAGAGAACAATGACAGCATGCACCCCTAGGTCTAGTTGTGGTGTTGTTGTTGTATGAGGTGTTGTTTTTGTTCTTTGTGGTGGTCTTGTTGTCCTTTGTTGGATGTCCTTGGTGTGTTGGTGGGGAGCAATACTGTAGCATAGTAGTGGTTTGGAGCTCTAGAGAACAATGACAACATGCACCCCTAGGTCTAGTTGTGGTGTTGTTGTTGTATGAGGTGTTGTTTTTGTTCTTTGTGGTGGTCTTGTTGTCCTTTGTTGGATGTCCTTGGTGTGTTGGTGGGGAGCAATACTGTAGCATAGTAGTGGTTTGGAGCTCTAGAGAACAATGACAGCATGCACCCCTAGGTCTAGTTGTGGTGTTGTTGTTGTATGAGGTGTTGTTTTTGTTCTTTGTGGTGGTCTTGTTGTCCTTTGTTGGATGTCCTTGGTGTGTTGGTGGGGAGCAATACTGTAGCATAGTAGTGGTTTGGAGCTCTAGAGAACAATGACAGCATGCACCCCTAGGTCTAGTTGTGGTGTTGTTGTTGTATGAGGTGTTGTTTTTGTTCTTTGTGGTGGTCTTGTTGTCCTTTGTTGGATGTCCTTGGTGTGTTGGTGGGGAGCAATACTGTAGCATAGTAGTGGTTTGGAGCTCTAGAGAACAATGACAACATGCACCCCTAGGTCTAGTTGTGGTGTTGTTGTTGTATGAGGTGTTGTTTTTGTTCTTTGTGGTGGTCTTGTTGTCCTTTGTTGGATGTCCTTGGTGTGTTGGTGGGGAGCAATACTGTAGCATAGTAGTGGTTTGGAGCTCTAGAGAACAATGACAAGCATGCACCCCTAGGTCTAGTTGTGGTGTTGTTGTTGTATGAGGTGTTGTTTTTGTTCTTTGTGGTGGTCTTGTTGTCCTTTGTTGGATGTCCTTGGTGTGTTGGTGGGGAGCAATACTGTAGCATAGTAGTGGTTTGGAGCTCTAGAGAACAATGACAACATGCACCCCTAGGTCTAGTTGTGGTGTTGTTGTTGTATGAGGTGTTGTTTTTGTTCTTTGTGGTGGTCTTGTTGTCCTTTGTTGGATGTCCTTGGTGTGTTGGTGGGGAGCAATACTGTAGCATAGTAGTGGTTTGGAGCTCTAGAGAACAATGACAACATGCACCCCTAGGTCTAGTTGTGGTGTTGTTGTTGTATGAGGTGTTGTTTTTGTTCTTTGTGGTGGTCTTGTTGTCCTTTGTTGGATGTCCTTGGTGTGTTGGTGGGGAGCAATACTGTAGCATAGTAGTGGTTTGGAGCTCTAGAGAACAATGACAGCATGCACCCCTAGGTCTAGTTGTGGTGTTGTTGTTGTATGAGGTGTTGTTTTTGTTCTTTGTGGTGGTCTTGTTGTCCTTTGTTGGATGTCCTTGGTGTGTTGGTGGGGAGCAATACTGTAGCATAGTAGTGGTTTGGAGCTCTAGAGAACAATGACAAGCATGCACCCCTAGGTCTAGTTGTGGTGTTGTTGTTGTATGAGGTGTTGTTTTTGTTCTTTGTGGTGGTCTTGTTGTCCTTTGTTGGATGTCCTTGGTGTGTTGGTGGGGAGCAATACTGTAGCATAGTAGTGGTTTGGAGCTCTAGAGAACAATGACAAGCATGCACCCCTAGGTCTAGTTGTGGTGTTGTTGTTGTATGAGGTGTTGTTTTTGTTCTTTGTGGTGGTCTTGTTGTCCTTTGTTGGATGTCCTTGGTGTGTTGGTGGGGAGCAATACTGTAGCATAGTAGTGGTTTGGAGCTCTAGAGAACAATGACAGCATGCACCCCTAGGTCTAGTTGTGGTGTTGTTGTTGTATGAGGTGTTGTTTTTGTTCTTTGTGGTGGTCTTGTTGTCCTTTGTTGGATGTCCTTGGTGTGTTGGTGGGGAGCAATACTGTAGCATAGTAGTGGTTTGGAGCTCTAGAGAACAATGACAACATGCACCCCTAGGTCTAGTTGTGGTGTTGTTGTTGTATGAGGTGTTGTTTTTGTTCTTTGTGGTGGTCTTGTTGTCCTTTGTTGGATGTCCTTGGTGTGTTGGTGGGGAGCAATACTGTAGCATAGTAGTGGTTTGGAGCTCTAGAGAACAATGACAACATGCACCCCTAGGTCTAGTTGTGGTGTTGTTGTTGTATGAGGTGTTGTTTTTGTTCTTTGTGGTGGTCTTGTTGTCCTTTGTTGGATGTCCTTGGTGTGTTGGTGGGGAGCAATACTGTAGCATAGTAGTGGTTTGGAGCTCTAGAGAACAATGACAACATGCACCCCTAGGTCTAGTTGTGGTGTTGTTGTTGTATGAGGTGTTGTTTTTGTTCTTTGTGGTGGTCTTGTTGTCCTTTGTTGGATGTCCTTGGTGTGTTGGTGGGGAGCAATACTGTAGCATAGTAGTGGTTTGGAGCTCTAGAGAACAATGACAACATGCACCCCTAGGTCTAGTTGTGGTGTTGTTGTTGTATGAGGTGTTGTTTTTGTTCTTTGTGGTGGTCTTGTTGTCCTTTGTTGGATGTCCTTGGTGTGTTGGTGGGGAGCAATACTGTAGCATAGTAGTGGTTTGGAGCTCTAGAGAACAATGACAGCATGCACCCCTAGGTCTAGTTGTGGTGTTGTTGTTGTATGAGGTGTTGTTTTTGTTCTTTGTGGTGGTCTTGTTGTCCTTTGTTGGATGTCCTTGGTGTGTTGGTGGGGAGCAATACTGTAGCATAGTAGTGGTTTGGAGCTCTAGAGAACAATGACAACATGCACCCCTAGGTCTAGTTGTGGTGTTGTTGTTGTATGAGGTGTTGTTTTTGTTCTTTGTGGTGGTCTTGTTGTCCTTTGTTGGATGTCCTTGGTGTGTTGGTGGGGAGCAATACTGTAGCATAGTAGTGGTTTGGAGCTCTAGAGAACAATGACAACATGCTACCCCTAGGTCTAGTTGTGGTGTTGTTGTTGTATGAGGTGCTGTTTTTGTTCTTTGTGGTGGTCTTGTTGTCCTTTGTTGGATGTCCTTGGTGTGTTGGTGGGGAGCAATACTGTAGCATAGTAGTGGTTTGGAGCTCTAGAGAACAATGACAACATGCACCCCTAGGTCTAGTTGTGGTGTTGTTGTTGTATGAGGTGTTGTTTTTGTTCTTTGTGGTGGTCTTGTTGTCCTTTGTTGGATGTCCTTGGTGTGTTGGTGGGGAGCAATACTGTAGCATAGTAGTGGTTTGGAGCTCTAGAGAACAATGACAACATGCACCCTAGGTCTAGTTGTGGTGTTGTTGTTGTATGAGGTGTTGTTTTTGTTCTTTGTGGTGGTCTTGTTGTCCTTTGTTGGATGTCCTTGGTGTGTTGGTGGGGAGCAATACTGTAGCATAGTAGTGGTTTGGAGCTCTAGAGAACAATGACAACATGCACCCCTAGGTCTAGTTGTGGTGTTGTTGTTGTATGAGGTGTTGTTTTTGTTCTTTGTGGTGGTCTTGTTGTCCTTTGTTGGATGTCCTTGGTGTGTTGGTGGGGAGCAATACTGTAGCATAGTAGTGGTTTGGAGCTCTAGAGAACAATGACAAGCATGCACCCCTAGGTCTAGTTGTGGTGTTGTTGTTGTATGAGGTGTTGTTTTTTGTTCTTTGTGGTGGTCTTGTTGTCCTTTGTTGGATGTCCTTGGTGTGTTGGTGGGGAGCAATACTGTAGCATAGTAGTGGTTTGGAGCTCTAGAGAACAATGACAGCATGCACCCCTAGGTCTAGTTGTGGTGTTGTTGTTGTATGAGGTGTTGTTTTTGTTCTTTGTGGTGGTCTTGTTGTCCTTTGTTGGATGTCCTTGGTGTGTTGGTGGGGAGCAATACTGTAGCATAGTAGTGGTTTGGAGCTCTAGAGAACAATGACAACATGCACCCCTAGGTCTAGTTGTGGTGTTGTTGTTGTATGAGGTGATGTTTTTGTTCTTTGTGGTGGTCTTGTTGTCCTTTGTTGGATGTCCTTGGTGTGTTGGTGGGGAGCAATACTGTAGCATAGTAGTGGTTTGGAGCTCTAGAGAACAATGACAAGCATGCACCCCTAGGTCTAGTTGTGGTGTTGTTGTTGTATGAGGTGTTGTTTTTGTTCTTTGTGGTGGTCTTGTTGTCCTTTGTTGGATGTCCTTGGTGTGTTGGTGGGGAGCAATACTGTAGCATAGTAGTGGTTTGGAGCTCTAGAGAACAATGACAAGCATGCACCCCTAGGTCTAGTTGTGGTGTTGTTGTTGTATGAGGTGTTGTTTTTGTTCTTTGTGGTGGTCTTGTTGTCCTTTGTTGGATGTCCTTGGTGTGTTGGTGGGAGCAATACTGTAGCATAGTAGTGGTTTGGAGCTCTAGAGAACAATGACAAGCATGCACCCCTAGGTCTAGTTGTGGTGTTGTTGTTGTATGAGGTGTTGTTTTTGTTCTTTGTGGTGGTCTTGTTGTCCTTTGTTGGATGTCCTTGGTGTGTTGGTGGGGAGCAATACTGTAGCATAGTAGTGGTTTGGAGCTCTAGAGAACAATGACAACATGCACCCCTAGGTCTAGTTGTGGTGTTGTTGTTGTATGAGGTGCTGTTTTTGTTCTTTGTGGTGGTCTTGTTGTCCTTTGTTGGATGTCCTTGGTGTGTTGGTGGGGAGCAATACTGTAGCATAGTAGTGGTTTGGAGCTCTAGAGAACAATGACAAGCATGCACCCCTAGGTCTAGTTGTGGTGTTGTTGTTGTATGAGGTGTTGTTTTTGTTCTTTGTGGTGGTCTTGTTGTCCTTTGTTGGATGTCCTTGGTGTGTTGGTGGGGAGCAATACTGTAGCATAGTAGTGGTTTGGAGCTCTAGAGAACAATGACAACATGCACCCCTAGGTCTAGTTGTGGTGTTGTTGTTGTATGAGGTGTTGTTTTTGTTCTTTGTGGTGGTCTTGTTGTCCTTTGTTGGATGTCCTTGGTGTGTTGGTGGGGAGCAATACTGTAGCATAGTAGTGGTTTGGAGCTCTAGAGAACAATGACAACATGCACCCCTAGGTCTAGTTGTGGTGTTGTTGTTGTATGAGGTGTTGTTTTTGTTCTTTGTGGTGGTCTTGTTGTCCTTTGTTGGATGTCCTTGGTGTGTTGGTGGGGAGCAATACTGTAGCATAGTAGTGGTTTGGAGCTCTAGAGAACAATGACAACATGCACCCCTAGGTCTAGTTGTGGTGTTGTTGTTGTATGAGGTGTTGTTTTTGTTCTTTGTGGTGGTCTTGTTGTCCTTTGTTGGATGTCCTTGGTGTGTTGGTGGGGAGCAATACTGTAGCATAGTAGTGGTTTGGAGCTCTAGAGAACAATGACAACATGCACCCCTAGGTCTAGTTGTGGTGTTGTTGTTGTATGAGGTGTTGTTTTTGTTCTTTGTGGTGGTCTTGTTGTCCTTTGTTGGATGTCCTTGGTGTGTTGGTGGGGAGCAATACTGTAGCATAGTAGTGGTTTGGAGCTCTAGAGAACAATGACAAGCATGCACCCCTAGGTCTAGTTGTGGTGTTGTTGTTGTATGAGGTGTTGTTTTTGTTCTTTGTGGTGGTCTTGTTGTCCTTTGTTGGATGTCCTTGGTGTGTTGGTGGGGAGCAATACTGTAGCATAGTAGTGGTTTGGAGCTCTAGAGAACAATGACAAGCATGCACCCCTAGGTCTAGTTGTGGTGTTGTTGTTGTATGAGGTGTTGTTTTTGTTCTTTGTGGTGGTCTTGTTGTCCTTTGTTGGATGTCCTTGGTGTGTTGGTGGGGAGCAATACTGTAGCATAGTAGTGGTTTGGAGCTCTAGAGAACAATGACAACATGCACCCCTAGGTCTAGTTGTGGTGTTGTTGTTGTATGAGGTGCTTGTTTTTGTTCTTTGTGGTGGTCTTGTTGTCCTTTGTTGGATGTCCTTGGTGTGTTGGTGGGAGCAATACTGTAGCATAGTAGTGGTTGTGGAGCTCTAGAGAACAATGACAGCATGCACCCCTAGGTCTAGTTGTGGTGTTGTTGTTGTATGAGGTGTTGTTTTTGTTCTTTGTGGTGGTCTTGTTGTCCTTGTTGGATGTCCTTGGTGTGTTGGTGGGGAGCAATACTGTAGCATAGTAGTGGTTTGGAGCTCTAGAGAACAATGACAACATGCACCCCTAGGTCTAGTTGTGGTGTTGTTGTTGTATGAGGTGTTGTTTTTGTTCTTTGTGGTGGTCTTGTTGTCCTTGTTGGATGTCCTTGGTGTGTTGGTGGGGAGCAATACTGTAGCATAGTAGTGGTTTGGAGCTCTAGAGAACAATGACAACATGCACCCCTAGGTCTAGTTGTGGTGTTGTTGTTGTATGAGGTGTTGTTTTTGTTCTTTGTGGTGGTCTTGTTGTCCTTTGTTGGATGTCCTTGGTGTGTTGTGGGGAGCAATACTGTAGCATAGTAGTGGTTTGGAGCTCTAGAGAACAATGACAACATGCACCCCTAGGTCTAGTCGTGTGTGTTGTTTGTATGAGGTGTTGTTTTTGTTCTTTGTGGTGGTCTTGTTGTCCTTTGTTGGATGTCCTTGGTGTGTTGGTGGGGGAGCAATACTGTAGCATAGTAGTGGTTTGGAGCTCTAGAGAACAATGACAACATGCACCCCTAGGTCTAGTTGTGGTGTTGTTGTTGTATGAGGTGTTGTTTTTGTTCTTTGTGGTGGTCTTGTTGTCCTTTGTTGGATGTCCTTGTGTGTTGGTGGGGAGCAATACTGTAGCATAGTAGTGGTTTGGAGCTCTAGAGAACAATGACAACATGCACCCTAGGTCTAGTTGTGGTGTTGTTGTTGTATGAGGTGTTGTTTTTGTTCTTTGTGGTGGTCTTGTTGTCCTTTGTTGGATGTCCTTGGTGTGTTGGTGGGGAGCAATACTGTAGCATAGTAGTGGTTTGGAGCTCTAGAATGTATGAGGTGTTGTTTTTGTTCTTTGTGGTGGTCTTGTTGTCCTTTGTTGGATGTCCTTGGTGTGTTGGTGGGGAGCAATACTGTAGCATAGTAGTGGTTTGGAGCTCTAGAGAACAATGACAGCATGCACCCCTAGGTCTAGTTGTGGTGTTGTTGTTGTATGAGGTGTTGTTTTTGTTCTTTGTGGTGGTCTTGTTGTCCTTTGTTGGATGTCCTTGGTGTGTTGGTGGGGAGCAATACTGTAGCATAGTAGTGGTTTGGAGCTCTAGAGAACAATGAAAGCATGCACCCCTAGGTCTAGTTGTGGTGTTGTTGTTGTATGAGGTGTTGTTTTTGTTCTTTGTGGTGGTCTTGTTGTCCTTTGTTGGATGTCCTTGGTGTGTTGGTGGGGAGCAATACTGTAGCATAGTAGTGGTTTGGAGCTCTAGAGAACAATGACAGACATGTCACCCCTAGGTCTAGTTGTGGTGTTGTTGTTGTATGAGGTGTGTTTTGTTCTTTGTGGTGGTCTTGTTGTCCTTTGTTGGATGTCCTTGGTGTGTTGGTGGGGAGCAATACTGTAGCATAGTAGTGGTTTGGAGCTCTAGAGAACAATGACAACATGCACCCCTAGGTCTAGTTGTGGTGTTGTTGTTGTATGGAGGTGTTGTTTTTGTTCTTTGTGGTGGTCTTGTTGTCCTTTGTTGGATGTCCTTGGTGTGTTGGTGGGGAGCAATACTGTAGCATAGTAGTGGTTTGGAGCTCTAGAGAACAATGACAACATGCACCCCTAGGTCTAGTTGTGGTGTTGTTGTGTATGAGGTGTTGTTTTGTTCTTTGTGGTGGTCTTGTTGTCCTTGTTGGATGTCCTTGGTGTGTTGGTGGGGAGCAATACTGTAGCATAGTAGTGGTTTGGAGCTCTAGAGAACAATGACAACATGCACCCCTAGGTCTAGTTGTGGTGTTGTTGTTGTATGAGGTGTTGTTTTTGTTCTTTGTGGTGGTCTTGTTGTCCTTTGTTGGATGTCCTTGGTGTGTTGGTGGGGAGCAATACTGTAGCATAGTAGTGGTTTGGAGCTCTAGAGAACAATGACAACATGCACCCCTAGGTCTAGTTGTGGTGTTGTTGTTGTATGAGGTGTTGTTTTTGTTCTTTGTGGTGGTCTTGTTGTCCTTTGTTGGATGTCCTTGGTGTGTTGGTGGGGAGCAATACTGTAGCATAGTAGTGGTTTGGAGCTCTAGAGAACAATGACAACATGCACCCCTAGGTCTAGTTGTGGTGTTGTTGTGTATGAGGTGATGTTTTTGTTCTTTGTGGTGGTCTTGTTGTCCTTTGTTGGATGTCCTTGGTGTGTTGGTGGGGAGCAATACTGTAGCATAGTAGTGGTTTGGAGCTCTAGAGAACAATGACAACATGCACCCCTAGGTCTAGTTGTGGTGTTGTTGTTGTATGAGGTGTTGTTTTTGTTCTTTGTGGTGGTCTTGTTGTCCTTTGTTGGATGTCCTTGGTGTGTTGGTGGGGAGCAATACTGTAGCATAGTAGTGGTTTGGAGCTCTAGAGAACAATGACAACATGTACCCCTAGGTCTAGTTGTGGTGTTGTTGTTGTATGAGGTGTTGTTTTTGTTCTTTGTGGTGGTCTTGTTGTCCTTTGTTGGATGTCCTTGGTGTGTTGGTGGGGAGCAATACTGTAGCATAGTAGTGGTTTGGAGCTCTAGAGAACAATGACAACATGCACCCCTAGGTCTAGTTGTGGTGTTGTTGTTGTATGAGGTGTTGTTTTTGTTCTTTGTGGTGGTCTTGTTGTCCTTTGTTGGATGTCCTTGGTGTGTTGGTGGGGAGCAATACTGTAGCATAGTAGTGGTTTGGAGCTCTAGAGAACAATGACAGCATGTACCCCTAGGTCTAGTTGTGGTGTTGTTGTATGAGGTGTTGTTTTTGTTCTTTGTGGTGGTCTTGTTGTCCTTTGTTGGATGTCCTTGGTGTGTTGGTGGGGAGCAATACTGTAGCATAGTAGTGGTTTGGAGCTCTAGAGAACAATGACAACATGCACCCCTAGGTCTAGTTGTGGTGTTGTTGTTGTATGAAGTGTTGTTTTTGTTCTTTGTGGTGGTCTTGTTGTCCTTTGTTGGATGTCCTTGGTGTGTTGGTGGGGAGCAATACTGTAGCATAGTAGTGGTTTGGAGCTCTAGAGAACAATGACAACATGCACCCTAGGTCTAGTTGTGGTGTTGTGTGTATGAGGTGCTGTTTTTGTTCTTTGTGGTGGTCTTGTTGTCCTTTGTTGGATGTCCTTGGTGTGTTGGTGGGGAGCAATACTGTAGCATAGTAGTGTTTGGAGCTCTAGAGAACAATGACACATGCACCCCTAGGTCTAGTTGTGGTGTTGTTGTTGTATGAGGTGTTGTTTTGTTCTTTGTGGTGGTCTTGTTGTCCTTTGTTGGATGTCCTTGGTGTGTTGGTGGGGAGCAATCTGTAGCATAGTAGTGGTTTGGAGCTCTAGAGAACAATGACAACATGTACCCTAGGGTCTAGTTGTGGTGTTGTTGTTGTATGAGGTGTTGTTTTTGTTCTTTGTGGTGGTCTTGTTGTCCTTTGTTGGATGTCCTTGGTGGTTAGAGGGGGAGCAATACTGTAGCATAGTAAGTGGTTTGGAGCTCTAGAGAACAATGACACCATGCATCCCCTAGGTCTAGTTGTGGTGTTGTTGTTGTATGAGGTGTTGTTTTGTTCTTTGTGGTGGTCTTGTTGTCCTTTGTTGGATGTCCTTGGTGTGTTGGTGGGGAGCAATACGTAGCATAGTAGTGGTTTGGAGCTCTAGAGAACAATGACAACATGCACCCCTAGGTCTAGTTGTGGTGTTGTTGATGTATGAGGTGTTGTTTTGTTCTTTGTGGTGGTATTGTTGTCCTTTGTTGGATGTCCTTGGTGTGTGGTGGGGAGCAATACTGTAGCATAGTAGTGGTTTCGGAGCTCTAGAGAACAATGACAGCATGCTACCCCTAGGTCTAGTTGGTGGTGTGTTGTGTATGAGTGGTGTTTTGTTCTTTGTGGTGGTCTTGTTGTCCTTTGTTGGATGTCCTTGGTGTGTTGGTGGGGAGCAATACTGTAGCATAGTAGTGGTTTGGAGCTCTAGAGAACAATGACAACATGCACCCCTAGGTCTAGTTGTGGGTTGTTGTTGTATGAGGTGTTGTTTTTGTTCTTTGTGGTGGTCTTGTTTGTCCTTTGTTGGATGTCCTTGGTGTGTTGGTGGGAGCAATACTGTAGCATAGTAGTGGTTTGGAGCTCTAGAGAACAATGACAACATGCACCCCTTAGGTCTAGTTGTGGTGTTGTTGTTGTATGAGGTGTGTTTTTGTTCTTGTGGTGGTCTTGTTGTCTTTCGTTGGATGTCCTTGGTGTTGGTGGGGAGCAATACTGTAGCATAGTAGTGGTTTGGAGCTCTAGAGAACAATGACAGCATGCACCCCTAGGTCTAGTTGTGGTGTTGTTGTTGTATGAGGTGTTGTTTTTTTCTTTGTGGTGGTCTTGTTGTCCTTGTTGGATGTCCTTGGTGTGTTGGTGGGGAGCAATACTGTAGCATAGTAGTGGTTTGGAGCTCTAGAGAACAATGACAACATGCACCCCTAGGTCTAGTTGTGGTGTTGTTGTTGTATGAGGTGTTGTTTTTGTTCTTTGTGGTGGTCTTGTTGTCCTTTGTTGGATGTCCTTGGTGTGTTGGTGGGGAGCAATACTGTAGCATAGTAGTGGTTTGGAGCTCTAGAGAACAATGACAGCATGCACCCCTAGGTCTAGTTGTGGTGTTGTTGTTGTATGAGGTGTTGTTTTTGTTCTTTGTGGTGGTCTTGTTGTCTCTTGTTGGATGTCCTTGGTGTGTTAGAGGGGAGCAATACTGTAGCATAGTAGTGGTTTGGAGCTCTAGAGAACAATGACAGCATGCACCCCTAGGTCTAGTTGTGGTGTTGTTGTATGAGGTGTTGTTTTTGTTCTTTGTGGTGGTCTTGTTGTCCTTTGTTGGATGTCCTTGGTGTGTTGGTGGGAGCAATACTGTAGCATAGTAGTGGTTTGGAGCTCTAGAGAACAATGACAAATGCACCCCTAGGTCTAGTTGTGGTGTTGTTGTTGTATGAGGTGTTGTTTTTGTTCTTTGTGGTGGTCTTGTTGTCCTTTGTTGGATGTCCTTGGTGTGTTGGTGGGGAGCAATACTGTAGCATAGTAGTGGTTTGGAGCTCTAGAGAACAATGACAACATGCACCCCTAGGTCTAGTTGTGGTGTTGTTGTTGTATGAGGTGTTGTTTTTGTTCTTTGTGGTGGTCTTGTTGTCCTTTGTTGGATGTCCTTGGTGTGTTGGTGGGGAGCAATACTGTAGCATAGTAGTGGTTTGGAGCTCTAGAGAACAATGACAACATGCACCCCTAGGTCTAGTTGTGGTGTTGTTGTGTATGAGGTGTTGTTTTTGTTCTTTGTGGTGGTCTTGTTGTCCTTTGTTGGATGGTCCTGGTGTGTTGGTGGGGAGCAATACTGTAGCATAGTAGTGGTTTGGAGCTCTAGAGAACAATGACAACATGCACCCCTAGGTCTAGTTGTGGTGTTGTTGTTGTATGAGGTGTTGTTTTTGTTCTTTGTGGTGGTCTTGTTGTCCTTTGTGGATGTCCTTGGTGTGTTGGTGGGGAGCAATACTGTAGCATAGTAGTGGTTTGGAGCTCTAGAGAACAATGACAGCATGCACCCCTAGGTCTAGTGTGGTGTTGTTGTTGTATGAGGTGTTGTTTTGTTCTTTGTGGTGGTCTTGTTGTTTGTTGGATGTCCTGGTGTGTTGGTGGGGAGCAATACTGTAGCATAGTAGTGGTTTGGAGCTCTAGAGAACAATGACAAATGCACCCCTAGGTCTAGTTTGGGTTGGTGTTGTATGAGGTGTTGTTTTTGTTCTTTGTGGTGGTCTTGTTGTCCTTTGTTGGATGTCCTTGGGTGTTGGGGGGAGCAATACTGTAGCATAGTAGTGGTTTGGAGCTCTAGAGAACAATGACAACATGCACCCTAGGTCTAGTTGTGGTGTTGTTGGTATGGGTGTTGTTTTGTTCTTTGTGGTGGTTGTTGTCCTTTGTTGATGTCCTTGGTGTGTTAGAGGGGAGCAATACTGTAGCATAGTAGTGGTTTGGAGCTCTAGAGAACAATGACAACATGCACCCCTAGGTCTAGTGTGGTGTTGTTGTTGTATGAGGTGTTGTTTTTGTTCTTTGTGGTGGTCTTGTTGTCCTTTGTTGGATGTCCTTGTGTGTGTTGGTGGGGAGCAATACTGTAGCATAGTAGTGGTTGGAGCTCTAGAGAACAATGACAGCATGCACCCCTAGGTCTAGTTGTGTGTTGTTGTGTGTATGAGGTGATGTTTTTGTTCTTTGTGGTGGTCTTGTTGTCCTTTGTTGGATGTCCTTGGTTGGTTGGGGAGCAATACTGTAGCATAGTAGTGGTTTGGAGCTCTAGAGACAATGACAACATGCACCCCTAGGTCTAGTTGTGGTGTTGTTGTTATGAGGTGTTGTTTTTGTTCTTTGTGGTGGTCTTGTTGTCCTGTTTGGATGTCCTTGGTGTGTTGGTGGGGAGCAATACTGTAGCATAGTAGTGGTTGGAGCTCTAGAGAACAATGACAACATGCACCCCTAGGTCTAGTTGTGGTGTTGTTGTTGTATGAGGTGTTGTTTTTGTCTTTGTGGTGGTCTTGTTGTCCTTTTGGATGTCCTTGGTGTGTGGTGGGGAGCAATACTGTAGCATAGTAGTGGTTTGGAGCTCTAGAGAACAATGACAACATGCACACCTAGGTCTAGTTGTGGTGTTGTTGTTGATGAGGTGTTGTTTTTGTTCTTTGTGCC
>CANXME010000386.1:0-103617 GCA_948144175.1 Closterium sp. NIES-65
GGGGGGAGGGGCGCAGTGCGGTAGGGGAAGAGACGGTAGTAAGGCACCGACTCATCAAAGGTGACGTCCTGGGAGGACAGAACACGGCGCGAGGTGGGGTGGTAGAACCGCCAACCAGGCGCGTCAGGGGGGGAAGCCAAGGAAGACGCAGGGAACAGCACGAGAGGACAGCTTGTCCGCAGACAAGTCGCGGACAAACGCCGGAGATCCCTAGACCCAAAACGCAGACACATCGCCAACCTTCCCCGTCCACCGTAAGGTGGGGGAGGTCTCTGGCAAGGAGACCCGGGGCTGAAGGTTGAGCTGATGCGTCGCGTACTGAACGCTAACGGCCACAGAAAATGGGGAGTAGCCGCATGGATCATGGACGTACGAGCGACGTCCATGACCATGCCAATGCGGCGCTCAGCAATCCCATTTTGCTATGGAGAGGCCGGAAGCGTGAAGGTCTGGCGGATGCCCTGTGCACGACAGAAGGCTCCCAGACGGGCAGAGGAAAATTGCCCGCCTCTGTCAGAGTGCAGACGAAGAACAGGAAACTCTGAGCCGAAACTCTCTCTGAGCTGGAGACGAGCTGCGCGAATCCAGTCGATCAGCACCTCAGTGACGTCACCCTTGCTGCACAAGGGGATCACTGTGGTGTAACGCGAGTAGTCGTCAACCACCAACAGGAAGTAACGCTCGTGACCCTGGCCACGGACGCGCGAGGGGCCCCACACGTCCATGTGAAGAGTCTGCAGAGGAGCCTCTATCGGAGGAAACTCGGAGGAGTGAGGAGCGGCGCGCTGCCGCCCCTCGACGCAGGGGACGCAGGTAGGGGCCGGCCCCGGAGGTAGGGGAGGGAGAGACCGGGGAAGACCAGAGACAAGGACACGGGAGGCCATGCCTCGGAGACGAGGCAGGGAGGGGTGACCAAGGCGATGGTGCCAAAGGAGAGTCTGGTGGGAGAGGAGACGACACGAGCAGGGAGCAGACTCAGGATCAGACGCGGACGTGTTGAACAAGGAATGGAATGACTAAGAATGAAATGAGTACAAATATGGAAACCTAGAAATGTGTACCCCCTATCGGCTAACCCACTGTAGCCTAAAGAACTACAACAATATATATAATGTTGACACACCCCCATAGGCGAAGTGGGGGAGAACTAGGGGTCACAAGACCAGTCAAGTAAAGCAAAGCAAAGCAAGCTCAGGGTGGATCACAATGTCACCACACAATCCGAGCACACGTTCAAGGCCACAAGGCCAGTTCACATGCAGGAGGACACAAATATATAAGACTAAACAAGCAAGAGTTGAGATATATATATGTAACTGTACAAACAGGGTCAAGAAGAGAGCAAGTGAGGCAAGACAGACACAAGACCCAGCTGGGTACAGCAGCGCTGATGATCACAAGGTGCAAGTGCCTTGGTGAAAACATCAGCAGTGTTGGCCTCAGAGGCCACATACGCAAGTCGCAACTGACCACGCTGCTGTAGCTCACAAGCAAGGAAGTAGCGGAAAGCAATGTGCTTTGTTTCTGTTGCTCCAGTACTCTGCTCTCGCACAAGGCCAGCATTGGCCTTGTTATCGACGTACAGGGACTTGGAGAGAGAACTAGGCGGCTCTCCAAAGGATCCGGTCACAGCAGGTCAGGTGAGCCGCCCCCCCCCCCCCCCCGAAGCTCCTTGAGCAGGCCATGGCCCCTGCGTAGATCTCAGCCTCAAACTGGAGCCGAGAAACAGAAGACGGAGCGAGTAGTCACGAACGAAACAGAGCCGGGAACCAAGGCTATGAGGTGTAGCCCTGATGACGACCGCTGCGTAGCCTGGTGTCGTCAGCCCAAAGAAGCGTTCCTGCCTGGCCCAGTGAGGACCACTGGACTGCGCCCTCCAAGCACTAGCCCCATGCTCGACGTACTGCACAAGTAGCGCTAACCACACTCTTCGCTGCCGGTTCCATTGTGCTCTGGTCGGTGTCTCCCAGGAGCAACATACGTGCAAGAATGCTAAGAGGGTATGCAAGGTCAGGTCGTGTTGCAGGTCATTAGGTACATGAGACAGCCAACAAGCTCTGGGGTACGGGCCACTCGACTCCTACGGACTCATCCGAAGGCAGAGCTGAGAGCGAGTGGCGAGTGAGACAGAGGAGTGGCCTGAGGCGAGGAGTACGTGAACCGAAGCGCTGAAGGACCTGCTGCACCATGTGGTGACTGAGTCAGGGTAATGGTGCGGCGTGCTCTGTCCCGGGTGATCTGCAAGCCAAGGTAGCTGGGCGCAGTTCACCAGGTCAGTGCACGTGTTGTCTCTTCTTCTGCAGCTCGGACTTCACGTAGGCGAGTCCAGCAGTGTCAGCAGTGGCAAAGACCAAGTCGTCGACGTACACGAGGATGTAGAACAGCGGCAGAGAAGTGTCGGTGCGTAGAATCAGCGATGGGTCGGCAATAGAAGGAGCAAACCCAAGTGCCGCCAGCGAGTCCTCAGTGTGTCGTGCCACTCACGCGGCGCCTGGACGAGATTGTAGACTGGACGCCGGAGACCTCCACTGGGTACCAGGAGGGAAAGACCCAGTGAAGCCAGGTGGGGCGACGCAGCCAGATCTCCTCGTGCAGGCTGCCCTGCAAGGAAAGTGTGCTTGAAGTTGAGAGAGTGAAGCTCGTAGTCCCTGTGAGCAGCAACGTGCAGCAGTACCCGAAGAGTGGTCTTCTTTGGGGTGGGGGGAATAGGTATGAAAGTAGTCAACCTCCATGCCGCTGACTGAAACCACGAGCCACGTAACGCGCCTTGAAGACAGGCGGCAGAACCCGGACGGCCGCTTCACCCTGAAGATCCACATAGCCACTGACGATGTTCGCCCTAGGAGGGGGAACAGCGTCAACGTAGGTGCCTGTGGACTTCCAGGAAGCCATCTCTGCATCCATAGCTGCCTGCCACTGAGAGGAGTAGGGACCCTCTATCGGCCTCCGCGTAAGAGCGCGGAGTCGGGATGTCTAGTGCATCCGGGTCTCCCTCAGGGGCGAGCAGTACAGACGCGAGATGAGGTGAAGCGGCGGCTAGACACTGGAACTCCTCCTTGCCTGTCCTCAAGGACGTCCGTGCCAAGGGCACAACGCACCCCCGACGGACGGAGGGACAGAGAGGACGCAGACTCAGCGACAAGACTAGCAGCGTAGTCTAAACAACAGCGAGCAGCAAAGTCGACGAGCCTCAGCAACTAGGCAGACGCAGTAGAAGACTCGAAGGAAGGGTCCGTGACGGCAGTGGCAAGGAGACGCGTGATAAGTAGGACTAGCAGCACGAAGAGAGTCCGACGCAGGGTCGGCAAGAGTAGGAAGAGAGGACGCAGGAGGAGAAGGCAAAGGAGCACGCAGAGGAGCAGTAGACGGACGCAGAGACATCCGGTGCGTGCCAGGGGCAGGAGGAGGACGCGGACGCGAACTACGAGCACCAGTCGCTAGCAGGACGGACAGGCGACGCATGGGCGAGACGCAGACTCACAACGATCAGTAAGACCCACCAGTAGGACCAGTGTAAGGAGAAGGAGCAGGAAGTGGGGAGGCCGGCTGCCATTGTAGCTGTGACTGGTCAGGATGTGGACACTCTAAAGGAGGGGGAGGACCAGGAGGAGGCGAGAGACCAAGAACCTGCTGAAGGAGCGGAACGAAGTACGGCTGAGGGCGCGCGGCGACTCCAGACACAGCAGGTACAGCACCAGTGCCCCCAGCTGCAGCATCCAACACCCGAGTCCGCAGCACCAGCAGGGACTCCAACACCAGGGTCCGCAGCACCAGCAGCAAGCTCCAACAGCCTGGTCCTCAGCACCAGCAGCAGCTCCAACGCCCGGGTCCGCAGCACCAGCAGCACCTCCAACGCCTGGGTCCGCAGCACCAGCAGCACCTCCAACGCCCGGGTCCGCAGCACCAGCAGCAGCTCCAACGCCCGGGTCCGCAGGACCAGCAGCAGCTCCAACGCCCGGGTCCGCAGCACCAGCAGGGACTCCAACACCAGGGTCCTCACCACCAGCAGCAGCTCCAACACCCAAGTCCTCAGCACCAGCAGCAGCTCCACACCTCGAGTCCTCAGCAACAGCCGCAGCTCCAACGCCCGGGTCCTCAGCACCAGCACCAGCACCAACGCCCGGGTCTGCAGCACCAGTAGTAGCGAGGTCCGAGAGACGAGGCGCGCCACTCCGAAGTGTGCAACGGCGCTCGTAACCACTCACGGATCCGCTCACGAGAGGGGAGCTCCCGACTAGGAGGAGAAGTACCAGTACCAGTCTCCGTGCGCGCCTGGTCCGAGAGGTACCTCTCCCGAGGCTGGAGTACTGTAAGTACCACTCACGCAACTGCTCCGAGGAGAGGTCTCGTCCAGGTGTAGGACCCCCTGGCCCAGCACCGCCAGAGTCAGAACTCTCAGACCCAGCATCCCCAGGCTCAGCACCCCCAGTCACAGCACCCCCAGGCTCAGCACCCCCAGTCACACCACCCCTAGGCTCAGCACCCCCAGTGTCCGCACCCCCAGGCTCAGCACCCCCAGCGTCCGCACCCCCAAGCTCAGCACCCCCAGCAGGACGAGAGTCGACAGCTACCTCAACACGCTCGACCGGGTCTACCTGAGACACACCTGAGGAGCGGCACCCTGAGGGGGGAGGGGGGTCTACGACCAGCAGCACCTGGCGCGAGGAAGAGAGGCGGGGGTGGGAGCGGGGCAGTGCGGGTAGGGGAAGAGGCGGTAGTAGGGGACAGACTCGTCCTGAGAGGGCAAGACCCGGCGCGAGGTGGCGTGGTAAAACTGCCAGCCAGGCGCGTCCGGAACGAAGCCGAGGAAGACGCAGGGAACAGCACGAGAGGAGAGCTTGTCCGCAGACGAATCGCGGACAACAGCTCGAGATCCCCAGACTCGGAAACGCGACGCATCGCCAACCTCCCCCGTCCACAGCTGTGTGGGCGAGGTCTCCGGCAAGGAGACACGGGGCCAGAGGTTGAGCTGATGCGCAGCGTACCGGACCGCAAACGGCCACAGAAAGTGGGGGGCAGCCGCATGGATCAAGGAGGTACGAGCGACCTCCATGACCAGGCCAATGCGGCGCTCCGCAACCCCATTCTGCTGTGGAGAGGCCGGAAGCGTGAACGACTGCTCAATGCCGTGCTCAGCACAGTAGGCTGCCAAGAGGTCTGAGGAGAACTCACCACCTCTGTCAGAGTGCAAGCGCAGGACATGAAAGTCCGAGCGAAAACGCTCGCTAAGCTGGAGATGAGCTCTGCGAATCCAAAGGATCAAAACATCAGGGACCTCACCCTTGGTGCGCAAGGGGAAGACCGTGGTGTAGCGCGAGTAGTCGTCAACAACAATCAGGAAGTATCTCTCCTGACCCTGGACCACGGACGCGGGCTTGGCCCCACACGTACCATGTGGAGCGTCTGCAAAGGAGCAAGTCATCGGGGGAAACGAGGAGGAGTGAGGAGCGGCGCGCATGCCGCCCCTCGACACAGGGAAGGCAGGGGAGGAGCAGGCGAGGGTGGGAGAGGAGGGAGGACCCTGGGAAGACCAGAGACAAGGTACCGGGAGTGCATGGCACGAAGGCGCTGCACAGACGGGTGGCCAAGTCGGTGGTGCCAGAGGACAGTCTCGTGCGCTAGAGAGCGACACGAGCAAGGGGCAGACAGCTGACCTGACGCGGACGCAAACGCAGACGCAGACGCAGCGACCTGAGGGGAGGCAGTAGTCAGTGTGTACAGGTCCAACCCCGGCTGCCGGGTGAAGGTAGCCAAGTGGCGGCCCGTACGAGCACACGTGCAGTGTGTCACACGCTCGTAGGCAAGGGTGAACTGGTGAACACCCCCGTCCTGGAGAGCACAAACCTGCCACCAAGTTCGTGGAGAACGAGGGGAGGTGGAGACCTAACAGTGTGCCCGACGGGACCGCAAGACAGGGAAGGACAGTGGAGGAGGTCGCAATGACCGGACCCCCAGAGGGGTCAGCAAGGGAGACAGCAACTGGCCGAGCAAGAGGCTCAAGGGCAGTGCGGTCACGAAAGAAACAGCGAGAGGCACCTGAGTCCAGCGTGAAGGTGTGCAGTGCTGTAGTCGACACCGTACCAGGGGGGGCAGACACGGACGCACCTAGTGCAGCAGCCTCACCAGCACCTGGAGTAGCAGACACGTGGGTACCGTGAGCGGCAAACGCACTAGGCCTAATGCCCGGGTCGGGCGGGACACTCAGGTACTCAGAACCCTCTCCACTAGTAGACATCACATACATGGCAGATAGAATAGCATCAAAGTCTAGAGCATAGATGTCAATCCCCTTCTTCCGGAGATCAAGCCAGCGGGGCAGCTCAGTGGCCTGAGGGAACTGAACACGCCAAGCCTCGCTCAGACGAGCGAAGCAACGCTGTGTGGCGTGCGGTCCCCCACACCGCTGGCCAGTGCGGTCACCAGTGCGAATGACGTACGTGCAGCAAAGGCCACCCCCCCCCCCCCCCCCCCGTGCTGAGAGTACCACTCACGGACCTCCTGGGGCGAGGGAGTGTGCTGTTGTCCCTGGCCACCGCCAGTGCCGCCACGACCACCACCCCCTCCACCACCTCCTCAAGCACCCCAACCCTGCCGGCGCCTCGTCTGCCGCCACCCCCACTACCTCCTCCGCCCCGGCCACCTCCCCCGCCGCTGCCGCCACCCCCACCACCGCTGCCCCCTCCCCCACCCGCGCCACCCCCCCCGCCACCACCTCCCCCACCACCGCCACCCCCGCTGTCACCACTACCGCCCTTGCCCCCTTTGCCCTTGCCGCTGCGGCGTCCGCTCGAAGCAGACGCAGTCCCGACCTTCTCACCACCAAGGAGGTCGACAACAGTAGCAGAGGCAACAGAGGGAAGAAGGGGGGAGGGAGAACACCCCTCAAAGAACGGGGTATGGGGGTCACCGCAAGAGGCACCTACAGCGACTATGCTAGCCTCGGCTGCAAGGAGTTCCTTCTCGAGGAGGGCAATGGTGAGCTCGGTGGGGCAGCGAGCGAGGAAGTGGTCCCTGATCGAGCGGAGCGAGTCAGGGAGGCGCGTGACTAGGTGGTAGAGAGTGAGCCAGAGCGGGGGTGGGTCCGTGGCGAGGAACTCATCAGGCATAGCGGCGCGGAAGCAAGCCTCACTAGTGCGGAGGTGGGTAATGAGGTCAGCGATAGTGTGAAAGGAAGCTAAGTCGGGGAACAGGTAGGGAAGAGAGAGACGGCCTAGAGTAGCAGAGGCCGGTGAGGAGTAGCGGGCAACGAGAGCAGTGTACAGTGCCTGTGCAGTCTTGTGCTGCTCAAAGTGCTCGCGCTCATCTATCGGCAGAGAGTTGCGAATAGTGAAGCGAGCATGGGCGTCACGAGTCTGCCACTGTGAGCCAGCAGTGCTGTCGGCAGTAGCAACAGGCGCAGTAGCGTGGCCTAGGGCGTGGTCGTACAGCAAGATGTCTTCCTTGGCAGTGAGCTGTAGGAAGAGGTGTAGGTCATCAAGCCAGGTGTCGAACTTCACTAGGCGGCCCTCAGCATCAAAGGCTAGCACAGGAGGGCTAGCCATAGTAGCAGCAGTTGTAAAAGCAGTAGGAGCAGTAGGGTAGGTAGGTAAGGCGGCGCAACTCGGTACAGGTAGGGCAGCGCGGCTCGGGTCGGGCGGCTCGGTTCGGGCGGCTCGGTTTCGTTAGGGCCGGGCTGTTCGGTGCGGGCGGCGCGGTCTGAGTGGGGCCGTGCGAGGCGGCTAAGGGGAGCGCGGGGAGCGGGTGGGGTTAGGGACGGGGCCGACGCGGGCCGAGAGGGGTAGGGACGTGGCCGACGCTGGCTGATAGGGGTAGGGACGGGGCCAACGCGGGCTGTGAGGGGTAGGGACGGGGCCGACGCGGGCCTCTAGGGGTAGGGACGGGGCCGACGCGGGCCTCTAGGGGTAGGATCAGGGCCGTCGCAGGCCTCTAGGGTAGAGGACGGGGACGTCGCGGGCCTCTAGGGGTAGGCGTGGGGCCGACGCGGGCCTCTAGGGGACGAGTTCGGGGCCGACGCGGGCCGTTAGGGTTAAGCGCGGGGCCGATTCGGGGCCTCTAGGTGCAGCAGCGCGGGGCCTACAGGGGCTCTAGAGCCGAGAACAGAAGACGAGCGGGTAGCCCGCCACGAAACAGAGCCGGAACCAAGGCTGAAGGTGTAACCCTGTGACGACCGCTGCGTAGCCTGGTCGTCAGCCCAAGAAGCGTCCGCGTGCCCAGTGAGGACCACTGGACTGCGCCCTCCAAGCACTAGCCCCATGCCCGACGTACTGCACAAGTAGCGCAACACCCTCTTCGCTGCAGCCATGTGCTCTGGTCGGTGTCTCCCAGGAGCAACATAGCGTGCGAGAATGCTAAGAGGGTATGCAAGGTCAGGTCGTGTGCAGGTCATCAGGTACATGAGGCAGCCAACAAGCTCTGCATACGGGCCACTCGACTCTACGGACTCATCCGAAGGCAGAGCTGAGAGCGAGTGGCGAGTAGGCAGAGGAGTGGCCTGAGGCGAGGAGTACGTGAAGCCGAAGCGCTGAAGGACCTGCTGCACCATGTGTGACTGAGTCAGGGTAATGGTGCGGCGTGCTCTGTCCCGGGTGATCTGCAAGCCAAGGTAGCTGCGCAGTTCACCCAAGTCTGTGCACGTGTGTCTCTTCTGCAGCTCGGACTTCACGTAGGCAAGTCCAGCAGTGTCAGCTGTGGCAAAGACCAAGTCGTCGACGTACACGAGGATGTAGAACGGCGGCAGAGAGGTGTCGGTGCGAAGAAACAGCGACGGGTCGGCAATAGAGGGAGCAAACCCAAGTGCCGCCAGCGTAGTCCTCAGTGTGTCGTGCCACTCACGTGGCGCCTGGCGGAGACCGTAGACTGGACACCGGAGACTCCACTGGGTACCAGGAGGGAAAGACCCAGTGAAGCCAGGTGGGCGACGCAGCCAGATCTCCTCGTGCAGGCTACCCTGCAAGAAAGCAGTGCTGAAGTCGAGAGAGTGCAGCTCGTAGTCACGGTGAGCAGCAACGTGCAGCAGTACCCGAAGAGTGGTCATCTTCGGGGTGGGGGAGAAGGTCTGAAAGTAGTCAACCCCCTTCCGCTGACTGAAGCCACGAGCCACGTAACGCGCCTTGAAGACAGGCGGAGAACCCAACGGCCGCTTCACCCTGAAGATCCACATGCCACTGACGATGTTCGCCCCAGGAGGGGGAACAGCGTCAACGTAGGTGCCTGTGGACTTCCAGGAAGCCATCTCTGCATCCATAGCTGCCTGCCACTGAGAGGAGTAGGGACCCTCTATCGCCTCCGCGTAAGAGCGCGGAGTCGGGATGTCTAGTGCATCCGGGTCTCCCTCTGGGGCTAGCAGTACAGACGCGAGATGAGGTGAAGCGGCGGCCAGACAGCGGAACTCCTCTTGCCGGTCCTCAAGGACGTCCGTGCCAAGGGCACACTCACCCCCGACAGACGGAGGACAGGCCGAGTCAGACTCAGCGACAAGACTAGCAGCGTAGTCCAGACGACAGCGCGCAGCAAAGTCGACGAGCTCAGTGACAAGGGCAGACGCAGCAGACGACTCGAAAGAAGGGTCAGTGACAGCAGTAGCGAGGAGACGCGTGACAGTAGGACTGGCAGCACGAAGAGAGTCGGACTCTGGGTCGGCAAGAGCAGGAAGAGAGGAAGCAGGAGGAGAAGGCAAAGGGGCACGCAGAGGAGCAGTGGACGGACGCAGAGACATCCGGTGCGTGCCAGGGACAGGACGAGGACGCTGACGCGAACCGCGACCACTCGGGCGCGCAGCACGAACGGGCGACGTACGACGAGACGCAGGCTCACGACGCTCAGTAAGACCTCCTCTCGGACCAGTGTAGGGAGAAGGAGCAGGCAAAGGGGAGGCAGGCTGTAGCTGTGACTGTGACGAGACAGGCTGTGGACCCTCTAAGGAAGGAGGAGGAGGACCAGGAGAAGGTGTAAGACCAAGAACCTGCTGCAGGAGCGGAACGAAGTACGTTCGTGGCCGCGTGGCGACGCCAGAAACAGCAGGGACAGCACCTGTACCCCCAGGAGGAGTACCCGCTCCAGCAGCACCTCCAACAGCACCTCCATTGGCTCCAGAACCTCCAGTAGTAGCACCAGGAGTACTGCCAGTCGGACCGCCAGTGGTAGTCTCAGCGCCAACACCCTCAGCAGCACCAGCTCTAGGAGAACCCTCAGACCCAGCAGCTCCAGCACCCACAATAGAGCACCTCCGGGACGCTCGGCAGCAGCACCCTTTGCAGCCGAAGAACCTCCAGCACCAGGAGCACGCCTCCAGCGCCGGGCAAACCACTCACACAGCTCCTGAAGGGGAAGCGGCTCTCGGCGAGACGAAGCACCGCCAGGCGGAGCACCCCCTGGTCCAGCGCCCCCAGGCTCAGCACCTCCAGACACCGCACCCCCAGGCTCAGCACCCCCAGGCGCAGCACCCCCAGGCTCAGCACCCCCAGGCTCAGCACCCCCAGGCTCAGCACCCCCAGACGCAGCACCCCCAGGCTCAGCACCCCCAGACACCGCACCCCCAGGCTCAGCACCCCCAAGCGTAGCGCCTCCAGTCCCAGCACCCCCAGGCTCAGCTCCCGCAGCAGCACCAGAGTCACGAGTGACCTCGACAGGCTCGACCGCGTCTACCTGGGACACACCTGAAGGGGCAGGACCCTGAGGGGGGAGGGGGTCTACCGGGGGGGGACCTGGTACCAAGAAGAGTGGGGGCGGGGGGAGGGACGGAGTGCGGTAGGGGAAGAGGCGGTAGTAGGGTACCGACTCGTCGAACGTGACATCCTGGGAGAACAGAACACGTCGAGAGGTGGGGTGGTAGAACTGCCACCCAGGGGCGTCGGGGGGGAACCCCAGGAAGACGCAGGGAGAAGCGCGAGGGGACAGTTTGTCCGCAGACAGGTCGCGAACAAACGCCCGAGATCCCAAGACCCGGAACGCCGACGCATCGCCAACCTTCCCCGTCAACAGCAGGGCTGGGGAGGTCTCCGGGCTGGAGACCCTGGGGTGAAGATTGATCTGGTGCGCCGCGTACCTGACCGCAAACGGCCACAGAAAATGGGGAGCTGCCGCATGCATCATGGACGTACGAGCGACGTCCATGACCATGCCCATGCGGCGCTCTGCAATCCCATTCTGCTGCGGTGAGTCCGGAAGCGTGAAGGTCTGACGGATGCCTCGCGCACGACAGTAGGCACGCAGAAGGCCAGAGGAGAACTCTCCGCCTCTGTCCGAGTGCAGACGCAAAACAGGGAGGTCAGAGCCAAAGCTCTGCCTAAGCTGGAGACGAGCCGCGCGGATCCAGTCGATCAGCACCGCAGTGACATCACCCTTGCTGCGCAAGGGGAAGACTGTGGTGTATCGCGAGTAGTCGTCAACAACAAGCAGGAAGTAGCGCTCCTGACCCTGTCCACGGACGCGGGCTGGGCCCCACACGTCCATGTGAAGCGTCTGCAACGGGGCCTCTGTCGGAGGAAACTGGGAGGAGTGAGGGGCAGCACGCTGGCGCCGCTCAACACAGGGGACACAGGCAGGGCCAGGGCCCTGAGGAAGGGGAGGGAGGGACCGGGGAAGACCAGACACTAGAAGACGGGAGGCCATACCTCTGAGCCGAAGCAGAGAGGGGTGGCCAAGGCGGTGGTGCCAGAGGAGGGTCTCGTGCGACAGACGGCGACACGAACAGGGGGCAGACTCAGGACCAGACCTGGACGCTGAAGCAAACACCTGACCAAAAGAAGGGACCCTACCAGACCCAGCACCTGGAGGAGAAGCAGTGGTCATTGTGTACAGGCTCGACCCTGGCCGACGTGTAAACGTAGCCAGGTGGCGACCTGTGCTAGCCTCCGTGCAGTGTGTCACCCGCTGACGAGCAGGAGTGAACTGGTGGACACCCGCATCCTGTAGGTCAGCACCACTCACTAGGTTCGTCGAGAACGAGGGGAGGTAGAGACCAGACAGGGTGCCAGAGGGGGCCGCCGGACACGGGAGGACAGTGGAGAAGCGAGACAGGACAGGCCCCCCAGAGGGGTCAGCTAGGGACACCGCAACCGGCCGACTCAGCGGCGTGAGAGTGGTGCGGTCCCGAAAGAAGGAGCGAGAGGCCCCAGAGTCTAGGGTGAAGGTGTGAGAGGCCGAAGCCGACACAGTACCTGAGAGGGCAGACTCACCAGTACCTGAGCGTACAGGCGCAGTGGCACCTAGCGCAGCAGCCTTACAGGCACCTAGAGCAGCAGTACCAATGCCCGGGTCGGGCGGGAAACACCGGTAACAGTCATCCTCATCACTACCAGTCACAGCATACATAGCAGTAAGGATAGCATCAAAGTCAAGATCATAAATAGCTACACCAGCCCTAGACAGCTCTCCCCAGCGGGGGATCTCAGCGGCCTCCGGAAACTGCTGACGCCAGGCGTCGGTCAGGCGGCCAAAGCAGCGGCGGGCGGTGTGGGTGCCTCCACACTTCTCACCCGCGCGGTCGCCGATGCGAAGAACGTAGGGGCAGGGACCAAACGCCCCACCACGCTGACGCTGCAAGTACCACTCACGGAGCTGCTGAGGGGCGGGGATGGTGCGAGAGCGCTGCTGCTGCTGTGGCTGCTGCTGCTGCTGCTGCTGGCGCTGACCACCCCCAGTGCTGCTCCGCTGGGACGAGCCACTCCGACCCCCGCCTCCACCGCCACCCCCGCCTCCACCGCCACCGCCGCCTCCACCGCCACCGCCCCCACCGGCACCCTCGCCCCCGCCGCTCCCACCGCCTCCTCCGCTACCACCTCCGCCGCCACCTCCGCCTCCACCGCCGCCACCAGTACCTCCACTCCCACCACCACCTCCACTGCCACCCCCACTCCCCCCGCCGGCCCCACCTCCTCCGCCACTGCCCCCGCTAGCTCCACCCGCTCCCTTGCCCCCCTTGCCCTTGCCAGAGCGGCGCCTACCGCTGGGGGCAGACGCCGCACCGACCGACTCAAAACCAGCGAGGTCGGCCGCAGCAGCAGAGGCGACAGAGGGCAGCAGGGGGGAAGGAGAACACCCCTCAAAGATGGGGGTGCGAGGGTCACCACGGGAGGCCCCTACAGCGACTATGCTCTTCTCAGCCGCGAGCAGGGACTCCTCAAGGAGGTCGACAGTGAGGGTGGTGGGACAGACAGAGAGAAACTAGTCCCTAACGACACGAAGGGACTCAGGGAGACGGGTGACTAGAAAGTAGAGAGTGATGTACATGGGAGGAGGGTTTGCGGCGCGGAACTCAGCAGGAAGCGCAGCGCGGTAGCGAGTGTCACTAGCGCGGAGGTGGGTAACGAGGTCAGCGACAGTGGGAAAGGCAGCGAGGTTAGGGAAGAGAAACGGTAGCATGAGGCGGCTCAGCGTAGCGAAGGAAGGGGAGGAGTAGCGCGCAACTACAGCGTCGTACAAGGCCTGAGCGGTATTGCACTGACTAAAGTGGGCACGCTCGGAGGAAGGGAGGTGGCGACGCACAGCAAGACGTGCAGCAGCATCGCGTGTCGCCCACTTGGAGCGAACGGCGGGGTCAGCATCATCAGGAGGGGCAGGGACAGCGCCAGAGACAAAGTCTAAGAGTGAAACCTCATCGATCGCATCGCACAGTAAGTACAGCTGCAGGTCCTCAATCCAGACTGCAAAGTTAATGGCGCGACCCTCAGCGTCAAAGGCGAGGACAGTGGGGGTGGCCATTGTAGCAGCTGACAGTCTCACCGGGCAGGAAGAGTCGGGTAGGTCAGCGGCACAGCAACACGGCCCAGGAGCAGCAGCAGCCCCACAGGAGCAGGAGCGCGGCTCCTCTGGCGGCTCGGGCGGCTCGGGCGGCTCGGGCGGCTCAGGCGGCTCGGGCGGCTCGGGCGGCTCGGGCGGCTCGGGCGGCTCGGGCGGCGTGGGCGGCTCGGGCGGCTCGGGCGGCGTGGGCGTCTCGCGGGCGGCACGTAGGCGGTAGCACGGGCGGGTACACGGGCGGCTGCACGGTCTGGTCGTCGGGCGGCGCTAGGGCGGCGCGTGGGCGGCGGTCTGGGCAGCGCGACGGGCGGCGCGTTGGGCAGCGCAACGGGCGGCGCTAGGGCGGGCAGCGGGCAGCGCGACGGGCGGCGCTAGAGCGCCTGCACGGGCAGCGCGACGGGCGGCGCTAGGGCGGCTGCACGGGCAGCGCGACGGGCGGCGCTCACGGGCGGCGCTCACGGGCGGCGCTCACGGGCGGCGGCGCACGGGCGGCAGCGCACGGGCAGGCCGCGGGCGGCTAACGGGCGCTAGGGCGGGGCGGCGCTAGAGCGGCTGCACGGGCAGCGCGACGGGCTGCGCTAGGGCGGCTGCACGGGCAGCGCGACGGGCGGCGCTAGGGCGGCTGCATGGGCAGCGCGACGGGCTGCGCACACGGGCGGCGCTCACGGGCGGCGGCGCACGGGCAGCAGCGCACGGGCAGGCCGCGGGCGGTTAACGGGCGCAAGGGCGGGCGCCGGGCGCTAGGGCGCTAGGGCTGGCGCTAGGGCGGGCGCTAGGGCGGGCGCTAGGGCGGGCGCTAGGGAAGGCGCTAGGGCACTACGGCGCTAGGGCAGGAAAAAAAAAAATTCTAAGTGGTGGGCCCTAAGCACAGTTCCCACAGGGGAACCTGCTCTGATTCCATGAGAAGATGTGAACGAGAGAATGAGTGAACTATGAAATGAAGTGAGTACAAATATGAAACCCTAATTGGGTTGTACCCCCTATGGGATACCCCACTATAGCCTACAGAAAAGAGTAAGCTATAATGTTCTGACATAGATTATACCTATCTTTTGTAACAATTATCCATAAATAGCCCCTCCTCTGGCATTGGTGTCCACTTCTCATGAAAGTAGACATGGCAATGGTGTCATAATGGTGGGGCGTTTTGCCCGAGAGGAGTTGTGATGTCGCTGTAATGATTACGCCGGCAGTCACTTTTAGGGTACGCTTTGGGGTGTGAAACACTGTTCGAATTCCCGCCTAGTTTTCACGCGAGGGCGGGAAACTCAAGTCATCGCAGGGTTTTCGTTCGCGCTGGCGGGAATTCAACCTCATCGCACGGGGCTCGCAACAGTCGCATGGAGTTGTAGACCCTTTCCCGCCCATTTTCTCCCACCGTGGGAGAAATTTTACAGTCGGGGTCACCCTGCTATCGAACAGGACCTTAGTCATATCTTCGTTATTCATTATTCTGAGCACTCCCTTTTACAACTCATAACATTTTTTGTCGCTCGGACAGCTCGGCATGGGACTACACTGTCCCTGTGCGTCATTCCTTGTGCCTCGCGCCATCGAAAATCATGTTACGCGTCGAGTTTCACCGCTCCAATCCGCGAAGCGGAAACAACAGGCGAGACAGATACACCTGCCTTGTTAGGGCGTATCCAGGTTCAGGTCATGAGCACTTTTCCGGGCATGCGCAAATTGCGGATGACCCAAACTGCACATAACACCACTTCGCGGCCTTCGTGCGTGAGCGACCCGTAAACTGGCGCGCACGTTTCCCCGCCCAGAAAGCGACTCCCGTCAACCGTCGCACCCAATCGGGCCGGGCCAAACCACCACACACGAAACACTCCTACCGTCCCACGCGACACTCAACCCACTCACCACACCGTCAAAATTCCCGGCGGGAAAAGTCACATTCAGATCTGCGCGGTTCCACAACGCCACCCAACCACCAAACTTGGCTACAATTTCGCACTCCTTTGGTTTCCGAGGCCCTAAGGTTACTCCACAAAGCATAGATCGCATCCAGAACTTCATACAAGCCCACCAAAACTCTCTCTACTCTCCCGCAACCTATCCCCAGCTCACGTCCATAGTAGAGCAATGCCCCCACGCCGGAGCACGCGCGGCAAGGGGAAAGATAGATTTAGCGACGATGAGCCTATGGAGGACCCACCGTATGTCGCATGGATGAAAGAGCAGAAGAAGCAGGGGAAGCCGTCCCCGTCAATCAAGCATATGGCAAAGGCCAAGCGTGACTCCGCCGGCGCATCCACTAGCGGAGGTGCACGGCGTGACTACGACGATGGCGCCGACACTGACGTCAGCGACGACGATCTCGAAGAGATCGTCTCGGAATCAGACAGCGAAGCCGATTCCGACAACGACAAGGATGGGAGCGACGACGACGGCCAGGATGAGGACGGCGGCGAAGAGGCAAGCGGCGACGAACGCAGCACGCGCGCGTCGAAGAAGGACAAGCGCCCGCCTGCACCGCGCAATAAGCGGGTGTGGTCGGACGCCGAGCTGGCCGTCCTTGCGGCCGCACGGTGGAACACAAAGGACGATTTGAAAGCGATGCAGGGCAAGCAAGGGAGTCAGTACTGGATGAAACTGCGTGCACACATCGTCGAAGGGGACGCCTCGTGGAACCGCGATGAGGGGCAGATGTCGAACGTGTGGAAACGCTTGGAGAAAAAGTACCTAAAAACGAAACGTGGTGAAGGGCAGAGCGGCGAGAAAGCAATCAAGAAAAAGCCGTGGTGGGAGTACGTGTATAATCTCAAGAAGCACTCGGCCAAGGCGAAGGCTCACGCACTGGACGGAGGAGGCGCCGCCACCGTGGACGTCCCTGCATACGCCCCGGTGCCCGGAACCACCGAGCGTGAGACGTCGGGCCCATCGACTCTGGAACTCCAACGCGGTGGCCGTCGGGCAAAGAGAACGCCAGGTTAGTGTTGGGTTGGAAAGGCAGTGTTCGTGGTCTAATGCCTAAGTATTACCGTGAGTCACTGCAATTGACCACTCTTGCATTATACTTCTCAACAAATACATGCAATCAAATAGCAACAAAGCCGCCTTATTACCAACTATGCCTACACCCTCCCCTACAGACGCTGGTGACACTCCGCCACCCAAACGAAGGCGGGTATACGAGACCGCCACTATGGTAGCAGCAAAGCTGGTGAGCGATGCCATCAACTCCACCAACGTGAACGTGGTGCGCCGGCTTCAAGACTCCACTCAGACGCTTGTCGCCGTCATGAACATGCGGCCCTTCAGGCTGGCGTGCGATTGCAGATGGCCACACCGCACGCATAACAGGCTGCGCCTCAGACGACGCCGGACCTCGCGCCACCTGTCGATGCTACCGACGCCAACATGGCGTTCACGGAGGAGGTGGCGGAGCAGCCCGAGCCTTAGCGCGTTGACCTCGGCAGACGGTGACGCCTGAGGTAAGCCCGATGGATGTGCTTGCCAAAGTGGTGTCGGCGCGCGCGCAGATCGGCAAGTGTTGGGTTGTCTAGGCTCGGCCAGTGATAACGATCCATGCCGCTCTTAGTCCACCAGCCGTTCGGGAGCCCTGCCCATATGTAGCGTCGGGGGTTGTGCGTTTTCATCCTTGGAGTACTGACGGTCTGCAACATGTTGTGCAGGATGATGATGCAGGCCGTTCCTGCACACACGCGCCAGAGCTTGCTCTCGTGCCTGCGCGAGAAGAGCCTCCAACGCCCCTTCAGTGCGCCGATCGTGCGCTCAACGACCATCCTGGTCGCGGACTGGACGTAGTTGTACGTCTGCTCCCACTTCTTCATAAGGCGTCGACGTGGTGCGTGCAGGGGGGTGAGCATGTAGGACCTCAATGGGTATGCGGCGTCACCCACTAACTGATAGGGGGCGATTTCTCCACTCTCTAGCCTGCCATGCAGATCTGATGTAGAGAAAACACCTTGATCATGCATTGAGCCCGGATTGCCAACCGTGTAGTCCCAAATGACTCCCTTTGAATCACACGTGACCTGAAGTTGCACACTGTATACCGACTTCCTGTTGTAGTAGTCCCCACGGTGTGCCTCCATGCCGCGAATCTCAACATGTGTACCGTCAATCGCGCCAATCACGTTGGGGACTCCTTTGATGGCCTTGAAGTCCAGCGCCATCTCCTCCCGCACTTCTTCAGGAGGGAACTGCTCCCAGTCCCGCTTGAACTTGCGGGGAAACCAGACCCATAAGGCATCCACAAGGCGGTGGATGAGGCCCCTTGTCAGCCCAAACATTAGGCTCATGTCGTGGTAGGTCATGGCACTGGGAAAGTATTTGATCGGGATAAGACATCAGAGAGATAGTGGGACCTCGTTCACCTCCACAAAGCGCGACATTGGATGAGCCATTTTGTCAGCGATGAGGTCGAGTACTTCCCGCGTGATGCGGAAAGTGTCTTCAAACTCCTCGTCAAACATGGCGCGTATCTCCTCGACCCAATAGGCCACCCGTTCCTGGCGCTTGCGCTTCCGACTTTCGCGGCGGGCGGTTTCACGTCGCCCGTGCTCCCCATCCTCTGCCTGAGCCATATGGAGGATATTGGTTAACCACTCCAATGCGGCTAGAGATACTACACGCTACCAGGAGGTGAGGAGGTGCTCATGCCATAGGTGTAAGGCCACACACAGGATGAGAACCTGTGCGCTGACCATGGTTTATGGCCGCGCTGTAAAAGCCGAGAGGACGCGCTTAACGCATTAAGAGCCGTTGGCGCTCGCATTCTGTTCATTACTGGATCGCGCAGTTGCTGGGAGCGCGTTTGTTGTGGGCGTCTTGGCGTGGAGCGGCTGGTTTCTTGTATATGGGGATCCTTGGCGTAGCGCTCAAACTATGTGGAGTCTGTGTTGTGGCTCTGTAAAAAGTGTCACACAATTGTTACGGGGTTTTTTTACAAGTTTGGGAGGCGCAAATTTGACATTGACGGGCGTGAGTCAACTGAAGACGGTCGTCTACAGAGTGGTACTGAACATGGGGTCGCAGTGCATTATGATTGGTCGGGGGAACATTTTGACTGACGGTCGCATGCAGTTGGATGGATGACCCGAAGTTCGGACCGCGCGCGCCTCGACGCCCCACTTTGGGTCATGCGCTAATTGCGGATGCCCCAAACAGTAGAATGAACAGTGCTCATGACTGGAACCAAAGATACGCCCTTACACCGCTCTCGCAGCCGAAAGACGAGAACCATCACATATTCAGGGATGACTGTTGGCCCATGCACCAACCAACTTCTGCATTACCACAGCAACACCTGGAACGCCCAGTCCTTTCGCCACTCCCTGTCGCCGCCTCCACGGCTCCATCCACAGCGCCGCTCCCGGTGATCCTTTCATAGGCGAAAGCTTGCGACGTCGCATTTCTCTTCGCCGCGGCTCCTCGCGAACGGCGCCGTGCGGCGATGTTTACTACGGAAACCAGCGACGGGTCGATTCCTAGTACCGGGCTCGCGTGCGTGTTCGACGCGCATGCGCTTCGATGGCGGCACTTGAAGGTCGCCCTCGCAGGCCCTGGCAGCCACACCGACCCCGACGCCACCACCCGCCGCATCCGCCGGTGGATCGAGCCGTGCGGCCCGTCGCGCCCGCGACTGCGGTCCGCGGACGAGCTGCTGTGCCCGGCGACGGACGAGGAGACGCGCGGCGTGGAAACGATCGGAGCAGCCGAGCATTCCGTTGTGAGAAGCCGCCGGGACGCTCACTCCTCCCACTCGTCTGAAATCACCAGAGCACGGGCAGCAGCAGCACCGGCAGCTCCAGCACCGGCAGCAGCAGCAGCGGTAGCAGCAGCAGCGGCAGTAGCAGCAGCGGCGGCTGAAAGAGAGAGGCGGCGGCGTGCGGGTCCGTTTCTGGGCGACGAGTTGATGGGCGTGGAGCAGCTGATGGACGCGCTGCTGGGCACCATGAAGGAGTGGCATGACACATGCTTCCCGCGCCCTCGCCGCCCCGACCACGTGTACTACGACCCGTTCCCCTTCCCAGTCCTAGAGGACGAGATGGAGGTCAAACCCCTCTGGGACGCCCCGGTGGGGATCCATACGCGTTTAGAGCCGCTGCTGCTGTCGCAGGACCCGAAGCGCGTGACGGCCCTTCGCATGCTCGCCTGTAACAACTGCGAGTGGGACCTTGGGAAGCTGCTGCCAGTGGGGCGCTCGTGCGTGAATCTGCAGTCGCTCTCCGTTGGAGCGCTGCCAGATCTCGACTTCCATGGCCACAGCTGTTTGTATGACGAGATCTTGACGCAGCCCACGGTCTGGATTTGGCCGGAGGGTGCTCAGGTGGAACAGATGAATCAGCTTATAACGGGTTGCCCACACCTCCGCTCACTACACTTCCACCTCAATACCAACGAATACTTCACCATAAGGGAAGAGGTCTTTCCCCTCCTCTCCCGTCTCGAACACCTCTCCCTCCCTCTCGCCGACCTCCCACCTAACCTCCTTCCCCACCTCTCCTCCCTCCGCTCCCTCCGTCTCTCCCTCTCCGCGCCCCAGCACCCCCTCCTCCTCTCCGGTCGCCCCTTCCACTCTCTCCCCCTCCTCTCCCTCCTCCACCTCTCCCTCCTCTCTCCCACCTCACTCCTTTCCGAGCCTCTCTCACCGGACCTGTTTGCGGGGCTTGGGCCGAGCCTGCGGTCCTTGACTTTCCTGGTGTATGCGAAGCCGAAAGGAGCGGGCGGGGGAGGGGATGGTGGGGAAGGGGGGATGGGGAGGAGTGAGGACGAGGAGGAGGGCGGATGGGTGGGGGATGAGTGGGCGAGGGAGGACGAGGTGGTGGGGTGGTTGCCTGCGTCGCTCTGGTCGCTCACACGCCTGCAGCACCTGAGCACCAACGTGGGAGGCGCGTGGGACTGCACTGGACTCAACACCCTCTTCCCACCCCACGCCTCGCACTCCATCCCCTCCTCTTCCTGTTCCTGCTGCTGTTGCTGTTGCTCCTCCTCCTCCTCCTACGACCCCGACCCTTCCTCACACCAGCACGAGCACCACCACCATCAGTGCCTCTCTTCCTTCCCTAGCCTCACCTCTCTCTCCCTCCTCTCTCACCGCACCTTCCCTCCCTGCCTCTCCTCCCTCTCCTCCCTCACTCTCCTCTCCATACCCCTCGCCTCCCCTCTCCTTTCCCCCGGTTCTCTCACTCTCTTCTCCCACTGGCCCCGCTTGTCCCATCTCCACGTGAATGGTGAGGGGCCTGCCGAACCAGTCTTCTACCGCACCAAGCCTGGTCCCACCGAACCTGCAACTAGTCTTACGGAACCTCCCTCTTACCCCGAATCGGCTCCTTCCTCCGGCTCCCTCCGCCACCTTACTCTCACGGGGACAGCTGGCGTCATCCCATTGGCTGTGTGGGGGCGCCTGTGCCCGCAGCTGCTCTCGCTCAAGATCCAGGGCTCGCCCCACGTGGCTGTGCGGGGGTGGGGGGAGCAGCTGGCGGAGGGTTCTGGGGAGATGGGCGCGCCGCATGGCGCATGTGGTGAGGGGGAGGGCGCATGTGGCGAGGGGGAGGGCGCATGCGGTGAGGGGGAGGGCGCATGCGGTGAGGGGGAGGGCGCATGCGGTGAGGGGGAGGGCGCATGCGGTGAGGGGGAGGGCGCATGCGGTGAGGGGGAGGGCGCATGTGGTGAGGGGGAGGGCGCATGTGGTGAGGGGGAGGGCGCATGTGGTGAGGGGGAGGGCGCATGCGGTGCAGCAGAGAAGGCAGCTCGGTGCCTCTTCCCTTCCCTCGAGGAGCTTGTGCTGCGCAACGTGACCAGCCATGCATCGCAGCATACAGGGAGAGAGCAGACAGGCCCACAGCAGCAGCAGCAGCAGCAGCAGCAGCAGCAGCAGCAGCAGCAGCAGCAGCAGCAGCAGCAGCAGCAGCAGCAGCAGCAGCAGCAGCAGCAGCAGCAGCAGCAGCAGCAGCAGCAGCAGCAGAGGAGGAGGAGGCAGCAGCAGCATAGTCTTGAATTGATGGGCGTGCTGCCGCGCCTCACCCACCTGGCAATCGACCACACCCACTCGCTTTCAGACCCCCCCACCCCAACGCACGCCCCCACCATCCTCCCGCCCCTCCTCCCCAACCTCACCTTCCTCCGCATCCACTCCCCCCCACCCGACCCCCTCCCCGTGCTGCCGCACCTGCGCACGCTGATAGTGGGGTCGTACCCTCACTCCTCGCGCTTCCTCTCCTCGCTCTCCCTCTTCCCCGCCCTCACTGCCCTCCGCATCTTCAACCTATCCATGCACAACTACCAGTCCGCCCTCTCCTGCCCTCCCTCACTCAAATCTCTCCAAATCTGCTTCTCCCACCTTCCTCTCCTCCCCGACTCCCTCCGCCTCTTCTCCTCCCTCACTCGCCTCGACCTCTTCCAGTGTTCCAAGCCCCTCGCCCTGCCCGCCTGCCTCTCTGCCTTCTCCTCGCTCGCCCACGCGTCCTTTGGCCGCGACTACGACCCTGTGCTGCCCTGCCGCCTCCAGGAGTACCTCCGGGGGAAAACCTGGGAGCGGGAGGAAGCAGGGGAAGGGGGAGCGGAAGGGGAAGGGGGGTGGGAAGGGAAGGGAGAAGGAGAGGGAGAGGGGGAGGAGGAGGGAGAGGGGGAGGAGGAGGGGGAGGAGGAGGAAGGGGTGGGGGAGGTGGAGGTGAGAGGCTCGCCAAATAATGCGAGTGCCACGAATCCTGATTCGCACAACCAATCGCAGTTACCAGCAGAGGCAGTACCAGCAGAGGCAGTACCAGCAGAGGCAGTACCAGCAGAGGTGCTGGAATGTGTGTTCCAGCGGCTTCAGCTGTGTGGGGACGAGGCGAGAGTGAGAGGAGTGTGCCGCGAGTGGCGCCAGTGGTGCCGCCTGCACACCTCCTTCTTCGCCCTCGCCTTCCACCCCCTCCTGCTCTCCTGCCTCCCCCTCGCCCTGCTCCACTCCCCTCCCACTCCGAGCCCAGACTCCAGAGGCTGCAGCAGGAGAAGCGGCCATGAGATGGCAGCTCAGGCCAGCTCCCTTTCGTGCCTCTCATGGCACCCCGCCTTCTCTCCCTTCTGCGTCCTCCTCTCCTCCCCCACCTCCCACACCTTCTCCCTGCTCCCCTCCTGCCCGCCTCCCCTCACCCTCCCCCATGCCATCACCCCCTCCTCCCTCGCCTCCTGCTTCACCCGCCACTATGAAACCGAATGGACCTCAGCATTCCCCCCCATCTGGTTAGCCTCTCTCCCCTCCTCCTCCTCCCTCGCCCACACCCTCACGCTCTACCCCAACCTCTCTGCGCTCCTCCTCCCCATAGTCTCCACCGCCACTCACCCCCTCCACCCCTCCCATGTGCGCTCCCTCCTCTCTGCTGCCGCCGCCCTGCCCGCCCTCACCTCCTTCTCCGTGCTGCTCGAGCCGGGCTTCAGGGGAGAAGGCGACTGGGGGTACGGGCGGGACGAGCTGTGGGAGATTCCTGAGGAGGAGAGGAAGCGGGAGGTGCGGCAATGGTGGGGGGAGACGAGCAGGGAGGTGGAGAGCGGGCTGGTGGCGGTGCTGACGGGGTGCCACGGTCTCAAAGAGCTGCGCATTCAGGGGGAGAACGCCGCCCACCGCCTCAAACTTCCTCCGTCTCTCTTCCTCCTCTGCACGCATCTCTCCACTCTCTCCCTCCCTCTCTCTCGCCTCCCCACCTCCCTCCTCCTCCTCACTCGCCTCACCTCCCTCTCCCTCGCCCTCCCTGTGGGTTTCATGCCTCCCCAGTTCGCCCACTCCTCGCCCTTGGCCCGCCTGTCCTCCCTGCGCTCCCTCTCACTCCATGTCTGTGAGCATGACATCAGCTGCAGCGGCGTGTCTGAGGATGACAGCAGCTGGAGTGGGCTCTCTCAGGACCTGCTGCTGGGCCTGCCGCCATGCCTCTCCTCCCTCTCCCTGCACCTCCCCACCGCCACCATGCCCGCCTCCTTCTCCTCCCTCACTGCCCTTACGCTCCTCGCCACCAACCTCTGGATTCCGGGGCTGGAGGGAAAGGAGGAAGAGGGAGACGGAGGGGTGGGAGAGGAGGAGTGGGAGGGGGAGAGATGGGAGGACGAGGCAGAGGAGGAGAGTGGTATGGGCGAGGGAGATGAGGATGGTTGGTGTGATGACCATGATCATGCTGATCGCTGCCCCAATCAACTTCACAACTCAGCCGGTGCTTCAAGCATTCACGACAACACACTGCTGCCTCTCTGCAACCTCACTTCCCTTACTCTCTCCGGCTGCCGCTTTTTCCCGCCGCTCATTCGACACCTCACTCGCCTCACATCCCTCTCCCTCGGATCTATCAACGCCTATGATGAAACCTCCTGCACCCGTTTCTGCTCGCTCCACCACGGTCTCTCTCTCCTCACTCGCCTGCGCGACCTCTCCCTCTGCTGCGACAACTTCTCCCGAGAGCGCCTCCCCCACTTGCCCCGCCTCCGCCGCCTCCACGTGCAGAACTACTGGCGCAACAGTAAGACCGTCGACATGACCCGGCTGATGGCTGCTGTGGCGCACTCCTTGGAGCAGCTGCACATTGTGTTTGACTCGGGCACGTGCGCCCGTCTGTGCAGGAGAGGAAGCACCATAGAGTTGAGCTTCCGGAAGCTCAAGCTGCTGCACCTGGAGGACTCAACGGACGATGCTTGGGTGGACATGTGTCTCTTCCCTGTCCTAGAACACATGGCACTGCCATACAAGGCCAGTGTGTTCTGGGAGATGGAGAGTGGTTTCTCATCTAACCTGCGCTTCCTGCGACTAGGTGCTGTTAGACTGCCTAAAGAGCTCGGTCACCAAGAGCATGAGCTGATGCAGCTCACGGCGCTCACCACTCTCATTGTGGACGAAGCTGACTTCCGGGATTTCCTTGCAGCACTCTCCTGCTTCTCCTCCCTGCGCACTCTCCGCCTCTCCAACATCACCAGAGGCTGCTCTGAACCCTACTTCACCTGCCCGCCTCTCCTCTCCACACTTCAGATTTGCTTCTCTGACCTGCCCCGCCTCCCCCCCTCACTCGCTCACTTCTCCCGCCTCACCCGCCTCGACCTGCTGCACTGGCGCCGCCTGCACTCTCTCCCGCCCTTCCTCTCGTCCTTCTCGTCGCTGCGCCACTTGAGAGTCACGAGCGATGGGCCCAAGCCCACACACCCTGCTTGCTTGAGAGGTTTTCTTCAAGGCAGGGACTGGTACGAGCATTCGCCATGCGACGGCATGAATTGGTATCGGGTCGAGCATTTATTACATGTCTCCCCCATAGGGGTGCGCATCGAGTAAATTTCATAAGCGCGTGCACTTCATGGCAAATGCAAATTTATATTTCTTCATTTCAATTGTTGGGCTGAGTGCCCCTTAGGATCTTTGGTAGGATTAATCTCTGGGTAGAGAGATGTAGTAGCGGAAGCATTAATTAAGAAATTCTGAACCACCTTGCGCTAGTATGTGAGGGCAAAGTTGCTGGGCTGAGACGCCCTAGGATCTTTGTAGAGTTAAAGTGATGAGTAAAGTGATGTAATAGCGGAAGCGTTTGAATAAAGTCCTTGAACCACCTTGCGCTAGTATGTGAGGGCAAAGTAAGTTGATTAAAGCAAAGAGATACAGGAATATATATATGAGTACAGAGAATATGAAGAGATATAATTGTAACTGTTTTACTGTTGCGGTTCGATACAGTGCGACTCGGGCAACAGCTCAATGTCGAGTCAGTTGTGTGTCCTTGCTGTCGCGCTGCGTCAGGTCAAAGGTCGCTGACCTTTGACTTTCTCGTAACCTCCAGCGGTTACGTTAACCTCCGAGGGTTGACTCGCGGTGCTTCGATTTTAGCTGCTTCGCTTGTGTCTTGAGTTTCGACATGACAGAGGCGCTTTAAGACTATTTGTTCCCAACACCCCCCTTCGCTTCTGGAGTGTCGCTGATGGTGACGTGGCTTTGTCCAGTCAGCAGCATGCAGTACTCGAACTTCTGCTTTCCGAGCTTCTTGGTCAAGTAGTCAGCTGCCATCTCAGACGTGGGACAGTAGGATAGTTGGAGTTTCCCTTTCTCGATCTCGTCTTTCACGAAGAAATATCGCAGAGCGATATGCTTCGTTCTGTTCGCGAATCCGCTCTTGTTGGCGATGCGAATCGCAGATTGGTTGTCGCAGAACAGAGTGAAGTTGGGTAACTCGGCTAACTTCGCTTCTTCCAGCAGCTCGCGAAGATAGAGTCCTTCCTTGGTGGCTGAGCAGAGTGCGATATGTTCTGCTTCAGCTGAGGAGAGAGCGATTAGTTCCTGCTTGCTCGATTGCCAGGAGATAGGTCCGATAGGTTCGAGGCGATAGATGTAGCCAGTGCGGGAGCGTCTGTTGTCTGAATCGCCGGCGTGATCGGCATCGACGTAGCCGATTATTTTCGTCGGTGTAGTTTTACTCTTGTAGTATGTCAAGCCGATCGTCGAGGTGCTCACGAAGTAGTGGAGAGCGCGGTCGAGTTCCGCCACGTGTTCTGTTTCGGGCCTTTTGAGATAGGTAGCAAGTTGACTTGCGGAGTAGGACAGATCTGGGCGGCAGGCGACGGCTGCGAAGAGAAGGCAGCCCAGCTTCCTCTGGTAGTCGCATATTCCGGCGGTTTTGAGTGGGGCGGGACCTCCTTTGTCGTTCCCTGCCGTGTAGCGGTATGGCGTGGAGATAGTAGTAGGTGTGAGCGCGAAGCGTTTGGCGATAGTGTCGGCGTACTTTTCAGCGTTGAGGTAGATCGCGTTCTCTTCTTCGCGGATGTTGAGTCCGAGGTACTGAGTGACAGTAGAGGAGACCATGAGTGTGAGGTCCCTTTGTAGCTCCCCTTCGAACCAGGTGGTGATGTCGTCAGTGGAGCCAATCTAGAGTAGGTCGTCGACGTAGACGATCAGCAGGATATAGTCGGCGTTTTTGGTGAGTCGATACATCCCTTGGTCGTGGGGAAGTTGGCGGAATCCGATGCGAGTGAGGCGAGTGTGTAGGTGCTGTTGCCACATCTGCGGGGCTTGTTTGATTCCGTAGAGCGATTTCAGTAGCTGGAAAACTTGGTTAGGTTCCCCGTGGGTACCGTGTGGGAGCTCGACGAAGATTTCGGCGTCGACGGGTGTGTAGAGGAACGCGTTGGCGACATCGATTTGTCGCAGTTTCTTCTTCTTCATAGCGGCGATCGCAAGAAGAATTAGGAGTGAGGTATGTCGGCTGACCGGGGCGAATGTCTCGGTGAAGTCCCGTCTGTGTTCCTGGTCGAATCCACGCACGACCCAGCGTGCTTTGAATTTCTCGATTGTGCCGTCTGCCTTTGTTTTAATGCGGAAGACCCATTTCCCGGTGAGGATGGTCTTGTTCCTTGCCACGCTTACGGGAACGACTTTCCAGGTGTTGCGTTCCTCCAGCGCCTTTAACTCTCTGTCCATGGCTTCACGCCATTTCTCCCTGTGTTTCCCCCCCAGAGCCTGCTGAACTGTCGCAGGCTCTTTACGAAGAGCATTGCCGTGGACTGCGATGACTAGGCCGAGAATCTGCAGTCCAGTCTGTGAGTAGCGGGGGAGAGTTGTGTCCTCGGGATAAGCTGCTTCATCTCCCGCTTCTGGGTCGGGTATGAAATTCGGCCCTATCCGTTCCGCTTCGTTGGTGTTGACTGTCGCAGGTGTTACGTAACCATTGTCGGTGAAGTGGTAGAAGACAGAAAGCGTTGGCGCTTTCGCGAGGATTTTCTTCGTCCATGGGGACGTTGACGGAGCAGAACGGGAGAGGTCCGGCTTCTTCTGATGCGTTGTCGACGTTCTGCTCGTCCCAGTCTGCTTCGTCCGCTGCTGAGGCGAAGGCTCGATCACCACGAAAGCCACCTGTGGGGTCCTGATTTTCGTGCAAGTTGGCGAGGTACGTCTGAAGCGTGAGTCGTTCGTAGAAGATCACGTCACGTGCTGCTACTGTTTCCTTGGAGTGGACGTCGAAGATTTTCCACGCGTTGTAATTCTTTTCAATGCCGAGGTGTAGTCCCCATTTTGCGCGTTGTGAAAATCTTCCCGCTCGTGCTTCTGGGGGTCGGTACTGTACCATGCACCCGAAAACTCGTAACATTTTGGTGCTGCCCTGTTTCCCTGTCCACAGCAGATGCGGTGATGCGTTGTTCGGAAGTGAGGACGACGATATCAAGTTGTGCAGCATGACAGCATGGTCCATTGCTGCAGGCCACTGGTGGTTGGGTAGCCGCATGCCACGTAGCAGTTTGCGCAGGCTGTTTTGCAGAGTCCTGTTCATTCTTTTTGCGACACCTTGCTACTGATGAGCGTAGGGAAGGGAGAGAAGTTGCTTGATTCCTCTTTCCCTCAGGTACTGCTTGAATCGCTGAGAGGTGTATTCTCCTCCTCCGTCTGACTGGAAGCTTTTCAGCTGTGCTCCCGACTCTCTCTCTGCTACTGGTAGCCAGGCGGCGAACGCTGCGAGTGCCATGTCGCGGCTGGGTAGGTTTAGGTGCCAGACGTATCGAGTAGCGGCGTCGATGAAGGTTATCGTGTAGTTGTAAGTAACTTGTCCTGGTTCTCGATTGAAGAGAATATCGCTGTACACCTTCTCGAGTGGTGCGTACGCGGGTGTGCTCGGGTTGTGGTGAGAAGTAAACGGTCGATGTGGTAAGTCGGCTTCGGGGCAGGTGAGGCAAGTTCCTCGTGCCCGTTGAAGTTCTCTGCCGTCAGGTAGTAGTAATGAATCCTTGTCTAGGACTCCTGCTCTTATTGTATTATTTAACATGGTGTTGCTTGGATGTCCCATGCTTGCGTGCCAGATGTCTTCGGAGGCGCGGTGTCCGGGTGAGCGTTTATACGCATCGGAGTTGGAGTAGAAGCTGGCGACGAAGTTTGCGCTTCTGTGGACTTCTCGTTGAGTTGGGTTCAGCTGCTGTGCGAGTGTTGGTGGTGCTTCGTTAACGAGAACTGGTGTCACTGACGATGGTTCTGCTAATGCCGATGATGTTTCTGCTGCTTCTGCTGCTGCCGATGTTGTTTCTGCTGCTTCTGCTGCTGCCGGATGTTGAATCGTTGCTAATGCGCGTGTTCGTTCTGCTTCAGGGATGGTATGCGAGTACCAGAAGCCTTCCGGGCTGAAGTCTGGGTCAAGATCTGGAGGGTGCGTCCAGTCGGCGAAGTTCACGATGGCGTCGCTGTCTGCGGTGCCCAGGTCTGGGACGAAGTCAAGGACGAAGACGTTGTTCTTTAGGACCGCCTTTCCGATGTAGAGGCCGCCCTTCCCGTGGTATAATTTGAACTCTTGGGTGGTACTGTCGGCTTCCAAGTGAATGCCTTTCGCCATCAACTGGCTGACGCTCAGTAAGTTGTAGCCGAGTCCCTCCGCGATTAGTACTTTTGACATATGCAGTATAACATTTGTCTCTCGTGACTGAAGTTGTACTACTCCTTGTCGTCGTGTGCGCAGATTCTGGTTGTTGGCGGGTGTGATGACGACCTCTCGTTGAAGTCGGTGTTCGCGTTGAACGAAACGTCCTGAGGAGCACATGTGTTGTCCGCAGCAACTGTCCAAGAACCAAGTGTCTTTTCCGGACGGTTCGCTTTGAGCGATGGCAGCGTACGTCGGGTTCGGTTGAAGTGACTCGCGGCGAGGCGTGCTGTTGTCGAGTTGTTCTTCTGGTGAGTAGTATGGTGGTGACTCGGTTGTGCAGGAATCTGTTATTTTCACCATACAAATGACGATGTTTCTTGCTCCTTATACAGGTTGTCCTGTTGGAGTCGTTGAAGCTTGGACTGAAGTTGTCGGGTTTGCTTGCGTTGAAGTGACTTGGGAGCTTGAAGGTCGAAGTTGTCGCTGTGGTGTTGTCGATTGCTGGCGATACGGGCAGTGCGTACGAGGATGCCCTGAAGTCTTGCAGATGTGGCAGAACGGAGCTATTGGCTTCACTTGTTGTTGCCGGTTGTTGTTGTTGTTGTAGCGTTGCTGAGTGTGAAATGCGAACTCTGGTACTGACGTTTTCTTCTTGTGTCGTTCTTCTTACAGGTCCATGTTCTTGCTGCTCGACATGGATTTCGGCGCAGAGTGCTTCTTCGGAGATTCTCCCGTGTGCTCGTAGTATGGCGCGATTGGAGCGCCAGTGAGGGCCAAGACCACCGATGACGACCATGACGAAGGCGTCTTCTGAGATCGATCCTCCACATCGAAGAAGATTGTCGCGCAGTTCGCGGCAGCGAGTGATATATGCCATGCCCTTCTCGCCTGGTTTCATTTCGATTGTTGTCAGCTGCGCCATTAACCGGCTTTGGTTTACACTGTCTGTTGCTTGATACAGGTTCTTCAAGTGGTTGTACGCGAGCTCCGCGGAGTTACCGTAACCTCGGTAAGTCCTTATGTTCTGCTGTTGAGTCGGGGTGATGATCCTCAGTAGTATTGTGTACGCCATCATCGATTGATAGGTGTACTGCTGCTTCTCATACTGCGTGCCGTTTGTTGGATATGGCAGGGACCCGTCGAAGAAGCCAAGGATCTGCGCTCCTTCCATCATCAGATCGAATTCGAACGACCAGGTAAAGAAATCCTTCCCGTCGAAAGGTTTTGTCGTTTGTAGTTTTAGAACATGCGCGAATTGCGACTGAACTTGTAGTGCGTCCAATGCTCTTTCTTGTCCCGGTGCAGGTTGTGGTTGCGGCATGAAGCTGACGGAGCCGCGCTGGGGCTCGTACGGAGCGAAGGTAGGTTGTTGTTGTTGTTGATTCCCGCGTGCGTAGGATGAGCCATCGAGACTCATGGGCGTCACGTTGTTGTTGTTGTTGCTGTTGTTTGATTGCGCAGGTACTCCTTGCTAATGCTGCTCGTAGAAGGACTCGAAGGAGAAGAACTTCTCCATCATGCTTGGATCAAAGTCCGCGCCTTGGTTTGCGGGTGTTTCAGTAGACCCACCTGCTGCTCTCGTTGTTGTCTTTTCCTCTGTCTGTAGGCCAGAGGCAGGAGGTGGAGTAGGGGTAATACCGGGAGAGCCGTTGGAGGAGCTCCTTTCCTTTCTAGCAGACATGTCTTCTTCATGTATTAAGTGTTGAAGAGAAATTTTTAACTCTAACCAGCTCTCATACCATGTTGGGCTAGGATCTTTGTAGAATTAAAGTGATGAGTAAAGTGATGTAATAGCGGAAGCGTTTGAATAAAGTCCTTGAACCACCTTGCACTAGTATGTGAGGGCAAAGTAAGTTGATTAAAGCAAAGAGATACAGGAATATATATATGAGTACAGAGAATATGAAGAGATATAATTGTAACTGTTTTACTGTTGCGGTTCGATACATTGCGACTCGGGCAACTGCTCAATGTCGAGTCAGTTGTGTGTCCTTGCTGTCGCGCTGCGTCAGGTCAAAGGTCGCTGACCTTTGACTTTCCCGTAACCTCGAGTGGTTACTTCAACCTCCGCGGGTTGACTCGCTGGTGCCTCGATATGCTCTGCTCCGCTTGTGCCTTAGTGTTTCGACACGACAGGGGCGCTTAGAACCAATTGTTTCCAACACTCCCCTTCGCTTCTGGAGTGTCGCTGACGTGGCTCTGTCCAGTCAGCAACATGCAATATTCGAACTTCTGCTTTCCGAGCTTCTTGGTCAGGTAGGCAGCTGCCATCTCGGACCTAGGACGGTATGACAGCTCGAGCCTTCCCAACTCGATCTCGTCCTTCACGAAGAAGTATCGTAGGGCGATGTGTTTCGTCCTGTTCGCAAAACCGTTCTTGTTGGCGATGCGAATTGCCGGCTGGTTGTCGCAGAACAGGGTAAAGTTGGGTAACTCGGCTTACTTCGCTTCTTCCAGCAGCTCGCGAAGATAGAGTCCTTCCTTGGTGGCTGAGCAGAGTGCAATATATTCTGCTTCAGCTGACGATAGAGCAATTAGTTCCTTCTTGCTCGATTGCCAGGAGATAGGCCCGATAGGCTCGAAGCGATAGATGTAGCCGGTGCGCGATCGTGTGTTGTCGGAGTCGCTCGCGTGATCTGCGTCGACGTAACCGATTAGCTTAGGCGGCGTGGTCGCGTTCTTGTAATATGTTAAGCGGATCGTTGGCGTACTGACGAGATAGTGTAGAGCACGGTCGAGTTCGGCCATGTGTTTTGCTTCAGGCCTCTTGAGATGAGTGGCGAGCTGGCTTGCGGAGTATGAGAGGTCGGGGCGGCAGGTAACAGCTGTGAAGAGAAGGCATCCTAGCTTTCTCTGGTAGTCGCGTATCCCGGCGGATTTGAGTAGAGTAGATCCTTCCTCGTGGTTTCCTGTTGCGTAGCGGTAGGGCGTAGAAATGGTGGTAGGCATGAGCGCGAAGCGTTTGGCGATGGTGTCGGTGTACTTAGCGGCATTGAGGTGAATCGCGCCTTCTTCCTCTCGAATGTTCAACCCGAGGTACTGCGTGACGGTAGAGGAGACTGTGAGTGTGAGGTCCTTCTGTAACTCCCCTTCAAACCAGGTGGTGATGCTGTCAGTGGAGCCGACGTAAAGTAAGTCGTCTACGTAGACGATCAGTAGGATATAGTCGTCGTTTTTCGTAAGCCGGTACATGCCTTGATCGTGAGGTAGTTGGCGGAACCCGATGCGAATGAGGCGAGCGTGTAGGTACTGTTGCCATAGCCGCGGGGCTTGCTTGATTCCGTAGAGCGACTTCAGCAGCTGGCAAACCTGGTTGGGCTCTCCGTTAGTACCGTGCGGTAGTTCCACGAAGATCTCTGCGTCGACAGGTACGTAGAGGAACGCGTTCGCGGCGTCAATTTGCCGCAGCTTCTTCTTCTTCATGGCGGCGATTGCGAGGAGAATGCGTAGTGAGGTGTGGCGGCTAACCGGGGCGAAAGTTTCGGTAAAATCCCGTCTGTGTTCTTGGTCGAAGCCGCGCACGACCCATCGTGCCTTGAATTTGTCAATTGTGCCGTCGGCTTTCGTCTTCACACGGAAGACCCACTTCCCGGTGAGTATTGTCTTGTTCCGTGCCACGCCGATAGGAACCACTTTCCACGTGTTGCGTTCCTCCAGAGCCTTCAGCTCCTTGTCCATGGCTTCGCGCCATTTTTCTTTATGTTCCCCCCCCAGAGCCTGTTGAACTGTCGAAGGCTCTTTAGGAGTGGCGGTGCCATGGACTGCGGTGACGAGTCCGAGAATCTGCAGTCCGATCTGTGAGTAGCGGGGAAGAGTTGCATCCTCGGGATAAGCTGCTTCATCTCCCGCTTCTGGATCGGGTAAGAAATTTGGTCCTACTCGTTTGGCTTCGTTGGTGTTGACAGTTGCAGGTGTTACGTAACCGCTGTCAGCGAAATGGTAGAAGGTTTCGGCGTTGGCACTTTCGCGAGGGTTGTCTTCGTCCATGGGAACGTCGACGGAGCAGAACGGAAGAGGTCTGGCTTCTTCTGACACGTTGTCCATATTCTGCTCGTCCCAGTCAGCTTCGTCCGCTGCAGAGGCGAAGGCTCGGTCACCACGAAAACCACCTGTGGGATCTTCGTCTTCTTGCAAGTTGGCAAGGTATGTCTGGAGCGTGAGTCGTTCGTAGAAAATTACATCACGTGCTGCTACTGTTTCCTTGGAGTGGACGTTGAAGTTTTTCCATGCGTTGTAGTTATTTTTGATGCCGAGGTGTAGTCCCCACTGTGCGCGTTGTGAAAATCGGCCCGCTCGTGCTGCTAGGGGTCGGTACTGTACCATGCATCCGAAAACTCGTAACATTTTTGTGCTGCCCTGTTTCCCTGTCCATAGCAGATGTGGTGATGCGTTGTTCGGAAGCGATGATGACGACAGCAAGTTGTGCAGCATGACGGCGTGGTCCATTGCTGCAGGCCACTGGTGGTTGGGTAGCCGCATGCCACGTAACAGTTTGCGCATGCTGTTCTGCAGAGTCCTGTTCATTCTTTCTGCTACACCTTGCTACTGATGGGCATAGGGAAGGGAGATGAGCTGCTTGATTCCCCTTTCCGCCAAGTACTGCTTGAATCGCTGAGAGGTGTATTCTCCTCCTCCGTCTGACTGAAGGCTTTTCAGTTGTACGCCTGATTCTCTCTCTGCTAGTGGTAGCCAGGCAACGAAGGCTGCGAGTGCCATGTCGCGGCTAGGGAGGTTGCAGTGCCAGACGTAGCGGTTGGCGGCGTCGATGAAGGTGATCGTGTAGTTGTATGTTACTTGTCCTGGTTCCCGATTGAATAGGATGTTGCTATACACCTTTTCGAGTGGTGCGTACGCGGGTGCGCTCGGGTTGTGATGAGGCGTAAACGGTCGATGTGGTAAGTCACCTTCGGGGCAGGTGAAGCACGTTCCTCGTACTCGCTGGAGTTCTCGTCCGTCGGTCAGCAGAAGTGAGTCCTTGTCGAGTACTCCTGCTCTTATCGTATTGTTTAAGACTGTGTTGCTTGGGTGTCCCATCCTTGCGTGCCAGGTGCTTTCGTCAGCGTGATGTCCGGGTGATCGTCGGTACATATCGGAGTTGGAGTAAAAGCTGGCGGTGAAGTTTGCGCTACGATGAACTTCTCGTGGTGCTGGGTGGAGCTGTTGTGCTAGTGTTGGTGGTGTGTCGTCGATGAGGAGCGGTGTTGTTGAAGTACCAGTGATTGGTGTTGACGTTCCTGTTGCTGCCGTTGATGGTTCTGCTACTGCCGATGTTGTCTCTGCTGCTGCCGGTGTTGTTGCTGCCGATGTTGTCTCTGCTGCTGTTGAATGTTGTATTGTTACTAACGCGCGTGTTCGTTCTGCTTCAAGAATGGTATGTGAATACCAAAAGCCTTCTGGACTGAAGTCTAGATCAAGGTCTGGAGGATGTGTCCAGTCGGTGAAGTTAACGATGGCGTCGCTGTCGGCGGTGCCAAGGTCAGGGAAAAAATCGAGGACGAAGACGTTGTTCTTAAGGACCGCCTCGCCGATGTAGAGACCTCCTCTCCCGTGATAAAACTTGAATTCTTGGGTGGTGCTGTCTGCTTCGAGGTGAATCCCCTTTGCCATTAGCTGGCTGACGTTCAGTAAGCTGTAGCCGAGTCCCTCCGCGATTAGTAGTTTTGACATCTGCAGTATAACGCTTGTTTCCCTTGACTGAAGTTGAACTATACCTTGTCGTCGTGTTTGCAGGTTCTGATTGTTGGCGACTGTGATGACAACCTCTCGTTGAAGTCGGTGCTCGCGTTGAACGAAGTGTCCCGAGGAGCACATGTGCTGTCCGCAGCAACTGTCCAAGAACCATGTATCCTTCTCGGACGGCTCGCTTTGAGCGATGGCGGCGTACGTCAAGTTCGGTTGAAGTGACTCGCGACGAGGTGTGCTGTTGTCGAGTTGTTCTTCTGGTGAATAGTATGGTGGTGACTCAGTTATGCAGGAGTCACTCAGCCTTGCCATGCAGCTGACGATGTTTCTTGTTTCTTTTGCAGGTTGTCCCGTCGATGTTGTTGAGACTTGTACTGAAGTTGTCGGATTTGTTTGTGTTGAGGCGACTTGACTGCTTGAAGGTCGAAGTTGCCGCTATGGAGTTGTTGACTGTTGTCGATTCCGGCAGTGTGTACGCGGGTGTCCTGAAGTTTTGCAGATGTGGCAGAACGGAGGTATTGGCTTTGGGTGTTGCTGCCGGTTGTTGTTGTTATTGTAACGTCGCTGAGTGTGGAACGCGAATTCCGGTGCTGATGTCTTCTTTCTGTGTCGTTCTTCTTGCAGGTCCATGTCTTGCTGCTCAGCATGGATTTCGGCGCAGAGTGCTACTTCGGAGATTCTTGCGTGAGCTCGGAGGATGGCCTTTGTGGCGCGCCATTGAGGACTGAGTCTGCCAATGATGAGTGTCACGAAGGCGTCTTCAGAAATCGACCCTCCGCATCGAAGAAGCTTGTCGTGCAACTCGCGACATCGACTGATATACGCCATTCCTTTCTCCCCTTATTTCATTTCAACCGTTGTCAGGTGCGCCATTAACCGACTTTGGTTTACGCTGTCTGTTGCTTGATACAGGCTCTTCAAGTGATTGTACGCGAGCTCCGCGGAGTTGCCGTAGCCTCGGTAAGACCGTATGTTTTGTTATTAAGTTGGAGTGACGTTCCTCAGTAATATCGTGTACGCCATCATCGATCGATAGGTGTACTGCTGCTTCTCATACTGCGTGCCGTTTGTTGGGTATGGCAGGGACCCGTCGAAGAAGCCAAGGATTTGCGCTCTTTCCATCATCAGCTCGAATTCAAACGACCAGGTAAAGAAATCCTTCCCGTCGAAGGGTTTTGTCGTTTGCAGTTTTAGAACGTGCGCGAACTGCGACTGAACTTGTAGTGCGTCCAGTGCTCTCTCTTGTCCCGGTGCAGATTGTGGTTGTGGCATGAAGCTGACGGAGCCGCGCTGGGGCTCGTACGGAGCGAAGGTAGGTTGCTGTTGTTGATTCCCACGTGCGTAGGAGGAGCCATCGAGACTCATAGGCGTCACGTTGTTGTTGATGTTGCTGTTGTTTGATTGCGTAGGTGCTCCTTGCTGATGCTGCTCGTAGAAGGACATGAAGGAGAAGAAATTCTCCATCATGCTTGGATCGAAGCCCGCGCCTTGGTTTGCGGGTGTTTCAGTAGACCCAGCCGCCGGTCTCGTTGTTGTCCCTTCCTCTGTCTGTAGGCCAGAGACAGGAGGTGGAGTAGGAGTAGTACCAGGAGAGCCGCTGGAGGAGCTACTCTCCTTTCTGGTAGACATGTCTCTTGGTGTATTAGGTGTTTAAGGAGAAATAGAATTTTAACCCTAACCAGCTCTCATACCATGTTGGGCTGAGTGCCCCTTAGTATCTTTGGTAGGGTTAGACTCTGGGTAGAGTGATGTAGTAGCGGAAGCGTTAATAAAGAGATTCTGAACCACCTTGCGCTAGTATGTGAGGGCAAAGTAAGTTGATTGAAACAAGCAAGTACAAAGGTTTATATAAGAGTACAAGGAATACGAAGAGATAAAATTCAGCTGTTTTACTGTTGCGGCTCGATACAGTGCGACTCGGGCAACTGCTCAATGTCGAGTCAGTTCTGTGTCCTTGCTGTCGCGCTGTGTTTTGTCAAGTCAAAGGTCGCTGACCTTTGACTTTCCCGTAACCTCCAGCGGTTACTTCAACCTCCACGGGTTGACTCGCTGGTGCCTCGATATGCTCTGCTTTGCTTGTGCCTTAGTGTTTCGACACGACAGAGGCGCTTAGAACCGATTGTTTCCAACATCAATAAGGTGCGAGCAGAAACATGGAAACTAGCCCTCTTATATTGTGCGTCAGAAAGAATGCCAGCAGAACCGTGCTAACGTTGAGGTGAAAGAGAACGCGGCCAATGTGCCATGTCGGTGTTGTACGCGCCGCTGTAACGCTTGATCATGGAACAAGTGATGTGCCACCCAGCAGTTCGAAGTCGGAGGAACAGACTCTCCACGATCAGCACGTCATGGAAACAAGTAGCTTACACAGCCGCAAGTGACACTGGGACAGCTTGGTTGACAAAATGCATTTGTTTTACATTAGATCAGAATGGGTGCAAGAGGGGGTGTTGCTGCCACTTCTGCGGACCTCGACTCAGCATTCGTGCCCTCAGTTGGGAGCAGGGAAGCCCACAAACAAGGACCGGATAGATGGGTTGGGATGGGATGAGTAAGTCAGATGGGAGAATAAGTTTAGGCGTGATGAACTTGGCTTAGGGCACGAATGGAATATGGCATTGAGGGATACAGCTGGAGCAGCTAAGATAATGATAGCTTGATGAACTGATAAATTGAGCTGCAAGGGCTAGTTGCCCACCATATAGTAGATGGACTAGACACATGCGCAGAATTGAGGAGGTCGGCATGCACCAAGCGATGGAAGTGAACTTTTTAGCACGTGGAATAGAAAACCCCCCATCTCGCCATCAAGGCCATCCTATGTTCCCCTTCCTCATGATTTTCAGCGTTGTCTTGTAGTGCCTTGTCTCCACATGCACCACCACCACGACCAGCACGCCCGAGGCTTACCTCCAGTGCTTGTGACTGCACTGCACGCACGGACACACATGGCCGAGGCTTACCTCCAGCAATACACGCATTGGCGTGCGAATCGGCAGCTGAAAACGGACTGCTCCAGCCAGACCGTGTGGCACCAGAGGCAGCTGCCACCCCGTAACAAGTCACTGCGCCCGTGCTGCCACTGGCAGTGCTGCTATTAGTGCGCGATGGGGTGCTGCTGTTAGTGCGGGCTGCAGTGCTGCTGGTGGTGCGGGCGGCAATGGTGTCGGCGACGCGGGTGGCGGTAGTGCTGGTAGTGTGGGGGGGAATGGAGCGGGTGATGCGGGCGGCAGTTGTGCCGGTAATGCGGGCAGAAGTTTTGCCGGTAATGCGGGTGGCAGTGGTGGCTGTGGTGGCAGTGGTGCAGGCTGCAATTGTGCTGTTAGTGCGAGCGGCGATGGTTCTGTTCGTGCGGACACCAGTGGTGCTGGTGGTGCGGATGGTGGTGACGCCGGTGGCGTGGGTGGCCGTGTTCATTGTGATGCGGTTGGCAGTGATGCCAGTAGTGTGAGGCACCAAAGCGGACCGGGTGGCAGCGCGGGAAGCAGCTCGAATGGTGGTGCAAGGCGCAGTTATGGGTGTAGTGCGAGTGGCAGCGGCAGATGCAACACGTTGAGAGGAAAGGCGAGAAACATGGGCTGTAGCATGGGATTGGAACATGGGAGCAAGCGCACAAGTGCGAAAACGAGCATGAGAATACAAGACACAACGAATTGGTACGGAATGTGGGAAAAAAATGGTAAAAGGTGTGGGGAAAAAAAATGAAATCACAACACAAGAGAATATTGCACTTGCCAAGCTCATTCAGTGCGAAATATTCCGAACAGCAGAGTCAAAAGTGGGACTGGAGACTCAAAAGTGTGACTGCCGTGGGATGACAAGCCGGCAACAGCAGGGTCCGCTTCTCTGGCACCATGGGAAAAAAAGCACAGACATCTGAACCCCATCCATCCATCCACGACAGCCTCTCTCACTTTCTCTCTCCTCTCCCCCCTCCATCCCTGCCAGCCTTCTCTCCCACTCTCTGCCTTGCTTGCCCCTCTCCCTCCCAGCTTGTAGCCCCCCCCTCACAGCTGACCGCTTGCCAACCTCCCCCCCTGCCAACTCCCCCCCTGCCAAACTTTCCCCCGCTGTCTCTCTTTCTGCCACCTTCCCCCGCTCTCTCTGCCACTTTCCCCACCTCTCTCTGCCACCTTCCCCTCTCCCTCTGCCACCTTCCCCCTCTCCCTCTGCCACCTCCTGTGCCAAACTTCCTTACCCCTTCCTGCCAACCTCCCACTCTCTCCCAACCTCCCCAACTCCCTCCTCCAAACGCCCCCCACTCTGCCAACATTTTCTCACGCAATCTGCCAACCGTTATCTCAAGTCCTCTCCCAATCGCTTTGCTGACATCCCTCCCCTCCCTGCCCACGTTCTCCTCTAATGCCCACCTTATCCCCTCGGCCAACCTTCCCCATCCGAATCACTGCAAAGGTCCATCCCCCTCCTCCCCCCTTCCCTCCCCCCTCCCCACCCCAATCTCTACCGACCTCCTTATTCCCTCGTTGCCAACATTCCCCTCTCCCTGTCAACCTCTTCCCCTCTCTCTCTGCCAACCACCTCCCTCCATCCCAACCCCCTCTCCCTCTGTGCCTGCATGCCATCCCCCATCCCTGCCTAGCTTCCCTCAAACCCCTCTGCCATACTACTACCCTCGCACCTACCGACCGACCCTGCCAACCTCCCCCCCCCCCCCCCCCCCCCCCCCTCCATCCATTGGGGATGGTGGTTACCTGAAGAGGCGGCAGCATGCCGGACAGTTGGTGCAGCAGCGTGATGGGCATGAAAGAACGCCGCATGAGGACCCGCAATGGCTGTAGCCCGAACAGCAGTAGCAGCTGTGGCACGGCTGGATGTACTAGCTGTGGCACGGCTGGCTGTACTAGCTGTGGCACGGCTGGGTGTACTAGCTGTGGCACGGCTGAATGTACTAGCTGTGGCACGGCTGGCTGTACTCGCTGTGGCACGGCTGGCTGTACTTGCTGTGGCACGGCTGGCTGTACTAGCTGTGGCACGGCTGGCTGTAGCAGCAGGGGGAGCAGCAAGATGAACAGTATGAAGAGTGGCAAGAGGAGCGACAGAAAGAGGAGCAACTACAGGAGCGGCAATAGGAGCAGCAGGAGTTACAGAAAAAGGAGAAGCCAGAGGGTTGGCACAGTAACTGATGCCAGCTTCCTCGTGGTGACCCCCATCCTCCATACTTTGCAGTGTCCCCTCCTCCCTCTCCTCGTCAACGGCCCTTCCCTCCTCTGCCAAAACTGGTCCTGCCGCAACTTCTCTCGCTCTATCGCTTTCAGCTGAGTAAAAATGTCCCTGCAAGAGGATTTACGAACAGGCACATAAGACATGGTTACTTGATGGTGTAAGAAATCCTTACTTAATCTCAAGCGTTCCACCGTCAGAGGTTATGCTACCAGCAGAGAGAAAAGACATGTTATTGGGGTTGTTGGCGGGACGCACTTGGGTGCAAGTATATCGAACGGCGATTGGGAGCTGCTTGGTGCTTTTGGTGTTGGATCCACTATTCACATTTGAGGTGCGCACCCAGCCTTCACTCGTGTCCCAGACCTGCCAAACAATTCAAACAAAGTGTCTCTGATTGTCAAAGGGAAAAAAGGAGAAAACTTAGATAGGGATATTTTAGGTTCATCTCTTCTTAACAATAATCTGCTATGATTTGTCTATTGCACTGGACAAATTAATGAACTAGACACACCTTAGAGGAGCAGAAAGGGCAGGAATCGTCTTGCACGAAGGAGCGACCAGTATGTGTATGAACAAAATACCACCTGATGGCAAGACAAAGGATATCCTGAGAAGATAAAAGCAGCAACAAACAATCCCTGTTCAGAAATGAACTTCTAGATTGTCTTTTCTTTCATTAGAAGCTACTTAGCAGATCCCAGACGGCAATCAGCCTATGACTCACCATTTTTAATAACCTTCTCTAGGTCCAGGAGGGCCAGAACCCTTCACAAGTGACAACGCCTCCCAGACGCGACACCACCAAGGGCGCCCTAATGGCCTGATATTCGATTGACAGGCTGGCTGGTTGGTATACAAGCCTTGAATGCCATTCCCATACCCCAGTTCTCTCGCACCCCTCCCTCCTCCCCTCCCTACCTTGCCATTACCCGTGGCACCTCTGCACCTACCCGCGAGCCTACCCGTCGTTGCCTAGTCTCTGATAGAATTGCACGAAACCATGTTTGCCCTACCATTTCATTCGGTTAACAAGACCGTTCTAGAGCAAGCTGGAGATAATGCAGCAGAGCACTAGAAAGAAAGAGGCGCGCTAGAAGCGGTGGTCTTACATGTCAAGATCGATGCCAAGATTAAGTCCTTGTTTAAGATGCAAACGATCGGTCTGCTCCAGTCCGTGTCGATGACAGAAGCACCGAATGGTCAAAGCCATACTATCAAAAGAGATGTGATGAAAGGCGGACCAATGATTGCGCTTGTGCGGCTTATCAATGTCACGCTCCTGCTCGTCCTCGCCAACTCGCCACCCCCTTATCACGCCCGGGCACCAGTGGATAACTTGTGCGAGCGCTCGAAAGTCCACCCCATCCATCCGCTCCAGCATGCGTTGATAATCTCCGCGCATGGATGTTTCATACGCCTCGTCGCCATCCAAAATCACATCCTCGAGTTGGTCCGCGAAGAGCTCAGCGAGTCTTGCCCTGCAGTGCAGCTGCCAGAGGGACTCCCTTGCCATGCGGTTAAGTGCTTTTGAAAGGCACGCAATATGCGCTAATAATACATGAGGCCCTAGGATTGGCTCGGCGCGGAGTAGAATGGAGTAAAGGAGGTCGGCGGGAAGCGTGTCCATGGCGGATCAAACCTAGCGGACCACGTAAGAGATGGGATCGAAGGGTGGCGAATGTAAAGCAAGCAAATGCTGAATCTACACTTCAAGCGAGTCGGATTGATGAGCGGGTAAGTCGGGGTGGTGCGATCTATGGTGTGACGGAGTTCTGGTTGCCAGCGACGGTGCGTAAGGAGAGGCAGGAAAGTGGCAAAGAAGTGCCCGTACTGATATGGGACGTTCGGAATCAGCCAGATTTATCTTTCCGTGCCTAGCGGTATTGATGAGGTTCGAATGCCATCAAGGTGACACCGGGATTGCCATACCGCGAGAGGTCTGGCAGCTTGTAGGGGTACAGAAAGCTGTGAGGCGGGAAACCTGACCTCGAGACTACTTCCATTGCTAATCTGTGAATTCGGTTGAAATGACAATGGCTTTGCCACATCGTGAGTGGGCTGGCAGTTTCTAGGGCTGCAGAAAGCTTCGAGGCGGGAAAGCCAAATTAGTGTGGCTTTCATCGTTGGCCTTAGGAATGATGATTGTAGCTAGCGCGACCATTTCAGGAACGTGTTACTTGGGGGAGGGAGTGGAGGGAAAAACCTCGGGAATTGAAGATTGGAGTTGTGGGTTGGAGTTCTTCTGACGTTGTTCAGACAACACGGTTCGGTTGGATCTCTCACGATTAAAAACGGTTCAACAAATTCTGAGGCGTGGCAGGTTTCGCTTCTGGGAACCGGAGGCGTGGAGCAGGTCCAAATACGGTTTAGAACGTTTTTTGTGCACAGGGCGGTTCTATGGCTTCATCGCTTGGTAAGGGCGTGTAAAGTCGCGCACCATTTGCGAAATTTGCAAATGGTTGGAAATCCGACGACTTTTTGGTCGTTATTTCTTTCGCGAACAACGACCACTTGGTCGACATTTGGTCGCCCACCAAAACGGCCTGTACTTGCGATTTTGCAGACTTGACAAGCTTGCAGGCCGATTTGCGGGCCGCATGAACAAACATGTCAAATTTGCAGCCTCGCACAAACCAGCCACTTTGCGACCCAGTCGCACATTTGACTCCAGTAGTGGCATAACCACTCGTTCTATCGCAGGGCGCTTGTGCGACGATGGGCACATCTGTCGCACTGACTAGTCGGCTTCGTGGCCGTTTGCGAGTCGACTCGGCGTCGTTGTCGTGTCGGTTCGCTGAAACGGCCATCAAGTATTTCGCGATTTGGCGAAATTAACGAGCTTCACCTGAAACATGGCGAGTGTCGTAAAATGGTTACTTTCGCCAACAACGGCCCGACGGATTTTCCCAAAATTTGTTGTGGCACGACTTTACACGCCCTAAGGGCGTGGGCATGGACCAGACCTTGGCTTTCACCAATTTAGTTTCGCGAAAGCTTGATTGTCGCAGCGCAAGTATGACCCGAGCTACCTGTGTGTTTTCGTAAATCCCTCCTACGTGTGTGATGTACGCCGAAGTACTTAGTCCGACGATCTAGTCTAGATTCGAGTCTTGTTTATCTAATTGATTCTCAAATCGCCAAACGTGCTCACACAACACATCGCACGAGGAGTAGTAGTAGAAGCCTTGAAAGAAACAAGTGACCGATATAACGCATCGTCGTAACAATGCTGGCGGCGTTCGCAGCGGAGATCGTCGACTTCCATTCATCCGAGTTCTGAGGTGCTTCAAAAGTCTCAAGCCTCTAAAACAAGTGATCGCGTCCTACTTGAGTTGTAGTAATAAAATCGTCGAAGGTAACTAACGAGCGATCGCGTCGTCTCGTGTAGTAGATACAACGGGGCAAGCACGATGCAGGTGGCGTTCCTCGCGGCGCTCGTCTTCTTCCATTCTTCCGAGTTCCTTCTCGCGCTCTGGTCCACCGGCAAACCCGACCTCCGATGTACGCCCCTTCGCCTTCCCTTCGCCTCGCCTTCCCCTTGCCTCACCTCGCCTTCCCACCTTCCCGCCTTCCAGTCGCCTCGCCTCGCGTCGCGTCGCATCGCCTCGCCTTCCACTCGCCTCGCCTCGCCTTCCCCTCGCCTCCTTCCCCTCGCCTTGCCTCGCCTCGCCTCCTCCGCTTCTTGCTCCTTTCTCTCCTCGCTTGCGTCGCCTTCTCCGCCTACTCGCCAATTCGTCCCCCCTCTGCCAATCCGTCCCCTCTCCGCCAATCCGTCCCCCCTCCGCCATCCGTCCCCCTTCCGCCAATCCGTCCCCTCTCCTCCGCGTTTCTGGCAAGGGCGCTGATTGCGGGGTGCTGTGTTGACACTCCAACGCGCCTCCACTCTCCCATCCCCCCTGCCTTACCCATCCCCTCCCCCCAGCAGTCCACCGTCTTTGTCGCACGGGAGGAACTTCCCTTCACAACGCTGCAAGCAATGCCCCTCCCCTCCCACATCTATCCCGCCAGTCTCATCCTTCCCATCCTTTTTCATTCCTTATTTCCGGGCCGCCCACCCTCATCCTGCTCCTTTGCGCTCCCCACCGCCTTGCCCCTTTCTGTGGCCCATGGCGTTTTTGCAGGTGGTGTCTGAGGATTCTCAAACCGCCTGCGCTTTTGCGCGACGTGCCACAGATCGGGGCTGAGGATTCTCAAGAACCACCTGCGCTGTTGTGGAGCCCCGCTGGTCGTGGGGGTGCTGCTGCTGGTGGTGGTCTGTTCAATTTTCGCCTTCCCTCCCTCCCCACACACTCTTTTCCCGCTCCCATCCCTCTCCACCGCACCCCAGCTCCCGATAGCCATGCAGCGTTCCTCGTCTCGCGGGAGAATCTGCTCGCCATGGCAGCAACGCTCACTGAATACGCCCTCGAGACCGCCCTCTTCCCAGCCTTGAAGCGCCGCCTGTGGCCCGTGGCGTGGGTGGGGGGGCGCTGCTGCTGGCGGGGGAAGCGGTGCGCAAGGCAGCCATGGTGACGGCGGGGCGGAGCTTCATACATGACATTCAGACGGAGAAGCGGCGCGAACACCTGCTGGTCACACACGGGCTGTACGGGTGGGAGTCGGTTGGGTGGATGGGGGATCGTTCAGGTATGGGGCAGTACAAGTGGGCGGATGATGGGTGATTGGGTGCTCTCGTGCCCACTGATGGGGGATCGTTCTACCTGCACTAGTTCTACCTGCACCAGTTCTACCTGCACTAGTTCTACCTGCACCAGTTCTACCTGCACCAGTTCTACCTGCACCAGTTCTACGTGCACTAGTTCTTCCAGCTTCCCCTTTGTCTCACTGCGCCGTGCCCTCGGCCCCGATGCCCCACCCTCCCCTTTACCAACCCCCACTCTCTCTCCCCCCTCCTCTCCTTCCCCCCCCCCCGCATCTACCAGGAGTTCTATCTGCACCAGTTATTTTGCCTTGAGCACGTGCGATACGCTGCCTCGGTGCCTCTGCTCCCATGCCCCACCCTCCCCTTTACACCCCACACCCCCCCTCTTCTTCCCCTCCCCCAACCCCCCCTTCCCCTCCTCCAATCCCAGCTATGAGCAGTTCTAGCTGCACCAGTTTTTCGGCCTCGAGTACACATTGCCTCCTCCGGCGTTCTATCCCCCCCTTGGTGCCATCCAGCGTTCCCTTCAACTCATCATGCTATTTCCTCTGCTCCCGTGCCCCTACCCCTTCCTCCCCCCCCAGCTACGAGGAGTTCTATATGCACCTCTTCTTTGGCCTTGAGTACGCACGGTACGCTGCCTCTGTGCCGTCCGGCATCCCCTTTGTCTCTTGAGGCCGGGCCTCTGCTCCCATTCCTTTCCTTTCCTCGGCCTCAGGACTATGCTGGGCAGACCCTCGCTGCACAGACTCATTCTGAACAGCCCACGCCAGCAGTGCATGAGCACAGTCAACCTGAGGCACTGCAGAGTGAAATACAGGTCATTGCTAGTGCACGGCATCCGTATACTGTCTGACAGCCATGAGCAGCAAGCAGCAGCATACCTGTTTGGTTTGGGAACCGTTTGACAACCATCACGTGGTACTCTGCTATTGGATGCCATGAAACCAACCGAGGAAGAGGAGGAAAACGCATCAGTTAGCAGCAGCAGCAGCGACAGCAGTGGCGACAACAGCAGCATTGAGCAGGTTGGTGTGTGCCCTGTGTATTACAGCGACCCTCGTGTCCCTCGCCCTAAGGACCCGGAGGAGCTTGTGAAGCGGCCTGTCATGCCCACGCCAAATTATCTATGCCCTGATATGATTGCTCATCTGAGTTAGGTACGTTCAGTGTTCAGCTTACATGCCGTACGTCAAATTGCTGGCTTCTTTCTTTCTGGCGTGTAATTTTGCACTTCCCTTTTTTTTTTTTTTTAAATGCTCAGGTTCTCTCTTCACAGCAGGGCCTCAGATTCGTTTTGGGCCACGCTTTCTTGTCAGTGTTGGTCCTTGAAAAAAAACTATGTCAGGGTCCTTAAAACCCGCAGGCCAACCGTTGGTTGGGAGTGAAAACGATATTGGCCCGCGAACCAATAGGAGTGTCCAATATGTTGGTCGAGGGCTCAAAACTCGGGAGTTGAACTATCCGATTCACGACAAGGAGGCGCTCGCGATTATCCATGCGTATAAGGTGTGGAGGTGCTACCTAGAGGGGGCAGATAGTGTTATACGCACGGACCATTGCTCGCTTCGTCTCCTCAAGTCGCAGCCGCAGCTGAGTCGTCGCCAGGCTAGATGTATGGAGTTTATGGAGGGGAGTTTCCACTACAGGGTAGAGTACAAGCCAGGCGTTTGCAACCCAGCAGACCCGCTCACTCGCCCTAGTTGCCAGCTCGCTAGCCTCACAGTCACTGCCGGCCATCCACTTCTCGCAGCACTCTTCGAGCACGGTTACACAGTAGATCCCGACTTCACACCGTAGCCGCCCGCAGGAGCAGAGGTGCAGGGTAGTGTCTACATATGGAAGGGTACCACACGGATTTGGGTTCCCGCCTACCGCCCTCTTCGACAGCTTCTTCTTTCCGAGGGGCACGATGTAGTTAGCGCGAGTCACTTTGGAGCAGATAAGACGGCTAAGACGCTTAGTCGCACGTACTTTTGGCCAGGGCCTGCAGCAGACGTAGAGGATTACATTCGCTTGTGCGACACGTGTTAGCGTACGAAGTCCTCTCGCCAGCGCAAAGCAGGACTTTTGCAGCCGATTCCACCACCCGACCGTCCTTGGCAGGTAGTTACGATGGACTTCATCATGGCTTTACCGCGCACAGTTAGGGGTCACGACGCCATCTTCGTGGTAGTGGATAAGTTTTCTCGAGCAGCGCACTTCATCCCCACGCACGGCAAGGTCACAGCAGAGGAAGTCGTGACGTTGTTCGTAGATAACGTAGTCCGACTGCACAGGGTTCCAAATTCCATCATCTCAGACCGCGACCCTCGTTTCACTTCGAAGTTTCGGAAGCAGCTTTTCGCACTGTTTGGGACTCGTTTAGCCATATCGTCTGCGTACCATCCAGAGACAGACGGACAGACCGAGCGTATGAACCAGACCTTGGAGCAGATTCTTCGCAGCATCACGATGCACGACGCAACCGCATGGGACAAGAAGCTGAGCATGGTCGAGTTCGCCTACAACAACACCCATCACTCGACCATAGGCATGTTACCAATTTTGGCACAGTACGGTCAGCACCCCAATGTCCCCACTCGTGTCGATCTCACACCCACTGTCCCTCGTGCGGACAACTTCCACCAGCATCTCACCTTCATTCATGATCACGTGAGGAAGCACCTTGAGCTCGCAAATGCACGCATGGCACGCATCACCAACCGCAGTCGTCGTGATGTGTCATTTTCAGTTAGCAACAGTGTCCTTCTCGACCGCCGCAACCTCCGACTGCCACAGGACAGCAAGCTTCGCCCTCGTTTCATTGGTCCATTCGTCATTGAGCGCGCACTAGGTCCAGTCGCATACCGCCTCCGCCTTCCTGCTCATTTCCGCATGCACCTATCATTCCACTTGTCTCTCCTTCGTCCATACACCGATCCCAACGCCACCTTCTCGGGTCGTTATCGCACTCCACTACCGGTCGTTGTTGACACTGACGAGCCCGATTACCAAATTCAGCGCATCCTCAGGCACCGTCGCCGCCTTCAGGGGGGTGTCTCTTTCATCGACTTCTTGGTTCGTTGGCGTGGTTATGATGCAGCCGACGACAGCTGGGTTCCTTTGTCCTCGCTGTCTCCCGACAACGCTTGCCTCCAAGCGTACCTTCAGTCTGCAGGCGCCGCGGACGTCGCCTCCTTGGGAGGGGGTTAGTGTTAAGGGGGAATTTACTGTTCCTTTTGAATAGTACTTTCCAACTCACCCTTATCCTTATCTTTCTTGATTTCCTTGTGCCAAGTGGCACTCTACTTTTCTTGCTTCTACTTTCTAGTCCCACGAAGTACTTTCCATCATTCAATCTTGCATGCTATATCAACCTTGAAATATTCCCCAATATCAACCAATTCTCATTCAACTGTTCAGTTACTCAGTAACATCTTCGCCTATTTCGTCAATAGTTCTTTCGCCAAAGTCTTCCGCCGCGCTTTCATCCTCGACTTAGTCGACCCCGCTTAGCTTTAGCGGATTTAGGCCAAGGGGCCTAACAATTGGGTAGACTCGAGATTTTTGAAGTATGAGGTTTCGAGTTCGAATCTTGTCGCCTGTTTCTCACCCGTCTGACTTCTTTCGAAGGAGAATGTGGGGGAATTCTTGCCAGATTCCATGAATCTAGGCAATTTCGTCAACTATTACCTCGCTACAGTGGGATTCAAGTCAGGGCGCCCTGGTAAAAGTTGGCTGAATTTTCAGGCTTAGTACAAGAAAGTTAGCTTAAGAATCAGTGTGGGGATAAAATTTTGAACTTTCCAATCAGCCTCCGGGCCTAAAAAACCCTGAAAATCAGCGTTCAAACCCCAAATCAGGGTAAAATTCCTGCAATCTGAGGGCCTGCTTCACAGCCACATCAGTGATGGCTTTCAAGTGCCTTCGAGTCGTGCCTATGAAGGTGCGCGAAGGCAACGAGGGGAGATTCTTCAACATCCCTTGTGTGGCCACATGGCTATGCCTTCTGCACAAGGCAGGAGGGTGTACCGTATGCATCAAGTGGGTGCCCCCCCTGACTCCAGAGGCGCATGCGGACTACGCTCGTCTCGTCTTGGCGCGGGACGTTTGGGACTCCCTTGACGCTGCAGCTGCAATCGCGCTGACCGAGCTCCTTCCACCGACTGAGGCTGCTCACTTTGACCTGGTAGAGACTGCGAAGGAGGTGTATGATGCTATTTCTGCACGCTATTCCACCCCTTCCTCTGCCTCCCTCAGCCGCATCCTCATGCCGTTCGTGTTTCTCGACCTCGGCTCGTCTGCAACTGTATTCGACCTATCCACACACTTGCGCTCCCTTGTCGCTAGCTACCGAGCAGCTTGTACTGAGGCTCAGCTTCTTGTTGCCCCTCCTCCTATCTGGCTCACCATCCACTGGGTAGTCACTCGTCTCCCTGACCGCCTGTCCACTGCGCGTGACGCACTTCTCCAGTAGCACACCAGTGAGCTTACGATTGATCTTCTCGAGACCACTCTCGGGAAGATCGAGAGTAACCTCCTCTCTGTTGCCTCAGCCACTAATGCAGTTGCCCCTCGTCTGTTTGACGGGTGTGCTTTCCCCCAGCTTCCTACCTTCACTGCTACTCGTGACCCTGTTGCTGTGTCGATCTCGGCAGCTGTTTCTGCCGCTGACAGGCAGACACGGGGCAAGGGAGCCAAGAAAGGGGGGAAGGGGTGGCGGAGGTGGCGGTGGTGGAGGCGGCCCTGGGGGCGGCAGTGGTGGCGGTGGTGGTGGTGCCCCAGGCGGAGGGAGCTCTGGAGGAGGTGCTGACCCGACTGCTGGAGGAGGTTCGACCAGCGGTGGTGCGGGGCCCCAGCAGCAGTAGCCACAGCAGCAGCAGCCACAGCAGAGACAACAGCAGCAGCAGGGACAGCAACAGTGGCAGGCACCACAGTAGTTTCAGTCGTGGGGACCCCCACGCAGTGGGGTCCACAGCAGCACTGGGGCCCTCCGCCACAGTCGGGACCTGGAGGACCCAGGAGCACTGGCCGCAGCAGCAGCACTACCAGCTGGGCACCTCGCCCCCCGCGGCGCGACACCGGCCCCTGCGACCACTGGTGCGTCATCGGACCGGGCAGTCCCTGTGTCTGCGGCCGCGACGACCACTCTGCGGCGCGGTGCTTCCGCCACCTCAATGACCTCTACCGTGCACGCTGTGGTCCAGAGGCGACCACCTCGCGCTGGGCTCGCCTGCTAGCCCGTAAGATTCCTGTGTTTGATTTGTCTATGGACGATGCTAGTCAGTATGCTTTGTATTCTGATGTTGACTATAGTGCTGATGGATCTGTGTGCTCACGTGTTCGTAGTCTAGGATGCTTGCCTCCTATTAGTGTAGACCAGTGCCTCTCTAGTCTAGGTGCTTGTGTCTTTGCTCTAGGTGCTTGTGTAGCCTCCGGACCTGACACGCCTCCGGCTGAGGCGTCTCTGTCGTTCACGTTGCACTCTGGCGCGTCGCAGTGTTCCTCCCGCGACCACACGACCCTCACACCACTCCTTGCTCCGGTTCCGGTAGCTCTGGCTGATCCTTCTTCAGGACCAATCGTTGCGCGCACCTCCACCACCCTCCCGTGCCCTGTGGTCCCCTCTGGTATCCTGCGCGGCCTCCACATCCCCTCTGGTCAGGTTGCTGCGTCTTGCTCCTGTTGGTCCCTCGCCCACCCGACCGTCTTGTGGCACCACCGCCTTGGCCACTTATCGCTCCCCCGCCTCCGCAGCATGGTCAGTCGCAGTATTGTCTCAGGTCTCCCGCGCGTCTTTCCGTCGCTCCCTCCCTCGCTTGCCCCACCCTGCACTCCTTGCATCATCGGCCGCCTGCGCACCACTCCGCACTCCTCCTCCCTTTGTCCAGCCACTGCTCCCTTCCAGACTCTCCACCTGGACGTCTGGGGCCCTGCCCCTATGCTGGGACCTGAGAGGGAGCGCTACTTTCTAGTGGCCGTTGACGAGTACTCCAGGTCCACTACGGTGTTTCCTCTCGCGAAGAAGTCCGAGGTGACTTCTACGCTGATCTGGTGGCTTCTGGCCACTGAGGGCATTCGTGGTAGGCGTGTCCGTTGTTTCCACTCCGACCGTGGGGGTGAGTTTCGCTGCGGCGTCCTTGCCGGGTTCTGCGGCGAGCAGGGCATCAGACAGTCCTAGACGCTACCGCAATCCCCACAACAGAATGGGGTTGCTGAGCGCCGCATTGGCTTGGTCATGGACATCACCCGCACATCCATGATCGATGCACGTGCGCCCCATTTTCTGTGGCCCTACGCGCTGCGCTACGCCGTGCACCAGCTGAACCTCCAGCCGCGTGTCTCGCGGCCAGAGGTTTCACCGACCAGTCTTTGGACTAGGTCCCCTGGTGCTGGGTTGGCCTTTCGTGTCTGGGGCTGCCTTGCGCTTGTCCACGACACCTCTGCGGACAAGCTCTCGGCTCGCGCCATCCCCTGTGTCTTCCTTGGTTTCCCGGTGGGCTCTCCCGACTACTCCTTTTATCACCCGCCCCTCCACCAGTTTCACGACTCCCGTGACGTCCGCTTTGATGAGTCCGTGTCCTACTACACCCGGTACCCCTGTCAAGGTCTCCCGGTTCCCCCTCCCCCCCTCTTCCTCGCACCCTCTCCTCCCCCTGCTCCCGCTCCTCCGGTACCCCCGCCCCCCCCTGGTCCTGCCCTGTGAAGTGTGTCTCATGCTACCCCTCTGCCCTCGGTCGTGCGTCAGGTAGCGTCTCCCTCCCCGCAGTCCTCCTCACAGTCCCCTCAGCAGGCACTTCCGCGACATGTTACTGTGGACTAAGGTGGTGTTGGAGCAAGAGGTGCAGGCACCGGCGGTGCTCGGTCTGGTGGCGCCCGTTCGAGAGGTGCTGGAGCTGGAGGTACTGGCACTGGAGGTGCCAGTTCTGGGGGTGCTGGAGCTGGAGGTACTGGCACTGGAGGTGCTAGTTCTGGGGGTGCTGGTGCTGGAGGTACTGGCACTGGAGGTGCTAGTTCTGAGGGTGCTGGTGCTGGAGGTACTGGCACTGGAGGTGCTAGTTCTAAGGGTGCTGGAGGTGGAGGTGCTGGCACTGGCGGTGCTAGTTCTGGGGGTGCTGGAGCAGGAGGTGCTGGCGCTGTAGGAGCTGGTACTGAGGAGACAGGAGCTGGAGGCTCGCCTACTGCGTCGGCCACTGCGCCTCCCCACCGCCACGACACCCGTTTCCAGGCCCTTCTCCGGCTTGAGCACGAGGAGAAGGAGCAGTTCGAGCAGGAGAGGCAGGAGTTGCAGCTGTTGGACTAGTAGCAGAAGCAGCAGCAGAAGTAGCAGCAGCAGCGGCGGCAGCAATCGTCACTTTTGCAGCAGCTGTTCCCTCCAGTGAGTGGCCTTCGGGCCCTTTGTCTTCCTTCCTCTCCTCCTGTTCACTCACAGTCTCCTACCGCGTACGGTCCTACGTTTCCTCCTCCGGACTCGACTCCGACTGTTTTCTCTCCTCCTCAGTCACAGTCGACTCCTCCTGTTGTCCGGCACGACTGGACCAGTCATTGTCCTCCACGTGCTCGGCTTTCGTCTCCTCTTGCCGACCTCCGCACCGTCTTATTTCGTTCTCCTCCTCGTCGTTCTCCACCTGTGTCTGTTCTCCCCTCACCTCCTGCGTCGTCTCTCACCGTTTCCTCTCACCCTATCACTTACTACTACCGTGCTGGTCTCCCTGTTGTCTCTCATGTTCTCGCTTCTCTTGTCACCGACCCTCGTGCCTCTCCGTCGTCTGTCTCGGCTCTTACTGCCACTGTCGCTGACTTTGCTTCTACATGCAGTCTTGACTACGCAACGCGTGTGGTGGCTGCTCCACCTCCCCGTCCTCTGTCCGTCGGGGGTGAGTCTGCCCTTGGCTGTGACGTCCTAGAGGACAGGTAGTTTTGAGCTGGAGTTCTTAGCAGCCGCTTCCCCCTCTCTCTGCGCCATGCTGATTTCCCTTGAGGGAGACCCCGACACCCTTAACATACCGACACCTCGCACGTACCGTAAGGCAGTGTCAGGGGAGTGGGCCTCTCAGTGGAAAGTGGCTATGGAAATCCACAGGCAGGTACGTCGACGCAGTTCCTCCTCCCAGGGCGAACGTTGTCGATGGCATGTGGCTCTTCAAGGTGAAGCGGCCGCCTGGTTCACCGCCTGTGTGTAAGGTGCGCTACGTGGCTAGGGGTTTCAGTCAGCGTGAAGGAGTTGACTTCTTCCAGACCTTCGCCCCGACCCCGAAGATGACTACTCTTCGGGTGTTACTGCACGTAGCAGCACAGCGAGACTACGAGCTGCACTCCCTTGACTTCTCCACTGCATTTTTCCAGGGCCGCCTACACGAGGAGATATGGCTGCGCCGCCCTCCTGGCTTCACTGGCACCTTCCCACCTGGGACCTAGTGGAGCCTGAGGCGGCCAGTCTACGGTCTCCGCCAGTCACCCCGTGAGTCGCACGACAATCTTCGCTCCACGCTTCGTGACCTTGGGTTTCGTCCTTCCTCTGCCAACCCGTCGCTGTTTGTTCGCATCGGTTCCACTCCTTTCTTTACACTAGTGTACGTCAACGACTTGGTCTTTGCTACAACAAACAGGTCGGCTTTGGCTGAGGTGAAATCTGAACTGCAGGAGAGACACAAGTGCACTGACCTCGGTGAACTGCAGCGCTACCTTGGCCTGCAGATCACCAGGGACAGAGCCGCTCGCACCATCACACTGACTCAGTCACACGTGGTGCAGCAGGTCCTTCGGCGGTTCGGGTTTCAGTTCTCCTCTTGCCGTTGACCACCGACTCACTGGCCCTTTTCCCAACGAGTCCTTTGAGTCTAGTGGCCCCTACGCAGAGCTTGTGGGCTGCCTCATGTACCTGATGACTTGTACTCGGCCGGACCTCGCCTTTCCTTTCAACGTCCTTTCTCACTTTGTTGCGACCGGGAGACACCGTCCTGTTCACTGAACAGCTGCTGTGAGGGTGGCGAAGTATCTGGCGACTACATCAGGCATGGGGCTTGTGCTTGGAGGGACACATCCAATTGTGTTGACCGGTCACTACGACTCTTCCTACGCTGACGAGGTGGAGACTCAGCGTTCGACTCAGGGTTACTGCTTCAGTCTGGGTGCTGGTGCTGTGTCGTGGAGGTCTACATGGTCGTCGTCTGTGGCTTCGTCCAGTGCAAAGGCAGAGATCTACGCTGGTGCCATGGCGGCACAGGAGCTCCGCTGGTTGACCTTCTTGCTCGCTGACCTTGGTGAGCGGCCTCGCTTTGCACCGACCTTGTACGCTGACAACAAGGCCATGATCCTCTTGTCGAGAGCCTCGACTAGAGAGCAGGGTTAAGCATATTGACGTGCGGCACTTCCTCCTGCGAGAGTTGCAACGGCGCGGCTAGGCTCGCTTGGACTTTGTGGCCTCATAGGCCAACACTGCAGACGTCTTCACCAAGTTCTTGGCGCCTGGTGACCACCACAGGTTCTGTGTGCAGTTGGGGCTTGCTGAGGTAGGCCCTCGGTTGCTTTAGACTTGTTGTTTGCTCTGCTTGTTGTGCTTTGCTATATATATCATAGTGAACTCTTGAACTGGCCTTGTGGCCGCTTGGTTGTGCTCGGAATTTGTGTGGTGTCCTTGAGATCCACCTTGAGCTTGCTTTGCTTCTTGCATTGACTGGTCTTGTGACTGTTTGTTCACCCTGCTTGCTTTGATGCCCCTCACTTAGCCGATGGGTGTGTGTCAAATGTTATTATAGGTTCTTAGGCTACAGTGAATAGCACTCTAGGGAGTACAACACTTATAGGGTTGCTATTTGTATCCTTTGCTTCCCTAGTTCATCCATTCCATTGTGTTCCTACTTTGAGACTTAATTATTTGGAACGTCTTGATTTATCGCATGGTGTACCTAACAGCAGACGTGCAGCGGACGTGCTTTGTGACTGGTACCGTATGACTATTACCGTAATGAGAAATGTGAGGTCGACATTAGTGATTATGCGGTAGCAACGTGTGTAGCGCTTGACCATGAGCATTTGAAGTGATACCGGCAGTGCATAGTCAGAGAAATAGGCTCTCTCTACGATCAGCATGTAACGAAAACAAGTAGCTCACACAGCTACAAGCGACACTGGGACAACTTGGTTGACATACATGACATCAGATCAGATCTTATCAGATCAGATCAGATCAGAATGGGTGCAAGAGGGGGTGTCACTGCCCCTGGTGTGAGGAGGAGGTTGACTCAGCATGCGTGTTCTCAGCTGGGGGGGGGGGGGAAGCACACAAAGGAAGAATGGATAGACGGGTTGGGAGGGGAGAATGGTTAAGGCATGGTGAACATGGTGAACATGGTGAGAAGGGAAGAGATGGAATGGCACAGAGGGAGGAGACAGCTGGAGCCACAACAGGTTATGGAAAACAAGAGAGTGGTAAGGATGGCTTGATGGATTGATAAAAAATGAGTTGCAACAGTTGGTTTCCCACCATATCGTAGATGGAGTAGATGCATGCACCGGGTTGAGGAGGTCGGCAAGCACCGAGCGATGGAAGTGAACTTTCAAGCACATGGAAGAAAAACCTCCCATCTCGCCTTGAGGGCCCTCCTTGTTCCCCCTACTACTCATGCTTTTCAGCATTGTCTTGTAGTGCCTTGTAGTGCCTTGTCTTCACAGGCACCACCACCATGACCAGCACGCCCAAGGCTTACCTCCAGTGCTTGTGACTGCACGCACGGACACACATGCCCAAGGCTTACCTCCAACAATACACGCGTTGGCGCGCGAATCCGCAGCTGAAAACGGACTGCTCCAGCCGGACCGTGTGGCACCAGAGGCAGCTGCCACTCCGTAACAAGTCACTGTGCTGCCAGTGCCAGTGAAGCTGTCAGTGCGGCTTGCAGTGCTGCTGGTGGTGCGGGCGGCAATGGTGTCGGCGACGCGGACGGCGGTGGTGCTGTTGGTGTGGGTGGCAGAAGTACCAGTGGCGCGGGGAGCAGAGGAGCCATTGGTGCGGGTGGCAGCGGTGCTGGTAGTGCCGGCGGAAATGGAGCGGGTGGTGCGGGCGGCAGTTGTGCCGGTAATGCGGGCGGCAGTTGTGCCGGTAATGCGGGCGGCAGTTGTGCCGGTAATGCGGGCGGCAGTTGTGCTGGTAATGCGGGCGGCAGTTGTGCCGGTAATGCGGGCGGCAGTTGTGCCGATAATACGGGCGGCAGTTGTGTCGGTAATGCGAGCGGCAGTGGTTCTGTTAGTGCGGACATGTGTAGTGCTGATGGTGCGGATGCTAGTGACGCCGGTGGTGTGGGTGGTCGTGCTCCTCGTGATGCGGTTGGCAGTGATGCCAGTAGTGTGAGGCGCCAAAGCGGACCGGGTGGCAGCACGGGAAGCAGCTCGAGTCGTGGTGCAAGGAGTAGTTACGGCTGTAGCGCGAGTGGCAGAGGAAGATGCAACACGTTGAGAGGAAGGGCGAGAAACATGGGCTGCAACATGGGGTTGGAACATGGGAGCAAGCACACAAGCGTGAAAACGAGCATGAGAAAACATGACACAGTGACTTGGTACGGAATGTGGGAAAACTTTGGGAAAAGAAGTGGGATACAAAAAACAATAAAACCACCACAAGAAAGTAATGCTCATGGCAAGCTCATTACATTCTTCTAAGGAACTGGAAATTCAAAAGTGTGACTGCCGTGGGATGACAAGCCGACAGCAGCAGAGCCCACTTCTCTGGCACCATGGTGAAAAACAGCACAGACATCGGAATCCCATCCATCACAACCTCTCTCCCTTTCTCTCTCCTCTCCCCCCAAGGTCCCCTCCAACCCCTCTTCCAACCTCCCCCATCTCCTGACCTTGCCAGCCTCCCCCCCCCAACCCCCAACCATTGGGGATGTAGGTAGGTTACATGAAGAGGCGGCAGCATGCCGGACAGTTGGTGCAGAAGCGTGATGGGCACGAGAGGACGCCGCACGAGGACCCACAATGGCTGTAGGTCAAACAGCCGTAGCAGCCGTGGCACGACTGGCTGTACTAGCTGTGGCACGACTGGTTGTACTAGCTGTGGCACGACTGGCTGTAGTAGCAGGAGGAGCAGCAGCTGGCGCATGATTGCTTGCCCTGTGTAAACCCTAAACACACTTACAAGTGAGTGCATCTGATTTAAAAAATCCGAGTACAAGGTATACCTACCAGCAGCAGCTCCAGCAGGGCACAAATGCAGAGTCTAAGAGATTCTTCTTACTGAAAGGGTCTGTGAGATTTTTGGCAACCAAATTGCTTCATGAAAGCAACACTAGCAGAAATGTGGAGGTTGGACTTACATGGTTGGCATCGTAATAGATGTTAGCTTCCCTGTCATGATCCCCATCCTCCATGCTTTGCAGTATCCCCTCCTCCCTCCCCTCGTCAACGGCCCTTCCCTCCTCTGCCACCACTGCTCCTGTTGCAATTGCAACTACAAGAACTCTATCGATGTAATACGTGCTTTCAGATGAGTAAAAGTGTCCCCGGAAGAGGATTTATGGCCAGGTAGACAGGGCGTGGTTCACACTTGATAAGAGGTTGATTTCTGGCGTCGCGCAAAATATCCTTACTCACTCTAAAGTGTTCCACCTTCACAAATTATGCTTCCAACAGAAAAAAAGCCATGTTACTGGGGTTGTAGGCAGGACGCACCCCAGTGCAAGTATATTGAACAGCGATTGGGGACCGCATGGTCCTTGCGGTGTTGGGTCCACTATTCAAATTCAAGTGTCGAAACCTTTTTGCACTGGTGTCCCAGACCTGCCAAACAACTCAGGCAGTGTCTCTATTTGTTTCAAAAGGGGAAAGCGAAAAGAAAATACCTAGACGGGGAAGATCCTGGCTCCTCTTCTTTGCAGCAGCCTGCTGTGATTTGTCTATTGCATCGAACAAGATGACGAACCAGACACACCTTTGAGGAGCAGTAAGGCCAGGACTCGTCTTGCACGAAGGAACGACCAGTAAGTGTATAATACCACCTGATGGCAAGAAAAATAATATTGATATGACATAGCTGCTGTAGGCTATAGTGGAGTAGCACATATGGGGTACAGTTTTCTAGGGTTTGTACTTGTACCCAACTTTCCCTTCGTCATTTCATTCCTCATAATTTTCACATGGTATCAGAGCGGGTTCCCTCGTGGGAACGCTCCTAGGGCCCACCCAATCGATTTTTTTTCCCTGCCCGGAGCGCGCTTCGCTCCTGCCCGAGTCGCGCCCCGCGTGCCCTCCCTACCGTCGCGCCCTCTCTAGGCCCCTTACGGCCCCTTCGCGTCGCCCTTAGCGGCCCCTCTGACGGCCCTTCCAGCCGCCCTTACGGCCCCCCGCGTCGCCCTTACGGCCCCTCGCGCCGCCCTTACGGCCCCTCGCGCCGCCCTTACGGCCCCTCGCACCGCCCTTACGGCCCCCCTACGGCCCGTTGCTGCCCTTCGCGGCCCCTCGCGCCGCCCGTCACGGCTCGTCGCCGCCCTTCGCGGCCCCTCGCGCCGCCCTTACGGCCCGTCGCCGACCACCACGGCCCCTCGAGCCGCCCTTTGCGGCCCCTCGTGCCGCCCTTGCGCTCCCCCTCCCCTCCTCGTGGCCTCTTCATGGCCGGTCGCCGCCCTCCGCGGCCCCTCATGCCGCCCTTCACGGCCCGTCCGCCGTCCTTTGCGGCCTCTCTTGGCCCGCCGTCGCCGCCTCTGCAGCAGCAGCAGCCGCAGTCGCTACAGCGGCCGCGGCCGCCGTCCCCGCAGCAGCAGCAGCCGCCGCCCCTGCAGCAGCACCCGCCGCCCCAGCAGCAACGGCCACCGCCGTCTCTGCAGCAGCGGCCGCCGCGGTCCCTGCGGGAACGGCCGCCGCCGCCCCTGCAGCAGCGGCCACCGCCGTCCCCTGCACCAGCAGCCGCTGCCCCTGCAGCAGCCGAGCCGCCCGAGCCACCGAGCCGCCGTTGCCGCCGAGTCGCCCGAGCCGCCGTTGCCGCCGAGCCGCCCGAGCCGCCGTTGCCGCCGAGCCGCCAAAGCCGCCGTTGCTGCTGAGTCGCTGGTACCGCCAAGCCGCCCTGTCCACCACACCCTGTCATTGCGGTCGCGGCCCCGTTCCTGATGGCGAGCCTCGGTCCTTCTCGCCTGCCCGGTAAGAGCAACACCTCTGCCACTGCACTGCCCTTAGCCTACTGCTCGCGCTTCTAGTCTACTGCTGTCATGGCTACCCCCAGTGTCCTCACTTTTGACGCTGAGGGTCGGGCCATTGACTTTGACGTCTGGGTAGATGACCTGCAGTTTCTCCTACAGTGCGATAGGGCAGACGGTCTCTCCCTCTTTGACCTCACTTATGGTGCCTCTCCTGCCCCTGCTGCTAATGCTGACGCCACTGTTCGCTCACAGTGGGCCACACGCGATGATGCTGCACGTCTTGCTGTGCGTCGCCACTTGCCTACCTCTGAGCGTGCGCACTTTAGCCAGTACAAGAGTGCTAAGACCTTGTACGACATTGTAGTTGCACGCTACTCTTCCCCTGCCTCTGCTATACTTAGCCGCCTCATCCTGCCGTACCTCTTCCCTGACATCGCAGCTTTTCCCATAGTCGCTGACCTCATTACGCACCTTCGCACTGGTGACATTCGCTACCGCGCTGCCCTTCCCGCTGATCTCTGCGCCAAGAACTGCCCCCCCCCCCCCCCCCCCCCTTATGTACATCACCCTCTACTACATAGTCACCCGGCTCCCTGACACACTTCGCCCGGTCAGGGACCACTTTCTCTCTGTTTGCCCCACGACCCTCACCATTGACCTCCTCAAGGAGCGCCTCCTAGCAGCAGAGAAGAGCATAGTCGCTGTAGGAGCCTCTCGCGGTGACCCTCGCGCCCCTGTCTTTGAGGGGTGCTCCCCCTCTCCTCTCTTGCCCTCTGTTGCCTCTGCTGCTGAGGCAGACCTCGTTTGTCTTGAGTCGGTCGGTGCGGCGTCTACCCCTAGCGGAAGACGCCGCCCTGGCAAGGGCAAGGGGGGCAGGGGCGCTGGAGGAGCTGGCGGGGGCGGTGGAGGCGGCGGTGGAGGCGGGGAGGGGGTGGGAGTGGCGGTGGGGGTGGTGGCGGGAGTGGAGGCGTCGGTGGCGGCAGTGGAGGCGGAGGCGGCGGCGGTGGTGGCGGTGGGAGCGGAGGTGGCGGAGGTGGCGGCGGTGGAGGAGGCGGCGGCGGAGGAGGTGGAGCTGGTCGGGGTGGCGCTGCGAAGAGGGTCGGCTCCGGTGGTGGTCAGCGCCAGCAGCAGCAGCAGCGCACTCGTGAGATCCCCCCCCCCCCCCTCAGCAGCTTCGTGAGTGGTACACTGCACGCCAGCGGGGTGGGGGTACTGGTCCGTGCACCTACGTCCTGCGCACCGGCGACTGCGCGGGTGAGCAGTGCGGGGGTGCGCACTCCACCCAGCGCTGCTTTGGGCGCCTGACGAACGCTTGGCGTCACAAGTTCCTTGAGGCCACTGAGATCCCTCGCTAGGGCGAGCTGTCTAGGGCAGGAGTAGCTATCTTTGACCTTGACCACGTTTACACGTCGGCCGGGGTCGAACCTGTACACACTGACCACTTAGTCTCCTCTAGTCACTGCGTCTGGTCAGGTAGCTGCGTCGGGTTAGGTGTTTGCTGCAGCGTCCAGGTCTGGTCTTGAGTCCGCCCCCTGCTCGTGTCGCCTCCTGTCTCACGAGACTCTCCTCTGGCACCACCGCCTTGGTCACCCCTCCCTGCTTCATCTCCGAGGCATGGCCTCCCGTGTCCTTGTCTCTGGTCTTCCCCGGTCCCTCCCTCCCCTTCCTCCGGGGCCTGCCCCTACCTGCGTCCCCTATGTCGAGGGGCGACAGCGGGCTGCCCCTCACTCCTCCCAGTTTCCTCCGACAGAGGCCCCGCTGCAGACGCTTCACATGGACGTGTGGGGCCCGGCCCACGTCCGTGGACAGGGTCACGAGCGCTACTTCCTGCTGGTGGTTGACGACTACTCGCGTTACACCGCAGTCTTCCCCTTGCGCAGCAAGGGTGATGTCACTGAGGTGTTGATCGACTGGATCCGCGCAGCTCGTCTCCAGCTCAAGCAGAGCTTCGGCTTGGACTTTCCTGTCCTGCGTCTGCACTCTGACAGAGGCGGAGAGTTCTCCTCTGGCCTTCTGCGAGCCTACTGTCGTGCACGAGGCATCCGCCAGACCTTCACGCTTCCGGACTCTCCAGAGATAAACGGGATTGCTGAGCGCCGCATTGGCATGGTCATGGACGTCGCCCATACGTCCATGATGCATGCGGCTGCCCCCCATTTTCTGTGGCCGTTTACGGTTCTGTATGCGACGCATTAGATCAACCTTCACCCCAGGGTCTCCATGCCGGAGACCTCCCCAGCTTTGCTGTGGACGGGGAAGGTTGGCGATGCGTCTGCGTTCCGTGTCTGGGGATCTCGGGCGTTTGTCCGCGACTTGTCTGCGGACAAGCTGTCCCCTCGTGCTGCTCCCTGCGTCTTCCTTGGCTTCCCCCCTGACGCGCCAGGGTGGCAGTTCTACCACCCCACCTCTCACCGTGTTCTGTCCTCCTAGGACGTCACGTTTGACGAGTCGGTCCCCTACTACCGTCTCTTCCCCTACCGCAATCCGTCCCTCCCCCCGCCACCGCTCTTCCTTGTGCCAGGTCCCCCCCCGGTAGACCCCCTTCCCCCTCAGGGTCCTGCCCCTTCAGGTGTGTCCCAGGTAGACGCAGTTGAGCCTGTGGAGGTTGCTGGTGACTCTTGTGAGAGTACGAAGGCTTCTGCCAGCTATGCTTGCTTGCCTCTACTTTATCATGCTATTTCTAGCATAGGATAATCATATGCATGCATGAATTGCTTGATTTCCTAGGCTAGGTGCTTTCCTATATTTTATTATAGTTATAGCACCGAGCTAGGTTGCGTGCACCGAATTCTGGCTTTTCGGTTGCCACCGAATTGGCTTCTACCGAATTCGGTAAGGATCTGTTCGGGACGCTTCGCGACCCGCGGAACCTTCGCGTAACACCTGGTTACGGGGCCTTGTGTCGAGCCTATGTATAGCCTCGTGTTGTACCCAGGTGATCATTCAATTCAATTTGAATCATCTTTTCTGAGCTTGATCCCAGATCCTCACAACTCTGGTGCTGCTGAGGGTGCTGAGCTTGGGGGTGCTGACTCTGGGGGTGCTACGACTGGGGGTGCTGAGCCTGGGAGTGCTACGACTGGGGGTGCTGAGCCTGGGGGTGCTACGACTGGGGGTGCTGAGTCTTGGGGTGCTACGCCTGGGGGTGCTGAGCCTAGGCGTGCTACTGGAGCTGGAGGTTCTTCGGCTACTGAGGGTGCTGGTGCCGCGGGTCCCGGAGGTGCTCGTACTGGGAGTATTGGAGCTGCTGGGCCTGCGGGTACGACTGGAGCTGGAGCTGCTCAGGGTGTTGGAGCTGAGGCTACTGCTGTCGGTCCTGGAGGCGGTCCTGTTGGGGGTACTACTGGTGCTACTGGAGGTACTGGAGCTGGAGGTGCTGCTGGCGCTGGTGCTACCACTGGGAGTACTGGTGCTGTCCCTGCTGTGTCTAGAGTCGCTGCGCGGCCTCGACCGTACTTCGTTCCGCTCCTTGAGCAGGTTCTTGGTCTCCCGCCTTCTACTGGTCCTCCTCCTCCCTTAGAGTGTCCACAGCCTGTCCCGTCACAGTTACAATTACAGCCGGCCTCCCCACTGCCTGCTCCTTCTCCCTACACTTGTCCTACTAGAGGTCTTGCTGAGCGTCATGAGCCTGCGTCTCGCCCTACGTCGCCTGTCCGTGCTGCTTGCACTAGTGGTCGTGGTTTGCGTCAGCGTCCTCCTCCTGTCCCTGGCACGCACCGGATGTCTCTGCGTCCGTCCACTGCTCCTCTGCGTGCCCCTTTGCCTTCTCCTCCTGAGTCCTCTCTTCCTGCTCTTCCCGACCCAGAGTCGGACTCTCTTCGTGCTGCCAGTCCTACTGTCACGCGTCTCCTTGCTACTGTTGTCACTGGCCCTTCTTTTGAGTCCACTGCTGCGTCTGCCCTAGTTGCTGAGCTCGTGGAATTTGCTGCTCGCTGTCGTCTAGACTACGCTGCTAGTCTTGTTGCTGAGTCTGAGTCTGTCTGTCCTCCGTCCGTCGGGGGTGAGTGTGCCCTTGGCACGGACGTCCTTGAGGACAGGCAGGATGAGTACCAGTGTTTGGATGCTGCTTCACCTCATCTCGTGTCCGTACTGCTTACCCCTGAGGGAGACCCGGATGCACTTGACATCCCGACTCCGCGCTCTTACGCGGAGGCGATAGAGGGTCCCTACTCCTCTCAGTGGCAGGCAGCTATGGACGCAGAGATGGCTTCCTGGAAATCCACAGGCACCTACGCTGACGACGTTCCCCCTCTTGGGACGAACATCGTCAGTGGCATGTGGATTTTCAGGGTGAAGCATCCGCCGGGTTCTCCGCCTGTCTTCAATGCGCGTTACGTGGCTCGTGGCTTCAGTCAGCGGCAGGGAGTTGACTACTTTCAGACCTTCTCTCCCACCCCGAAGATGACCACTCTTTGGGTACTGCTGCACATAGCTCCTCACCGTGACTACGAGCTGCACTCTCTTGACTTCAGCACTGCTTTCTTGCAGTATAGCCTGCACGAGGAGATCCGGCTGCGTCCCCCACCTGGATTCACTGGGTCTTTTCCTCCTGGCACCCAGTGGAGCCTTCGGCGGCCCGTCTACGGTCTCCGCCAGGCACCGCGTGAGTGGCACGACACACTGAGGACTACACTTGCGGATCTTGGGTTTGCTCCCTCTACTGCCGACCATTCGCTGTTTCTGCGCACCGACACTTCTTTGCCGCCGTTCTACATCCTCGTGTACGTCGACGACTTGGTCTTTGCCACAGCGGACACTGCTGGACTAGCCCACGTGAAGTCTGAGCTGCAGAAGAGACGCACTTGCATAGACCTGGGTGAACTGCGCAGCTACCTTGGCTTGCAGATCACCCGGGACAGAGCACGCCACACCATTACCTTGACTCAGTCACACATGGTGCAGCAGGTCCTTCAGCGCTTCGGCTTCACGTACTTCTCGCCTCAGGCCACTCCTCTGCCTACTCGCCACTCGCTCTCAGCTCTGCCTTTGGATGAGTCCGTAGAGTCGAGTGACCCGTACCCAGAGCTTGTTGGCTGCCTCATGTACCTGATGACCTGCACACGACCTGACCTTGCATACCCTCTTAGCATTCTCGCACGCTATGTTGCTCCTGGGAGACACAGACCAGAGCACATGGCTGCAGCGAAGAGGGTGTTGCGCTACTTGTGCAGTACGTCAGGCATGGGGCTTGTGCTTGGAGGGCAGAGTCCAGTGGTCCTCACTGGGCACGCGGACGCTTCTTGGGCTGACGACCAGGCTACGCAGTGATCGTCACAGGGTTACACCTTCAGCCTTGGTTCCGGCTCTGTTTCGTGGCGAGCTACCCGCTCATCTTCTGTTCTCGGCTCTAGTTGTGAGGCTGAGATCTACGCAGGGGCCATGGCTGCACAGGAGTTTCGCTGGCTCACCTACCTGCTGTCTGACCTCGGAGAGTCGCCTCGTTCTCCTCCAATGCTGTACGTAGACAACAAGGCCATGCTGGCCTTGTGTCGGGAGCAGAGACTGGAGCACAGAACGAAGCACATTGCTCTTCGCTACTTCCTTGCTCGTGAGCTACAGCAGCGTGGTTAGGTCCGCCTTGCGTACGTGGCCTCTGAGGCCAACACTACTGATATCTTCACCAAGGCACTTGCGCCTTGTGATCATCAGCGCTTCTGTACTCAGTTGGGTCTTGTGCCTGCCTTGCCTCACTTGCTCACCCCTTGACCTTGTTTGTACTGTTACATATATATATACACCTGCTCTTGCTTGTCTAGCCATATATATATGTGTAATCCTGCATGTGAACTGGCCTTGTGGCCTTGAATTTGTGCTCGGAATGTGTGGAGACTTTGTGATCCACCCTGAGCTTGCTTTGCTTTGCTTGACTGGTCTTGTGACCCCTTGTTCTCCCCCACTTTGCCTATGGGGGTGTGTCAGATTTATATGACATAGCTGATGTAGGCTATAGTGGGGTAGCACATATGGGGTACAGTTTTTTAGGGTTTGTACTTGTACCCAACTTTCCCTTAGTCATTTCATTCCTCATAATTTTCACAGATAAAAGCTGTAACAAACAATCTATCTTCTAGAATGAACTACTTGAATGTTTTTCTTCTTTCAGTAAATGCAGATCCCAGACAATATCAGCTTGTGGCTCATCGTTTTTAAGAACATTCTGTTGGTCCTAGAGGGCGAAGATCCTTCAAGTTACAACCTTCCCCCCCTCTCCCCCCCCCCGACCCGACACCACCAAGGGCGCCCTAATGGCTTGATATCTCATTGACAGGCTGGTTGGTGTACAAGCCTCGCTTGCCATCCCCATACCTCAGTTCTTTCGCTCCCCTCCCTCCTCCCCTCTCTCCCTTGCCATTACCCGTGGCACCCCTGCACCTACCTGCCAGCCTAGCTGTCCAAGTAGCATGCCTAGTCCTTGATAAAATTGCACGGCTTGTTTGCTCTACCTACCATCTCATTCAGTGAACAAGACCCTTCTAGAGCAAGCTGCGGATAACGCAGCAAAGCACTTGGAAGAAAGAGCATTAACGTGAGCGCGAGTAGAAGCGGTGGCCTTACATGTGAGATTTGGCGCCAAGATTAAGTCATTGTAGAAGATGCGACTTATCGCTTCTGTCCAGCGCATCTCGATGGAAGAAGCACCAAAGGGTCAGGGAAATGCTATCAAAAGATATGAAACCAAAGCCAGGCCCATGCAAGCGCATGTGCGGCTTATCACTATCGCGCTCTTGCACGTTTTCTGTATTTCGCCACCCCCTTCTTACGCCAGGGCACCAGTGGATAAGTCGTGCGAGAGCTTGAAAGTCCACCCCATCCATCCGCTCCAGCATGAGCCGAAAATGTTTGCGCATGGATGCTTCATGCGCCTCGTTGCCGTTCGAATTTTCAACCCGAAGTTGGTCCTCAAAAATCTCAGAAAGCTTTTTTCCGGCAGTGCAGCTGCCACAGGGACTCCTTTGCCATACGATTTTTTTTTTTTTTTTTAAACGCACGCCATCTGCGCTAGTAATACATGAGGCGCTCTTGGCTCAGCGTGGCGCAGAATTGCGTAAACAAGGTCGCCGGGAAGCGTGTCCATGTTGGATCACGTAAGAGATGGGATTGAAGGGTGGCGCATGCAGAGCAACCAACACGCAAATGTGAAATCTACGATCAATGCGAGTCGGAATGATGAGCGCATATGTCCCGAAGGTGTGACCTATCGTGTGACGAACTCCTGGATGCCAGCAACGATCTAATGGGCGTAAGGTCAGCAGGAAAGTGGCAAAGAAGTGTGCATTGGTTTGGTATCTCTTTTTTCCGTGCCTAGCCGTACTGATGTGGTTCGAATGCCATCAAGGTGACAACGGGATTACCATCCCATGAGAGGGCTGGCAGCTTGTAGGGGTACAGGAAGCTGTGAGGCGGGAAACCTAACCTCCAGACTACTTCCATTGCTAGTGTGTGGATTCGATCGAAATGACAATGGCTTTGCCACATCGTGAGTGGGCTGACAGTTTCAAGGGCTGCAGAAAGCTTCGAGGCGGAAAAGCCAATCTCGGTGTGGCTTTCATCGTTGGCCTTTGGAATGACGATCCTAGCTAGCGCGACCATTTCAGGAACGTGTGACTTGGGGGAGGGAGTGGAGGAAAAAACCTTGGGAATTGAAGATTGGAGACTGGAGTTGTGGGTTGGAGTTCTTCTGACATTGTTCAGACAACGCGGTTCGGTTGGATCTCTCTAATTCTTAGGCGTGGCATGTTTCCCTGCTGGGAACCGGAGGCGTGGAGTAGGTTCAAATACGGTTTAGAACGCTTTTTGTGCACTAGAGGGCGGTTCTATGGCTTCATCGCTTGGGCATCGTCCAGACCTTGGCTTTCGCCAATTTAGTTTCGCGAAAGCTTGATTGTCGCAGCGCAAGTATGACCCGAGCTACCTGTGTGTTTTCGTACAATCCCTCCTACGTCTGTGATGTACGCCGAAGTACGTAGTCCGGCGATCCAGTCTTGATTCAGTCTTGTTTATCTAATTAATTTTCGAATCGCCAAACGTGCTCACACAGCACATTGCACGAGGAGTAGTTTTTAGAAGCCTTGAAAGAAATAAGCGACCGATATCGCGCACCGTCGTGACGATGCTGGCGGCGTTCGTAGCGGAGGTCGTCGACTTCCATTCATCCGAGTTCTGAGGCGCTTCAAAAGTCTCAAGCCTCTGAAACAAGTGATCGCGTCCTACTTGAGTTGTAGTAATAAAATCGTCGAAGGTAACTAACGAGCGATCGCGTCGTCTCGTGCAGTAGATACAACGGGGGGATCAAGCTAGCAATCGCGCGTCGTCATCACAATGCTGGCGGCGTTCCTCGCGGCGCTCGTCTTCTTCCATTCCTCCGAGTTCCTCCTTGCGCTCTGGTCCACTGGCAAACCCGACCTCCGATGTACGCCCCATCACCTTCCCCTCGCCTCAACTTGCCTTCCCACCTTCCCGCCTTCCAGTCGCCTCGCCTCGCGTCGCGTCGCCTCGCCTTCCACTCGCCTCGCCTTGCCTTCCCCTCGCCTCCTTCCCCTCGCCTCGCCTCGCCTTGCCTTGCCTCCCCCGCTTCTCGTTCCCTTCTCTCCTCGCTCGCGTCGCCTTCTCCGCCTCCTCGCCAATCCGTCCCGCCTCTGCCAATCCGTCCCCTCTCCGCCAATCCGTCCCCCCTCCGCCATCCGTCCCCCCTCCGCCAATCCGTCCCCTCTCCTCCGCGTCTCTGGCAAGGGTGCTGATTGCGGGGCGCTGTGTTGACACTTCAATGCACCTCCACTCTCCCATCCCCCCAGCCTTACCATCCGCTTCCCCCAGCAGTCCACCATCTTTGTCTCACGGGAGGAACTTCCCTTCACAACGCTGCAAGCGAATGCCCCTCCCCTCCCACATCGATCCCGCCAGCATCATCCTTCCCGTCCCTTATCACTCCTTATCTCCCGGCCGCCCACCCTCATCTTGCTCCCTTCCGCTCCCCACTGCCCTGCCCCTTTCTGTGGCCCGTGGCGCTTTTTCAGGTGGTGTCTGAGAACTTATCAAAATCTGACTGCGCTTTTGTGCCACGTGCCACAGGTGGTGTTTGAGAATTCTCAAGAACCGAGTGCGCTGTTGTGGAGCCCCGCTGCCACTGGTCGTGGGGTTGGTGCTGCTGCTGGCGGTCTGTTCAAATTTTGTTTTCCCTCCCTCTCCACACACTCTTCCCCCACCCCACCTCCATCCCTCTCCACCAGTCCCCACCTCCCGCTAGCCATGCAGCGTTCCTCGTCTCGTGGGAGTATCTGCTGGCCATGGAAGTAGCGCTCACTGAATACGCCCTCGAGACCGCCCTCTTCCCCGCCTTCAAGCGCCGCCTGTGGCCCATGGCGTGGGTGGGGGGAGCGCTGCTGCTGGTGGGGGAAGCGGTGCACAAGGCAGCCATGGTGACGGCAAGGAGGAGCTTCACACATGCCATTCAGATGGAGAAGCGGCGCGAGCACCGGCTGGTCACATATGGACTGTACAGGTGGGAGTTTTGGTTGGGTGGTTGGCCACCGCCTGGTGACAGGTCGCTGCTGGATGGGTGCTTGTGATTGCTCCTGTGGTAGCCGCAAAGCCAGTGATGGGGCTCGTTGAAGAATTAGTGTGGGCTCAGGCTTGAATCGACTCAGAGGCAGCAATTTCAATCACTGGGAGGAGGCTTGTGCGTGCTGGGTGGGTCGTGAAGTGTCTGGTTGTATGAGCTCCTCTGCCTGCCTGCACCGCCAGGTGAGTGCGATGCAACCATCTCATCTCATGGCGTGCCAATGTTCCCCACATGCCATGCAAATGAGTGATGCATTCGCCATGCCACGACAATTCACACATGACATTCAGACGGAGAAGCGGCGCGAGCACTGGCTGGTCACACACGGGCTGTACAGGTGGGTGTTGATTGGGTGATTGGGTGCTCAGCTCGTGGGTGCTCCTGTGCCGTGCACAGAGGCACTGATGGTGACGGCGGAGAGTAGTTTCACTCATGACATTCAGACGGAGAAGAGGCGCGAACACCTTCCCCTCACCGACTGGTCAATCACGGGCTGTATAGGTGGGCGCTGGTTCGGTGATCGATGTGCTTCTGCGTCGACTCAAAAGTCAACTTCTGGCGACTATGTCTCGTGTCTGTTCAGGTGAGCACCGTCTTGTGCGATGGTGGCGGCGCGTCGGGAAGGAGTTTCACTCACGAGATTCAGACGGAGAGGTGGCGTGTGAACACCGGCTGGTGGCGCATGGGCTGTACGTACAGGTGGGCACTGGTTGGGTGGTTGAGTGGCATGTAATGCGTGTGTGTGCTAATGTGATCAGCCCAGCCCAGATGCACAAGTGGTTCACCCACTGTCTTGTGACGCATGAGCGTGTTGCTGTGCTCTCCCCCACCTGCACTGCCTACACTTGCGCCCACCCACCCAGTGCGCTCGCCATGGTTCCATGGCGCCATCAAGGTTAGATGGGGTGGTTCTTGCGGACCATGATGTTGATGCAGCGCAGGTATCCCAATGCGCTACCCATGCCCTCCCCCAAACCCACATGGCCACATGCCCACGGTCCCATGGCACGTGGGTGCGCCACCCGGGCCAGGGTACACAGGGTGGTTCATCTCGAGAATCGCCACACACCTGCTGCATGTGACCACGCCGCCTGTGCTGGATGTCATGTGACCATGTTTCCCCACATGCCCATGGGCCCACCGTGCTACGTGGGTGCGCCATCCGGGTTACATGGCGTGGTTCATCTGGACCATGGCCACGCAGCTGCTTTTGAGAATTCTCAAATCCGGCCATCCCGTGCGCTGCCCATGTTCCCCACATTCCCATTTTAGGTGGGTGCGCCATCCGGGCTACATGGGGTGGTTCATCTGGACCATGGCCACGCAGCTGCTGGATATGACCTCTCCACCTGTGCCCTCCCCACGTGTTCATGTGCCCATGTTCCCCACATGTCCACATGCCCATGGCAGGTGGGTGCGGCATCCGGGCTATACGGGGTGGTTCATGTGGAGCATAGCCACATGTCTACATGTCATCCCATGCGCTAACTATGCATTTCCGCATGCGCACATGCGCCATCCGGGCTACACAGGGGTGGTTCATGTGGAGCATGATGTGAGTGTGGTGTGGTGCAATCATCCCATGCCCTGCCCATGTCGGCCACGGTCCCATGGCAGGTGGGTGCGGCATCCGGGCTACACGGGGTGGTTCATGTGGAGCATAGCCATGCAGCTGCAGCTAGTCAACCCCCTCTGCACGCTCGCCTTCGCCCTCGTCTCCTGGCGCTTCTTCGCCGCGCGCATCCCGTGAGTTGCCCGCTTGTTTGTGTAGGCATTCTCTAAGTTACCCTGTGAGCGCAGAGGCATCCCGTGAGTTACCCTGCGGACCCAGTCAACCTGGCGCAGGAGCTGCAGTACCGTGAATCGGTCTCATATCCTGCTGCTTGCTTCCTTGCAAGTAGACGGAGATCTGATGGTGCAGTTGGAAGAGTTGCAATGCTGAAGGCTCTTCACATGTGACTGCACATGCCCCTAAAATTCCACATCTCCCAAGACTACCTCATTCACTTGTCACCCTTTTCCCTTTCCTCATCGCCCTCAACCTTCCACCACCATTTCCCAATCCCTGCACTACCTCGCCTCTCCCAACAGCTTCGCGCCCTCCACTGCCCCATTCACCGTTCCCATCCCATCCCTTGCAGCATTCCCATGCCCCATCACCCCCCCAGTTCCCTCCCCAGATACGCTGCCTCGGTATCGTTTGCCATCCCCTTTGTCTCATCTGCTCCCACATCTGCCCGTCTCCCACTCCTCTCCCTCTTCCCCCCAGCAGCTACGAGTTAGACTTACACCAGTTCCTTGGCCTTGAGTATGCACGATACGCTGCATCTGTGCCATCCAATTTTCCCTTCAACTCATCATGCTATTTCCTCTGCTCCCGTGCCCCTAACACCCCCTCTTTCCCCCCTACGCCCCCATCCCAGCTACGAGGAGTTCTATCTGCACCAGTTCTTTGGCCTCGAGTACGCACGATACGCCGCTGCTAACACAGAGGCTCTCGCCCTGGTGAAGTCAGAGCTGCAGAAGAGACACACGTGTACAGACCTGGGTGAGCTGCGCAACTACCTGGGCTTGCAGATCACCCGGGACAGAGCACGCCGCACCATCACACTGACTCAGTCACACATGGTGCAGCAGGTCCTTCAGTGCTTCGGCTTCACCTGGTCCTCGCCATAGCACACTCCTCTGGCTACAGGCCACTCGCTCTCAGCTCCACTTTCAGACAAGTCCGTAGAGCCGAGTGACCCGTACCCAGAGCTAGTGGGCTGCCTCATGTACCTGATGACCTGCACTCGACCTGACCTTGCGTACCCTTTTGGCCTTCTGGCTCGCTACGTGGCTCCTTGAAGGCACCGAAAGATGCACATGGATGCTGCTAAGAGGGTACTGCGCTACTTGTGCAGTACATCGGGCATGGGGCTCGTGCTTGGAGGGCGGAGCCCAGTTGTCCTCACCGGGCACTCGGACGCTTCTTGGGTTGACGACCTAGCTACGCAGCGGTCGTCACAGGGTTACACTTTCAGCCTTGGCTGTGGTTCAGTTTCCTGGCGGTCTACACGCTCGTCTTCAGTTCTCGGCTACAGTTGTGAGGCTGAGATCTACGCCACATCCATGGCTGCACAGGAGCTACGCTGGCTCACCTACCTGCTGACCGACTTGGGAGAGCGGCCTCGTTCTCCTCCAGTGCTGTACGTCGACAACAAGGCCGCCATTGCCTTGTGGCACGAGCACAGACTGGATCACAGAACGAAGCACGTCGCTCTGCGTTACTTCCTTGCTCGAGAGTTGCAGCAGCGTGATCAGCTTCGTCTTGCTTACGTGGCCACTCGGGCCAACACTGCTGATATATTCACCAAGGCACTTCTGTTTGGTGATCATCATCGTTTTTGTACTTTGTTAGGCCTTGTGCCCACGTATCCTCACTTGCTGTAGACTTTGCCTGTATTGTGATCTATATATATATATATATATATATGTATACCTGCATGCTTGCTCTGCTAGGTAGAGATCACTGTGTTTCATATATATCTCTGCATGTGAACTGGTCTTGTGGCCCTTTGCTTGTGCTCAGTGTATGTGGTGACGTTGTGATCCACCCTGAGCTTTCTTTGCTTCTCTTGACTGGTCTTGTGACCCCTTGTTCTCCCCCACTTTGCCTATGGGGGTGTGTCAAACCATATATGATTTATAATTAGGTTTAGGCTTTAGTGGGGTAGCCAATGTAGGGTACAACCCCTTAGGGTTCTCTTCCTTGTACCCAATTCTCTCGATAGTCAAACATCACCTTCTCTAACAATTCTAAGTCAGAGGAACAGACTCCCTATGATTAGAATGGGGCAGCTTCTTTGGCATGCATGACAAAATGCATTCGTTTCACATCAGATCAGAATGGGTGCAAGAGGGGTGTCGCTGTCTCTTCTGTAGAGGACCTCGACTCAGCATATTGGTGTTACTTTTGGGAATTCTCAAAAGGAGGACCTCGACTTGACTCAGCACTCGTGTCCTCAGCTGGGAGCAGGGAAGCCCACAAGCAAGGAACGGATAGATGGGTTGGGATGGGTTGGGATGGGAGGATAAGTCAGAATTGAGGGGGTCGGCAACGATGCAAGTGAACTTTCATGTACCTGGACGAAAAACCTCCCATCTCGTCTTGAAGGCCCTCCTATGTTCGGCCAACTCTGTTTTTCAGCATTGTCGTGTGGTGCCTTGCCTTCCACATGTACCACCACGACCAGCCCGCCCTCCCATGTGCTCTTGAGACTGCAAGATCCTTACTACCACGGACACACACTTGCCCGATGCTTACCTCCAGTGGTACACGCATTGGCGAGCAAATCAGCAGAGGTCTGAATTCCACCCATCACAGTGTCTCTTGCTTTCTCTTTCCTCTCCCCACTCCCTCTTCTGCCAACCTTCTCTCTCCCTCCCTGCTTCTCCTGCCTCTCCCTGCCAGTTTATAGCTCTCCCCATCACTGCTGCCTGCTTGTCAACCTTTCCCCTGCACTCTCCCAACCTTCTGACCCTGTCTCTACCCTCCCCCCCCCCTCTCTGCCACTTTCCCCCCCTCTCTCTGCCACCTTCCCCCTCTCCCCCTGCCACCTTCCCCCTCTCCCTCTGCCACCTTCTCCCCTTCTACTCTCCCAACTTTCTCCACCTCCTCTTCCAAACTTCATAACCCCTTCCTGCCAACCTCCCCCACTCCCCCAGCCACCCCCCCCCCCTCCCCACCCATTCTGCCAACATCCCCCCTTCTCTCTAATTGCATGCCCTCCCCCATCCCTGCCAAGCTTCCCTCCACCACGTCTGCCTACCTCCCCCCAAATCACACCCTACAAACCTACCCTCTTCCCCACTCCATCGGGGATGTAGGTAGGTTACCTGAACAGGCGGCAGCATGCCGGACAGTTGGTGCAGCGGTGTGATGCGCACGAGAGGACGCCGCACGAGGACTCACAATGGCTGTAGCCCGAACAGCTGTAGCAGCCGTGGCACGAATGGCTGTAGTGGCAGCAGGAGGAGCAGGAAGAGGATCGGCATGAGGAGCAGTAAGAGGGTCGGCATGAGGAGCAGTAAGAGGGTCGGCATCAGGAGCAGTAAGAGGGTCGGCATGAGAAGTAAGAGGATTGGCACAAGGAGCAGCAAGAGGGTCGGCATGGGGAGCAGTAGGATGGTCGGCAGGATGAGCAGCAGCGGGCGCATGACCGCTTGCAGCTGATGGCGCCCCCGTGGCTGGCGTTGCAATTGCAGACTGACCCCCAGGAAAAGAAGAATGGGAAGGGAAGAGAAAACGGAAATGAAATAGTTGGATGAGTTCTGATCTAGTCAGCAATCCTGACCTGCTTGACTTGCATTCCTTACAAGGGCAAATGTGAGCTCACAGCACCACGTACTTACGACTGAACGAATCTGGGTAAATGAATCTGAGTACAGGGTATACCTTCGTAAGTACGTAGTATAGAGTATACCTACAGCACCACTTACTTACGTCTGAACACATCTGGGTATGAAATTTGGCAACCAAATAGCTCTTTGAAAGCAGCACTAGCAGAAATCCGGAGGTTGGACTGACATGGTTGGCATGGTAACTAATGCCTTCCTCAACGTGATTCCCATCCTCCATGCTTTGCAGTGTCCCCTCCTCCCTTCGTCGACGGCCCTTTCCTCCTCTGCCATCACTGGTCCTGTTGTAACTGCTCTCGCTCTTCTGATGTAATACTTGTCTTTAGTTAAGTAGAAATGCCCTTGCAAGAGGAATAAAGGAGAGGAACAGTAGACAAAGTTCAAACTCGATACAAGGTTCATCCCTCGCGTCGTGTAAAATATCCCTCTCTAATGTTCCACCTTCAGAGGTTAATGCTACCAACAGAGAGAGATACCATGTCACTGGGGTTGTTGGCAGGTCGCACCTGGGTGCAAGAATATTGAATGGTGGTTCGGAACTGCTTGGTGCTTTTGGCGATCAACTCACTGCTCATATTGAAGCTCCTAAGCCTTCCTTCACTGGTGTCCCAGACCTGCCAAACGATTTAGGCAGAGCGTGTCCAATTGTTCGAAGAGGGAAAACAAGAAAACATAGATGGGGTAAATACAGGATCTTCTCTTAACAACAGTCTGCTGTCATTTGTCTATTGAACTGAACAAATAAATAACGAACTAGACATACCTTGGAGGAGCAGAAAGGGCAAGACTCGTCTTGCGCGAAGGAGCGACCAGTATGTGAACAATAATACATGTTGGCAAGAAGAAAATATATTGAAAATATGAGAGAAGTAACAATTCTTCTTAAAAAATGAGCCTCAGGATTGTGGTTTTCTTTCACTAATAGCTACCTATAAAATCCCATACGTCAATCAACCAGAACCTTATCGTTTTACGACCCTTCAAGTCACAAGCCCAACCGGACCCAACACCACAAAGGGCGCCCTTTCTGGTTGACAGGCTGGCTGGTTGTTGTAAAAGCCACGCTTGCCAGCCATCCCCATACCTCAGTTCTCTCGCGCCCTTCCCTCCTCCCCTCTCTCCCTTGCCAATACCCGAGGCACCCCTGCACCTACATGCCAGCCTAGCCGTCTAAGTAGCGTTGCCCAGTCCTTGATAGAATTGCACAACTTACAATGTTTTCCCTACCATTTCATTCAATGAAGAGGACCGTTCTAGAGAAAGCTAAGGAGAAGGCAGCTGCACACTTGAAAGACAGCGCATAAACATGAAGCACGGGTAGAAGCGATGGCCTTACAAATGAGAGACACGATCGGTGCCAACATAAAGTCCTTGTATAAGTTCCAAATGATCGGTTGGGTCCAGTGCATCTTGATGGCAGAAGCACCAAATAATCAAGGACATGCTATCAAAAGAGATGCAACCGAAGGCACGCCCATGCAAGCGCATGTGCGGCTTGTCGCTGTCGCGCTCCTGCTCACCAACTCGCCACCCCCTTGTCACGCCTGGGCACCAGTGGATAAGTCGTGCAAGGGCTTGAAAGTCGACCTCTTCCATCCGCTCTAGCATGCGATGAAAATGTTTGCGGATGGATTTGAAAGTCTGCTTCATACGTCAAATCGCCATTCAAAATCGCGTCCCGGATTTGGACTGCGAAGAGCTCAAAGAGCTTCTCACGGCAGTGCAGCTGCCATAGGGAGTCCTTTGCCATGCGATTAAGTGTCTTCGAAAGGCACGCCATCTGCGCTAGTGATACGTGAGGCACTGTTGGCTCGGAGCGGTGCAGAATGGCATAAACGAGGTCGCCGGGAAGCGTGCTCATGGCGGATGAACCTAGGGACCATGTAAGAGACGGGATTGAAGGGTGGCGAATGTAGAGCAACCAACACGCAAATTTTAGATCTACAATTTAAGAGAGTCGGAATGATGAGACGGGTACGTCGCGATGGTGCGATATATGTTGTGACTTCTGGGTGCTCGCAACGATCTAACGGGCGTACTAATCCACGAGCAAGAAAGTGGCAAAGAAGCATGCATAGGTTCGGTAGATCCACGAGCCATGGTGGGACGTTCGGCACCAGCCAGATATATTTTTCCGTGCCTAGCCGTACTGATGTGGTTCGATTCTTATCAAGGAGACAACGGGTTTGCCATACCGTGAGAGGGCTGGCAGCTTGTGGGGGCACAGGAAGCTGCGAGGCGGGAAACCTAACCTCGAGACTACCTCCATCGCTAATCACTGGATTTGATCGAAATGACAGTGGCTTTGCCCTGACGTGAGTGGGCTGAGAGTTTCTAGGGCTACGAAAAAGCTTCGAGGCAGGGAAGCCAATCTCGGTGTGCTTTCCGTCGTTGGCCTGTGGAATGACGCCCGTAGCTGGCGCGACTGGTTTCAGGAAACCTGATTACAGGTGAGTGTGAGTTGAGTGGAGGGAAGGAGAGAAACCTCGGAAATTGAAGATCGGAGTCGGGAACCACTGCATTCTTCTGATGTTGTTCGGACAATGCGGTTCAGTAGGATCTCTCACGCTATATTACGGTTCCACATGGCTTGAGGCGTGGATTGGTGAACCAATGTGGTGCTGGGAACTGGAAGATTGAGTGGAATGGTGGAATAAAAACGATTTACTACGGTGGTGTGTGCTATAGGGAGGTTCATTGGCTTCATTACTTGGTGGTGCGCGTGGAACTTCTGAACGGTTTTTGTCAAATTTGTTTCGCGAAATTCGTTGGTCGCAAGTACGACCCACCTTGTTTTTTTTTTTTTTTTTTTTTTTTTTTTTTTTTTTTTTTGGACTCAAGTAAACTATAAGGCATAACATACAGGAAATGTCCTCAGTCGTAATTGATGTGGAGGGAGGTATATTATCTAGCCATGTAGACGCAACCCCCCTGTTATCTTCTATGGCGGTTGAAAAGTAATGAGCGGATCTTCCCAGATTGCCCTGAAGTCCTCTCTCCACGTCATTGATGACTCCTTGCTATAGAGCTTGTTCAGCACTGCTGCCTCATCTTTTGCCAGGTGTTCCCAATCATTTGTGCCCCCCTGGCACTTCCCCTCGCCTGTCTCTTTTTTGCCTTGCTGTAGACCCTTACGTGTCTTGTGAACTAGACGTTTATCCGCCTCAGAACTCGCTTGGCCTGGAATCTCACCCCTCTCCATATCGCGTTACACCTTGCCAGCCACACTTGATGTGATGCTGTGGCTATTAGTGAAGCTTCCGGAAAGCCTGATCCTGTGCATGTTCCTTGAAACAGTAGATCGCCCACTGTCCCTCCTTGTCGCGTCGGATTTATCAACTGAAGCGCCCTCTGCACCACCTCCGTTACTGGTTTCACTCTCGGGCAGTCCAAAATGCAGTGGTCTAGTGTTTCCAACCCTCCACATTGAATACAATTGGCGCGTGCCCCCAGGAACGGAAGTCTCTCGCCCATCTGCAAGTTTTTGCTGTGTGCCCGCAATACCACTTCCCTTGCCCTGGCTGGTGTCACCAGAGAGTCCCTCGTCCTGATCGCTTTCTCCCAGTCTATTGGCCTCCCCCAATCTTCCTCCCACTGCTGTTGCTGCTTAGGTTTTTGAAGCTGGGGTTTCAGCACCTTCCTCAGGACCCGCAGCTCGGCTGGCTCTCCTTGGTCGCATAATTTCGACTGCAGCAGTCTCGTCCTCGGCGCGCCCAGAGGCCCGCATACCTTCCCCCCGAGTTCCACTATCGGCATCGTCCCTTCCCAGCGGATCTCTGTCGCACTGGCGAATCTTACTTCCTTGATGCAGCCATCCTTCTCCACCGTCACGCGCTTCCCAAACAGTCGGTTCCCCGACGTGTAGAGTAGCATGTAGAAGAAAAACTCTCCCGGTCTGTATGAGTTCATCCTGACCAGCTTCGCCGCGCCGAACACTTCATCCGCAGTGAGTGTTTTTAGCACTAATTCTTTCCAGGCCATCGGATTCGCTTCCAGCGCTTTCATCGCCCATTTCCTCTGCTCCTCTCCCCCTAGTTCACGTTCCAAAGTCGCCTCGTCTTTCACCGTTCTGCTGCCATCCGCTCCTTTCTTGATTAGATCCCCTAGCGTGACCCCCTTTAAACAATTGGAGCCATGTTGATTCCCGAACGGAGACTTTCCTCTGAAGAAGATTGCTTTGTTGAAAAGCAAAAATTCCCTTTCTGCCTCCCACCGGTTTGCTGTCTCTCTTATCACCTCCGCTTTTGTCTCCCAGAGGGCCTCGATCGTTGCCTTCCATCTCACTCCACCCTTCATCCAGTGTTGCATGATCGCCGGGTGGGCGTACACCGTCGCGAGTCCTTGTGGGAAGCCGGCCGCCTTCTCCCAGAGCCAGTTACGGAACGGATCCCTCGTTGCTGCACCTCTCGCGATGTTGTGAATCGCAATACTGCCCAATCTTTCTTTCGGACTGATCACCCTTAGTCCCCCCTCCTTCCTGTCTTTGAAGGATAGCTCGAAACTCCATAAAATGAAGAATATATCGAAAGACGCCTTCCCTTTTGAGATGAAGTTATGGCAGATTCTCTTCACCTTCAGCCAGATCTCGTGCAGTGGCGCGTACACCAGTGCTTGGAACAGTATAATTGGCATCGCGTAACTATTCACGATTGTCACCCTGGCAGAGGTCGTCAGATGCTTCGAGTCCCACTTGCTCAGCTCGCTGCACATCCGCTCAAAGGCCTTATACCAGGACGGCTCCGGCGACCCTCCCGATGTGACCCAAATGCCAAGGAGGCGTTCCGGCTCGTTCTGCGCTGCCCATTGAAACGGTGAGTTTGTGGGCTGCTGTCTTCTCCTGTTTTTCCCCAGTGGCATTAGCTTCGTTTTTTCCTGGTTGATGTACAACCCTGAGCATAGTCCAAACTCATCCAGCAGCCGCTTGGCTGCCACCACTTGTTCTTGACCATGCAGGGCTAAAGTGGTGTCGTCAGCGTAGCCTACATACGTCAGTCCACCAACTCCCCTTTTCCGGATCCCCAGACCCCTTCTTTCCGCTTCCTGACAAAGAGGTTCCGCCGCGCAGAGGAAGAGATAGGGAGCAAGCGGGCATCCCTGCCGTACCCCTTTCTCCATCCCAATTCTGTCTCCTAACCAGCCATTAACCATCAGCTTTGTTCCCGCTCCCTCATGAAGTCCCTTTGTCCAGGCAATGAACTTGCCCGGGAAACCCATCTTCTCCATCGTGGTGAAGAGGAAGTCTCTCGAGACCGAGTCATACGTTTTTTGGAAATCGACCAGGAGCAGCAGCCAATCCTCATCACCTTCCGGTGCCGTGTCGATCACATCCGCAACCGTTGATACCGCATCCGCCAAACGTCTCCCAGGTATGAAGCCGTACTGTCTCTCCGAGATAACCTGTGGTAGAACTTTTTTGATCCTATTAGCCAGCACCTTCGCCACTAGCTTGTATAGCACATTGAGTAACGTTATCGAGCGGTAGTTTCCTAACTGCTCCCTTGCTCCCTTCTTATGCAGAAGGATCGTCACCGCCGTCATGAAAGGCTCCGGGAGCAGCGCGTCCTTCTCAAAGACCTCAACCACTTTCATCACCTCCTTTCCCAGGAGGCCCCAGTTTTGCTCGAACAGCTCCTTCGGCAACCCATCCTGTCCTGGTGCTTTCCCCGTTGGCAGCTCTCGGAGTGATGTTCTTACTTCATCCTCCGACCATGGTCTGGTGAGTGCCTCTTTATCCTTGTCCAGCAGGCGCTTGCTTTCTGCCACCTCCCATCCTTCCTCTGTAACCTCCTGCAGAGGGCCCGCAAAAGTGTCCCGAAAAAACGTTGTTGCGGCCTCCAGCACCTCTCTTGCCCTCGTGATGTTCTGCCCGCTGACTGACAACTTACGGATTTCTGTCTTTGCCTTCTTTGACTTAATCAGGCCGGATAGGTAACCAGTCGGCGCTTCACTCGCTAGCTCCACCATCATACCCGTCAACACCTGCAGCCGGACCTTGTTTCTCTCCTGCTATTCTTTCCATGCCGCTTCCGACTTCACCAACTCTTCATACAGCCTTTGTGCAGTCGAGTTCGCCATCACCAGACTCCTTATTCTCACCACCTTCTTTTCCAAATGCAGCATCGTAGCCTTCACCCTTTTCCGTTCCTCAGTCGTGTGCGTTCTTAGACTCGCCTTCAGGTTCGTCAGTAGACTCTCAAGGGGTTGATCTGCTTTCCTCTGGTGATCAGCCACCACTGCTTCGATTATTTTTTCCGTCCCTTCTCCTCTTGTTTGGGTTGCCTGCAGCCTCCAAAGCCCCCCCCCCCCCCCCCGGAACCGCAGCCTGCACTGTGGCGTGGACTGCGAACCAGTGATCTGTGATGCCGACCGGGACGAAGGTGTGCTTTGCCTCCAGCACTTGTCCAACCAGCGACCTCGACATCAGGATCTGGTCAATGCGCGTACTAGTCTTCGACGAGCGAGAGAAAAAAGTGAATTCCTTCCTTGTTGGGTGAAGCGTTCGAAATGAGTCTTGCAGGTCCCAGCCACTGCAGATCTGAAGGAAGCGCTGGTTTTCTGCCGGTGATCCCAACCTGGAGGACTTGTCCAGGTCCGGATCTGCAACTATGTTCAAGTCTCCCAAGAAAACCGTGTGAGTTGTCAACAGCAAACCATGCACAAAAGGCGACAGAGCATCCCGGAAGAACTCCCCCCTGTTCATAGTTTGAGCCGGGAAATACGCCGCCACCACTCTGTACTCCTGCTGCTGCCAAGTAAAGGTAACACTCAGAATCCTCCCCGAGCCATGGGACACAACCTCCTTGAAAGGAATCCATGGTGCAAATCCTAGTATTGCCACGCCGCTTGCTCTCTGGTCTGGCAAAACCGCTGCAACTGCATCTGGCCTTAGCTGACTCCATAAATTGTGGTCAGCCGGTATCCTCGTGTCCGTTAGTACAACTATGTTAGCTGCCTTCCGTATCCAATACCCACATCTTTCGCGCTTGCCGTTGCTACCGAGCCCATTGATGTTGAGCTCGAGAAAGGTGACTTTGTGGTGTTTAACCATTGACTAACTTGCTTAAGCCCCTCAGTATCCACGGGCGTAAAGACTTCATTGATGAGACGCTAACAGCCACAGCATACGACAATAGCACTGCCAGTACTCCACCTACAACTGCTACACCTCCGATCATGACTCCAGGTACTGCGATCTCCAGTAAGTCGTTGTCCATTCCACTGCTACTCATTTTTCCGGCTTCTTCCCGAAATCTTTCTTGAAATCGCTCAGCCTCTAGGAGCCTTTTGCCGCACGTGTTGCAGCGCCTGACTTGCGCAACCCCCCCCCTGTGACGTCCAGAGGCGATGTGAGCCGAGGCCTGCTCGAAGCGGGTACCCTGAGCTTTCTCGCAAGCTGCCTGAACGCAGATCCACTCCTCTCGCAACCCTCCAGTCGAGACCAGGACCAGGGCCGGATCCTTCATAATATCTGAAACTTTCAGGGAGGCCGCTGCGGGGAAGGTCAGAAGCGGAAAAGTCAGTATAGTCGTCAGCAACAATAAACACGGGATACAAGATCGAGGTAAAGACATTGCTCCCTGTACCATTGAATTTGTGAGCCTTAGCTACCGTAAGGTTCCAACGGCTCATGTTGTCGTGGCGCGGAGTGACATAGTCATCATGATAGCGGGTCAGATGCTGGCCACCACAGTAGTCACAAGTAACACTCAGGAAATGGATGAGGAACTTCCTTCCTGGTAAAGACTGGAACTCAGCGGCGTGGAGCCAGCGGTACTTATCAGCGACATGTGGAACCACCAAGCCTTTGATGCGGTCAGTATCCATTCCAGAGACAGGGTCAGTCGTACGGTGAAAACCGAAGCCACTCGCAAAGGCAATCTTCCCTCTCTTGACCATTACTGCCTCCACCAGCGTACGACGAACCATCTCATGCGAGATTTCCGCCGGGACCGACTTCAACACCACTTCAACAGCCGATGGATTGATAGAGCGCTCCCTGAGGAAGCGTGCATTCTCCGGAAACTGCCAGGTAAGCTTCACAAACTTGTCGTCAACACATTCATTATCAATGACTTGTTCACGCACGAACTCCCCATCATGCGCGCTGTTAAATGTGACTTGAAGCCTCCCGAACCTCTGCCGGGAGAGAAAGGTCGGCTGAAACTTCAGGTAGGTGGTGGTCTGCAGCACATCTGGTGAGAGATGCTCCTTGCAGTCATCAAGCAGGGCAACAATCGTAGCCTTAGCACGCGGGACTTCCGCGATCCTGTTAACAGGCACCAACAGGGTTAGAGAGACCTTTGTCTGTGATGCAATGTCAGCTGCAACAACTGGATCAAACATCTCATCCGAGTCGTCGCTAAGGTATCCATCTCCTTCCTCTTCCAGGTCCAGTTCTTCAGCTGCCGTTTCATTATCAGAGTCCTCTTCTTCCGCGTTACAGATCGGCTTGTGCGTGTATTTCTCATTCTCAGCAGTTGAACAGTGTAGGATACATCAAGTTCAAGTTTAGGGCGTGTCTTTTAGGGTGTATATTGGGCTTACACACTTTTCTTTAGGTAATTGTGATTTTTTACTAATCTGCAACCCACACGTACAGAAAATGGTTTGTGTCTGCCTGACGAGAACCCACTTTTTTGCATTCGGACATACAATCCCGCCCGAACAAAAATAGTGTGGCATATCAGAAGTCGCGAGCGGTAACTCTGTCGCACTGCAAAATCCGTTACGTAGATCGGTGGGATTTGTGCATGCCTGTGCCACGGGAAAAATCGCCCTCATGCTTTCGTTTTTTTCGCTAGACCTGTACTGGCGATATTCGCATTCCTGAAAACACCTTGGCAAATCCCGAAATGTGTGTGTACATGTTCTGTACTCGAGTGCATGGCACGTCCTGCACACGAACTAGGACTCGTAAAAAAATCGCTGCCAGAAACGAACCCAGAAGTGACTGTCTGCTTGTGTTATGAATCAACTTGCAGAGTGCGCAGTAAAACGAATAAGGAGAATGGAAATTACTGAATTACTGAATGAAGAAACAATGAAGTAGCGAGGCCTAAATAGGGGAAAACCTAGCTAGGCGGGGGGTTCGGGATGGGATGGCTCGGTGATGGTTGCGATTGGAGCGGAGGCCTGTCAGAACATATAGCTTACTTGTTTCTGTAGGCTATAGTGGGGTATCCCATAGGGGGTACAACCCAATTAGGGTTTCCTATTTGTACTCACTTCGTTCATAGTTCATTCATTTCCTCGTTCATATCTTCTCATGGAATCAGAGCAGGTCCCTTCCTAGGGACTGTTCCTAGGGCCCACCGAAGCGCGCCCCGAGGCGCGCGTTTTTTTTTTTTTAGCGACCCTCCGTGTCGCCCTTACCGCCGTGCTCCCGCTTAGGCCCCTCGTCGACCCCGCTTAGGCCCCTCGTCGGCCTCGCTTAGGCCCCTCGTCGGCCCCGCTTAGGCCCTTAGTCGGCCCCACTTAGGCCTCGTCGGCCCCGCGTAGGCCCCGTCGGCCCAGCTTAGGCCCCGCTACGGCCCCGCGTCGGCCCCACTTAGGCCCCGTCGGCCCCGCTTAGGCCCCGCTACGGCCCCTCGTCGGCCCCACTTAGGCCCTGTCGGCCCCGCTTAGGCCTCGTCGGCCCCGCTTAGGCCCCGCTACGGCCCCGCGTCGGCCCCGCTTAGGCCCCGTCGGCCCGCCTAGGCCCCGCTACGGCCCCTCGTCGGCCCCGCCTAGGCCCCGTCGGCCCGCCGTAGGCCCCGCTCCAGCCCGCCGTCGGCCCCGCTATAGCCCGCCGTCGGCCCCGCTACAGCCCGCCGTCGGCCCCGCTACAGCCCGCCGTCGGCCCCGCTACAGCCCGCCGCCGGCCCCGCTACAGCCCGCTGTCGGCCCCGCTCCAGCCCGCCGCCGGCCCCGCTACAGCCCGCCGTCGGCCCCGCTACAGCCCGCCGCCGGCCCCGCTACAGCCCGCTGTCGGCCCGCCGTTGGCCCCACTACAGCCCGTCGTCGGCCCCAATACAGCCCCGCTACAGCCCCGCTACAGCCCGCCGCCGGCCCCGCTACAGCCCCGCCACGGCCCGCCGTCGGCCCCGCCGCCCGTGCTGCAGCCCGCCGCGCCACCGTGAGCCGCCCGTGCAGCCGCCCGTGAGCCGCCCGTGCAGCCGCCCGCGCCACCCGTGAGCCCCTGCGTTACCCGAGCCGCGCGAGCCGCCCGAGCCACCCGAGCCGCCCGAGCCGCCCGAGCCGCCCGAGCCGCCAGAGGAGCCGCACTCCTGCTCCTGTAGGGCCACTGCTGCTCCTGGGCTGTGTTACTGTGCCGCTGACCTACTCGACTTTTCCTGCCCGGTGAGACTGTCAGCTACTGTCATGGCCACCCCCACTGTCCTAGCTTTTGATGCTGAGGGTAGAGCCATTGACTTTGCAGTCTGGATTGAAGACTTGCAGCTGTACTTACTGTGTGATGCGATAGATGAGGTCTCTCTCTTTGACTTTGTCTCTGGCGCTGTCCCTGCCCCTCCTGCTGATGCTGACCCCGCCGTTCGCTCCAAGTGGGCGACCCGCGATGCTGCTGCACGACTTGCTGTGCGTCGCCACCTCCCTTCCTTCGAGCGTGCCCACTTTAGTCAGTGCAAGACCGCTCAGGCCTTGTACGACGCTGTAGTTGCACGCTACTCCTCCCCTTCCTCCGCTACGCTTAGCCGCCTCATGCTACCGTTTCTCTTCCCTGAACTCGCTACCTTTCCCACTGTCGCTGACCTCGTTACCCACCTCCGCGCTAGTGACGCTCGCTACCGCGCTGCCCTTCCTGCTGAGTTCCGCGCCGCAAACCCTCCTCCCATGTACATCACTCTCTACTTTCTCGTCACTCGTCTCCCTGAGTCCCTTCGTGTCGTTAGGGACCAGTTTCTCTCTGTCTGTCCCACCACCCTCACTGTCGACCTCCTTGAGGAGTCCCTGCTAGCGGCTGAGAAGAGCATCGTCGCTGTAGGGGCCTCTCGGGGTGACCCTCGCACCCCCATTTTTGAGGGGTGTTCTCCTTCCCCCCTGCTGCCCTCTGTCGCCTCTGCCGCTGCGGCCGACCTCGCTGGTTTTGAGTCGGTCGGTGCGGCGTCTGCCCCCAGCGGTAGACGCCGCACTGGCAAGGGCAAGGGGGGCAAGGGAGCGGGTGGAGCTAGAGGGGGCGGTGGCGGGGGAGGTGGGGGTGGCGGGGGGAGTGGGGGTGGCGGTGGAGGTGGTGGAGGGAGTGGAGGTACTGGTGGAGGCGGTGGAGGCGGAGGTGGCGGCGGAGGAGGTAGCGGAGGAGGAGGGGGTGAGGGTGCCGGTGGGGGCGGTGGCGGTGGAGACGGGGATGGCGGTGGAGGCGGGGGTGGCGGTGGCGGTGGGGGTCGGAGTGGCTCGTCTCAGCGGAGCAGCTCTGGGGGTGGTCAGTGCCAGCAGCAGCAGCAGCAGCAGCAGCAGCAGCAGCCACAGCAGCAGCAGCGCTCTCGCACCGTCCCCGCCCCTCAGCAGCTCCGTGAGTGGTACTTGCAGCGTGAGCGTGGTGGTGTGTTTGGTCCCTGCCCCTATGTTCTTCGCACCGGCGACCGTGCGGGGGAGAGGTGTGGAGGCACCCACACAGCCCGCCGCTGCTTTGGCCGCCTGACCGACGCCTGTCGTCAGCAGTTTCCGGAGGCCGCTGAGATCCCCCGCTGGGGGGAGCTGTCTAGGGCTGGTGTAGCTATTTATGATCTTGACTTTGATGCTATTCTTTCTGCTATGTATGCTGTGACTGGTAGTGATGAGGATGACTGTTAACGGAGTTTCCCGCCCGACCCGGGCATTGGTATTGCTGCGTCAGGTACTCGTGAGGCTGCTGCTCTAGGTGCCAGTGCGTCTGTGCTCTCAGGTACTGGTGAGTCTGCCCTCTCAGGTACTGTGTCGGCTTCGGCCTCTCACACCTTCACCCTTGACTCAGGAGCGTCTCGCTCCTTCTTTCGGGACCGCACCACTCTCACGCCGCTGAGTCGGCCGGTTGCGGTGTCCCTGGCTGACCCCTCTGGGGGGCCTGTCCTGTCTCGCTTCTCCACAGTCCTCCCGTGTCCGGCGGCTCCCTCTGGCACCCTGACTGGTCTCTACCTCCCCTCGTTCTCTACGAACCTGGTGAGTGGTGCTGACCTACAGGATGCGGGTGTCCACCAGTTCATTCCTTCTCGTCAGCGGGTGACCCACTGCACGGAGGCTGGCACAGGTCGCCACCTGGCTACGTTTACACGTCGGCCGGGGTCGAGCCTGTACACACTGACCACTGCTTCTCCTCCAGGTACTGAGTCTGGTAGGGTCCCTTCGTCTGGTCAGGTGTTTACTGCAGCGTCCAGGTCTGGCCCTGAGTCTGCCCCCTGTTCGTGTCGTCGTCTGTCTCACGAGACCCTCCTTTGGCACCACCGCCTGGGTCACCCCTCTCTGCTTCGGCTCAGAGGCATGGCCTCCCGTCTTCTTGTGTCTGGTCTTCCCCGGTCCCTCCCTCCCCTTCCTCAGGGCCCTGGCCCTGCCTGTGTCCCCTGTGTCGAGGGGCGCCAGCGTGCTGCCCCTCACTCCTCCCAGTTTCCTCCGACAGAGGCCCCGTTGCAGACGCTTCACATGGACGTGTGGGGCCCAGCCCGCGTCCGTGGACAGGGTCAGGAGCGCTACTTCCTGCTCGTTGTTGACGACTACTCACGTTACACCGCAGTCTTCCCCTTGCGCTGCAAGGGTGAGGTCACTGAGGTGCTGATCGACTGGATCCGCGCAGCTCGTCTTCAGCTCAGGCAGAGCTTTGGCTCCGACTTTCCTGTGTTGCGTCTGCACTCGGACAGAGGCGGAGAGTTCTCCTCTGGCCTTCTGCGTGCCTACTGTCGTGCGCGAGGCATCCGCCAGTCCTTCACGCTTCCGGACTCTCCATAGCAAAATGGGATTGCTGAGCGCCGCATTGGCATGGTCATGGACGTCGCCCGTACGTCCATGATGCATGCGGCTGCCCCCCATTTTCCGTGGCCGTTTGCGGTCAGGTACGCAGCGCATCAGATCAACCTCCACCCCAGGGTCTCCAGGCCGGAGACCTCCCCAGCCCTGCTGTGGACGGGGAAGGTTGGCGATGCGTCGGCGTTCCGGGTCTGGGGATCTCGGGCGTTTGTCTGCGACTTGTCTGCGGACAAGCTGTCCCCTCGCGCTGCTCCATGCGTTTTCCTGGGTTTCCCCTCCGACGCCCCTAGGTGGCAGTTCTACCACCCCACCTCTCGACGTGTTCTGTCCTCCCAGGACGTCACTTTCGACGAGTCGGTACCCTACTACCGCCTCTTCCCCTACCGCACTCCGTCCCTCCCCCCACCCCCGCTCTTCTTGGTAGCAGGTCCCCCCCCGGTAGACCCCCTCCCCCCTCAGGGTCCTGCCCCTTCAGGTGTGTCCCAGGTAGACGCGGTCGAGCCTGTCGAGGTCACTGCTGACTCTGGTGCTGCTGCGGGTGCTGAGCCTGGGGGTGCTGAGCCTGGGGGTGCTGAGTCTGGGGGTGCGGAGTCTGGGGTTGCTGAGCCTGGGGGTGCTGAGCCTGGGGGTGCTGAGCCTGGGGGTGCTGAGCTTGGGGGTGCTGAGCTTGGGGGTGCTGTGCCTGGGGGTGCTGTGCCTGGAGGTGCTTCGTCTCGCCGTGAGCCACTCTCCCCACAGGAGCTGCGTGAGTGGTTTGCCAGACGCAGGAGGCGTGCTGCTGGTGCTGGAGGTTCTTCGACTGCAGAGGGTGCTACTGCCGCGGATCCCGGAGGTGCTCGTCTTGGGAGTACTGGAGCTGCTGGGTCTGAGGGTTCTCCTGGAGCTGGTGCTGCTGAGGGTGTTGGAGTTGAGACTGCCGCTGGCGGTCCGCCTGGCAGTGCTCCTGGTGGTGCTGCTGGAGGTTCTGGAGCTACTGGAGGTGCTGCTAGAGGTGCTGCTGGAACGGGTACTCCTGCTGGGGGTACTGGTGCTGTCCCTTCTGTTTCTGGCGTCGCCGCGCGGCCCCGACCGTACTTCGTTCCGCTCCTACAGCAGGTTCTTGGTCTTACACCTTCTCCTGGTCCTCCTCCTCCTCCCTTAGAGGGTCCACGGCCTGTCCAGTCACAGCCACAGCTACAGCCTGCCTCCCCTTTGCCTGCTCCTTCTCCCTACGCTGGTCCGACTGGAGGTCTTACTGAGCGTCGTGAGCCTGCGTCTCGTCCTACGTCGCCTGTTCGTACTGCGCGCGCTAGTGGTCGCGGGTCGCGTCAGCATCCCCCTCCGGTCCCTGGCACGCACCGGATGTCACTGCGTCCGTCTACTGCTCCTCTGCGTGCCCCTTTGCCTTCTCCTCCCGCTTCCTCTCTTCCTGCTCTTGCCGACCCGGAGTCGGACTCTCTTCGTGCTGCCAGTCCCACTGTCACGCGTCTCCTTGCTACTGCTGTCACTGACCCTTCCTTGGAGTCGTCTGCTGCGTCTGCCCTTGTCACTGAGCTTGTCGACTTTGCTGCGCGCTGTCGTCTAGACTACGCTGCCAGTCTTGTAGCTGAGTCTGAGTCTGCCTGTCCTCCGTCCGTCGGGGGTGAATGTGCCCTTGGCACGGACGTCCTTGAGGACAGGCAGGAGGAGTTCCAGTGTCTAGCCGCCGCTTCACCTCATCTCGCGTCTGTACTACTAGCCCCTGAGGGAGACCCGGATGCACTAGACATCCCGACTCCGCGCTCTTACGCGGAGGCGATAGAGGGTCCCTACTCCTCTCAGTGGCAGGCAGCTATGGATGCAGAGATGGCTTCTTGGAAGTCCACAGGCACCTACGTCGACGCTGTTCCCCCTCCTGAGGCGAACATCGTCAGTGGCATGTGGATTTTCAGGGTGAAGCGGCCGCCGGGTTCTCCGCCTGTCTTCAAGGCGCGTTACGTGGCTCGTGGCTTCAGTCAACGGGAGGGGGTCGACTACTTTCAGACCTTCTCCCCCACCCCGAAGATGACCACTCTTCGGGTTTTGCTGCACGTTGCTGCTCACCGTGACTACGAGCTCCACTCTCTCGACTTCAGCACCGCTTTCTTGCAGGGCAGCCTGCACGAGGAGATCTGGCTGCGTCGCCCACCTGGCTTCACTGGGTCTTTCCCTCCTGGTAGGCGCCACGTGAGTGGAACGACACACTGAGGACTACGCTCGCGGCACTTGGGTTTGCTCCTTCTACTGCCGACCCGTCGCTGTTTCTGCGCACCGATACCTCACTGCCGCCGTTCTACATCCTCATGTACGTCGACGACTTGGTCTTTGCCACACCTCACACTGCTGGACTCGCCTACGTGAAGTCCGAGCTGCAGAAGAGACACACGTGCACTGACCTGGGTGAACTGCGTAGCTACCTTGGCTTGCAGATCACCCGGGACAGAGCACGCCGCACCATTACCCTGACTCAGTCACACATGGTGCAGCAGGTCCTTCAGCGCTTCGGCATCACGTACTCCTCGCCTCAGGCCACTCCTCTGCCTACTCGCCACTCGCTCTCAGCTCTGCCTTCGGATGAGTCCGTAGAGTCGAGTGGCCTGTTTGCAGAGCTTGTTGGCTGCCTCATGTACCTGATGACCTGCACACGACCTGACCTTGCATACCCTCTTAGCATTCTCGCACGCTATGTTGCTCCTGGGAGACACCGACCAGAGCACATGGCTGCAGCGAAGAGGGTGTTGCGCTACTTGTGCAGTACGCCGGGCATGGGGCTAGTGCTTGGAGGGCGCAGTCCAGTGGTCCTCACTGGGCACGCAGACGCTTCTTGGGCTGACGACCAGGCTACACTGCGGTCGTCACAGGGTTACACCTTCAGCCTTGGTTCCGGCTCTGTTTCGTGGCGGGCTACCCGCTCGTCTTCTGTTCTCGGCTCCAGTTGTGAGGTTGAGATCTACGCTGGGGCTATGGCTGCACAGGAGTTACGCTGGCTCACCTACCTGCTGACCGACCTTGGAGAGCAGCCTCGTTCTCCTCCAGTCCTGTACGTAGACAACAAGGCCATGCTGGCCTTGTGTCGAGAGCAGCGACCGGAGCACAGAACGAAGCACATTGCTCTCCGCTACTTTCTTGCTCGTGAGCTACAGCAGCGTGGACAGTTGCGACTTGCGTACGTGGCCTCTGAGGCCAACACTGCTGATGTCTTCACCAAGGCACTTGCGCCTTGTGATCATCAGCGTAGTTGCACGCAGTTGGGTCTTGTGCCTGTCTTGCCTCACTTGCTCTCCTCTTGACCTTGCTTGTACCTTCGCCTATATATACTCTTGCTCTTACTTGCTTGACTCTTGTATATCTCTATATATGATCTTGCATGTGAACTGGCCTTCTGGCCTTTGAACTTGTGCTCGGAATGCGTGGTGACTTTGTGATCCACCCTGAGCTTTGCTTTGCTTTGCTTGACTGGTCTTGTGACCCCTTGTTCTCCCCCACTTTGTCTATGGGGGTGTGTCAGAACATATAGCTTACTTGTTTTTGTAGGCTATAGTGGGGTATCCCATAGGGGGTACAACCCAATTAGGGTTTCCTATTTGTACTCACTTCGTTCATAGTTCATTCATTTCCTCGTTCATATCTTCTCAAGGCCAACTCGGGAGTGGCTCGGTGCGACGAAATAGGAAGGTCAGGCTCGTCGCGTGACCCTCGGGATGGCCTCGCTAACGAGTGCCTCAGTATGGATTTGTAAATCCATACAGTTTGACTCGTAATTACACATGTTATAGAATGTTATCGGGTAACAGGACCTCAACGAGAATTTACTTCCGCCAAGCAAGACACGCCCTTAGTTTTACGAGCCAGTCTGGATTGAGTCGAGCCCATTTATTTCAGTCAAACCTGCTAACACAGCGCATCACACGAGTAGTACTAGTAGATGCATTGAAAGAAACGAGCGGCCGATATCGCGCATCGTCGTGACGATGCTGGCGGCGCTCGCATCGGAGGTCGCCACCTTCCATTCCTCCCATCTGAGGTGCCTGAGAAAGGCTTAAGCCTCTGAAACAAGAGGTCGCGTCACACTCGAGTTGTAATAATAAAACCATCGAAGAAAACAACGATCGATCGCGTCGTCTCGTGTAGTGAAAACCTCGGGGGTAACAAACGAGCGATCGCACGAGGAGTCACGATGCTGGCGGCGTTCCTCGCGGCGCTCGTCTTCTTCCATTCCTCCGAGTTCCTCCTCGCGCTCTGGTCCACCGGCAAACCCGACCTCCGATGTAAGCCGCCTCGCCTTCCCCTCGCCTCGCCTTCCCCTCGCCTCGCCTTCCCCTCGCCTCGCCTTCCCCTCGCCTCGCCTTCACCTCGCCTCGCCTTCCCCTCGCCTCGCCTTCCCCTCGCCTCGCCTTCCCCTCGCCTCGCCTTCCCCTCGCCTCGCCTTCCCCTCGCCTCGCCTTCCCCTCGCCTCGCCTTCCCCTCGCCTCGCCTCGCCTTCCCGTCTTCTCCTCGCCAATCCGTCCCCTCTCCTCTGCGTCTCTGGGAAGGGCGTCAATTGCGGGGGCGCTGTGTTGACACTTCAATGCGCCTCCACTCTTCCATCCCCCAGCCTTAACCCATCCCCTCCCCCCAGCAGTCCAGCCATCTTTCTCTCAAACATCCCTTCCCTTCGCGGCGCTGCAATGCCTCTCCCCCCCCCCCATCTATCCCGCCAGTCTCATCCTTCCCGTCCTTTTACACTCCTTTTCTCCCAGCCGCCCATCCTAATCCTGCTGTAGTCCCCTCCCCACGCCCTGTCCTTTTCTGTGGCCCTTGGCGCTTTTGTGGGGGCCGCCGCTGCTGGAGGTGCTGCTGCTGCTGCCGCCTGCCTGTTCAAAATTTTCTTTCCCTCCCTCCCCACACGCTTCTCCCACTCCCATCCCTCTCCACCACTCCCCACCTCCCGCTAGCCATGCAGCGTTCCTCGTCTCGGGGGAGTATCTACTGGCCATGGCAGCAGCGCTCACTGAATACGCCCTCGAGACCGCCCTCTTCCCCGCCTTCAAGCGCCGCCTGTGGCCCGTGGCGTGGGTGGGGGGGGCGCTGCTGCTGGCGGGGGAAGCGGTGCGCAAGGCAGCCATGGTGACGGCGGGGCGGAGCTTCACTCATGACATTCAGACGGAGAAGCGGCGCGAACATCGAGTGGTGACGCACGGGCTGTACAGGTGAGAGTTGGTGGCGTGGACGGGGGCGCAGGTGGTGCTGGTGACGCTGGTGGTGGTGGGTGAGGCGGTGCACAAGGCAGCAATGGTGACGGTGGGGAGGAGTTTCACACATGATAGTCAGACGGAGAAGCCGCGCGAGCACCGATTGGCCACTCATTGGTTGTACAGGTTGGCGGTGGTTGGATGAAGGTCATGCAGGTATGGGTTGTACTGGTGGGCGTTGTCTGGGTGGAAGGTGGTTGGGTTGGGTGCTTGTGTGTGCTCCTGTGGTGCGCCTGATGACAGCGATGGTGACAGGAGGAACTTTATCCATAACATTCAGGCTGCTCACACCTGGGCTGTACAGGGGGGCGTAGGTCGGGCGATCGTGTGATTGGTGGTAAGGAAGGGGTATGTGTGCTGATGTGGTGTGGTCCTCCCAGACGCACAAGAAGTGCAACCACTGCCCCGTGACACACGAGCAGTGCAGGTGGCAGCTGTCTGGGCGTTAATGCAGTGAAGGAGTGTGACTCAGGCCTGACACCACTTGGAAGGCAGCAGAGTGAACTATTGGGAGGAAAAAAGCCTTGATCATGCCTGGGTGTTGAGATGCCTATTTGCACGGGCGTGTCACTGTGGCTCCTCTGCCTGCACCGCCAGCACTGCATGCATGTGTGTGAGCATTCCATGCCCAACCCATGTTCCCCACATGCCCATGGCAGGTGGGTGCGGCATCCGGGCTACACGGGGTGCTTCATGTGGAGCATAGCCACGCAGTTGGTGCTCGTCAACCCCCTCTGCACGCTCGCCTTCGCCCTCGTCTCCTGGCGCTTCTTTGCCGCGCGCATCCCGTGAGTTTGTCCTCTTGCTTGAGTAGGAATCCCGTGAGTTACCCTGTGGGCTCGGAGTCATCCCATGAATCACCCTGTGGACGCAGAGGCATCCTGTGAGTTACCCTGTGGGCTCGGAGTCATCCCATGAATCACCCTGTGGACGCAGAGGCATCCTGTGAGTTACCCTGTGGGCTCAGACGGACTGGGGCAGGGCCTGCAGTGCCGGGTCGCCCTCATCTCCTGGCACTTCGTTGTCAGTCCATTGAAATCTGACGATGCATTGACGATGGAAGAGTTGCAATGCTGGAGGCTCGTCCAGAGTCCAGACCAGACACACTGTGACTCTCCATGCCCCTATTCCACATCCCCCAAACCCAAACCCCGTCCCCATACCGTTGCTTCAAGTCCCCCTCATTCCCTTGCCCCCAATTCCCTTTTCCCCGTCGCCTTCACCTCTCCACCACCATTTCCCAATCCCTCTGCTACTGCGCCCCTCTCACCAGCAATCCTCCTTCCACTGCCCCATTCACCATTCCCATCCCATCCTTCTCTTCTAGCATTCCTTTCATCTCCCCGACCGCCCCCCTCACCCTCCTCCCCCCTTCTCTCCCCCCCCTCCTCCCCGCAAACCCCCTCCAAAGCTACAAGGAGTTATATCTGCACCAGTTCTTGGGCTTCGAATACGTATAATTCGCCGCCTCTGTCGTCTGCCATTCTCTTTGTCTCATCTGCTCCCACACCCGCCCATTCCCCACTTCTCCCCTCTCCCCCTTCCTTCCCCCAGCTACGAGGAGTTTTACCTCCACCATTTCTTCGGACTTGAGTATGCTCGATATGCCATCCAATTTTCCCTTCAACTCATCATGCTATTTCCCCTGCTCCCGTGACCCTAACCCCCCCTCTTTCTCCCCACATCTCAGCTACGAGGAGTTCTACCTGCACCAGTTCTTTGGCCTTGAGTACGCACGATACGCCGCCTTGGTGCCGTCCGGCATCCCCTTTGTCTCGTGACGCCAGGCCTCCACTCCCATTCCTTTCCTTGGGAGCAAGTAGCAGCACGGCACAGCATGGCACGAACGTTCCATGCGGAAAAGACCCTCAACAGCAGGGCAGAGCTCATTCAACCTGAGGCTCTGCAGAAGGGAATACATGCAGGTCCTTGCCAGTGCTTGGGATGCACCGACTGTGCTACAGCCATGAGCAGCAAGCAGCAGCGTACCAGTTTGGAGCCGATGACAGCTGTCTGATTCCCCTTTAGTCTGAAATAGCCGAGTTGTCAGTAACGTTATGATCAATACATGATTATATTTAACTATGTTGGAAACAACAAATTCTAAGCGCCTCTGTCGTGTCGAAACACCAAGGCACAAGCGAAGCACAACATAGCGGAGCATCAGCGAGTCAACCCTCGGAGGTTGAACAACTGCTGGAGGTTACGCGAAAGCCAAAGGTCAGCGACCTTTGACCTGACAAGTACGCGCGACAGCAAGGACACACAACTGACTCGTTACAGAGTAGTTGCTCGAGTCGTCACTGTATCGAACCACAAGAGCAACAGTTAAGTAGTTATAACTGTATCTCTTCGTATTCCTTGTACTCTTTTATAATCCTGTATCTCTTTGCCTTAAAAAATTCACTTTGCCCTCACATACCGTCACCCCCCGGATATACCCCCATGGGGGGCTATAATATAACATGTTTTTTTGAGGGGGTGGGCTTATAATACAGTAAATTTATAAGCGCCGGCGTTTATAATTTGTCAAATTTGAAATTTGTTTTTTAATATACCAAATCGAAGCATTCTCAAAGGCGGATTCACTTGGGTCGAGAACGTTCGAAACTGTGCATGCATTGCGTGTGAAACGGCCAACAAGGCGTGGCTTCACGCCTTCCACGCCTTGTTGGCCAGGCCAGGTTCATCGAACGTGAACCTGGCCCATGCCAGTGCACACGTACCTCGCATCACAGCGGCCCAATCAGGGTTGCATGCGATCGTGGGCACGTCGTGGTTCAGCCACGGTGTGCCCATCAACAGCAAAATTCCCCGCCACCGAGGCAAGGAGCTGCCCAGCTCAGCTCCTCTGCGGGGAATCTTGACTGGGGCCACCCTTTTCCTGCAGAGGAGGCCGGGCCGCGAAAATGAAGGGGTCTCGGGCGAGGGCTTCATACAACCCTCATTCTCGACTTTTGCCTTCAGTTTCTTTGTTCGTTTGGCCTGCCGTGGCCATGGCGGGCCTTCCAGGCACGCATTTCTTGTTCCGCCGCCATCCTGCTGCCAGAGAAAACACCCGCCGAGACACCTGTGACTACTCTCAATGGCAGTCGCGCCCTGCGCCCGTCCCTCCGTGTCAACCAGTAGCTCCTCCCGTTCCTCCCACTCCCCCAACTCCTCCTGCACCTCCCGCTCCCCCGGCGCCTCCGGTTCCTCCAGCTCCTCCGTCCCCTCCTGACCCGCCTGTGTTTTGTGCTCCACGTCAGGGGGTCCTGCAGCTTCTCCTCCCTCCTGGCTACTCGGCGTTTGACGCGTACCTGTCCGAGCCCGACCGCGCCGGTGGCGCATCGTCTTCCTCCGCACCGTCGCCACGCTGGGGAGCCCCGACTGATTGCCCGTTGGACGAATCCGCGACTGGTGCGGAGGATGACGTGGAGTTTTGGGTTGCCGACGGTCTTCCAGAGCACCTGCCTATTCCCACCTTCCCCCCCCCCAATAAGAAACGGCCCCACCCTTCTCGCGAGAATCGCGATGCCCGTCCTCCCTCCCCCAGGCACAAGCCATCAAGTCACAAGCGGCACTCTTACACATCGCAGGAGAAACTGCAGTGGATTCTCAAGCTTGAGTCCGGGCACATGAGCGTGCGGCAGATGTCTCACCAAACCGGCATTTCCCGAAGGTCACTCGCAGAATGGAAGACCCGGAAGGCTGACCTGGAGGGCGCGCATGCTGCTCGCAAGCGTCTTCATGGGCGCGGAAGGAGCTCGTGGTATCGCGACATGGAAGCTGAAGTCTACAGGAGGTTTCTTGCCCACCGTAAAAAATGTCTCGCGGTCTCGATCGCTCGCCTACAGAAGTGGTCGCATGAGGTGATGAAAGAATTGCACCCATAGGTAAAGTGGTCCGGCTCGTAGCGGTGGACTGAGCGGTTTCGCCGCCGTTGGAATCTGACAACCCGAGCGAAGACCAGGGTCGGCCAGAAGCTTGCTGCCAGTGAGTTTTGTGGGAAATGGTTGCAGTTTAATATGTACTGCTTTGTGTTGTTTGTCTCTTTATGTTTCACGGTTGAATTTTAACGCGTCATTAATACTGTCTTCTCTCTTTCCCTCCCACCCGTACTCCCAGACTGCGAGACTGACGTCAGGAATTTCTGGAAGTTCGTGCGTCACACCCGCCGCCAATACAAGATTGACCCGCAGTGGATAATAAACGCGGACCAGACACCACTGTGGCTCGAGATGCCTGCCGAACGCACAGTCGAGGAGGTCGGTCTGCGCTCTGTGCCTATCCGCAGCGGCGGCTATCAGAAGGAGCGAGTTACGGTGATGCTCGCCTGCACTGCCAGTGGTGAGAAGCTGAAGCCGTGGGTCTTCTTCAAACGGAAGACCCTGCCTAAAGGGGATTTCCCTTCAGGTGAGCATTAACACCCACTGCTGCATGTTTTTTTTTTTCAATGTCTACTGATGTTGTATGTGCGTTTATGGCTGTGCAGATGTTACGGTGTCCGTCCATCCCAACGGTTGGATGGACGCGGACGGAGTCATCGAGTGGCTCGACGGGGCAGTGAAGCCGTTCGTCCAACCCAAGTTCGGAGTGAGGCCCCGCAAAGCGATGCTCGTCTTGGATTCGTACCGCGGGCACCTGACTGCGGAGGTGAAGAAGAAGTTCGGGGAGCTGAACATCGTCCATGCCGTTATCCCAGCTGGCTGCACCTCGGAGATTCAACCTCTGGACGTCGCGGTGAATCGCTCCTTCAAGGCATCCGTTCGCCAGCTCTACCAGGAGTGGTTCCAGAGCGAGGGGGTCGACACCTTGACAAAGAAAGGTGAGAGAGGCAGGCCATGCGTGTGCTGCTTTAACAGTTTGTAGCGGTGGCTGACTTTTGATTGTTTAAATTTTATGGCAGGCAACATCAAGAAGCCACCACCCGAGCTAACGCTCAAGTGGATATCAGCGGCTTGGAAGGCCGTGCCCAGGGACTTGATTCAACGGGCTTTCCTCACCTGTGGCATTAGTAACGCCCTGGATGGGTCCCAGGACAAGATATGCCTGCAACACAGGCGCGACGAGCTTGAGGGCGACGAAATAGACATCGACGACGACATTGCAGCAGATGGCTTTTTCTGCAACAACGTAGAAGAACCAGAGTCGGACTCTGAGGCCGACCCGGATGATCCTACCGCAGCTGATGACTAGATTACGTAGATCTAGAAATTGCTGTAGCCTGTGAGACTCGTAGGTAGATTTAGAACTGTAATTAGAAAAACCTGTAGACAAACTGACTTTGTAATTAATTAGATGAAAATATAAGTTGTTAATGTGGTGAGTGAAGCTTGTAGATTTTTTTTTTTTTTTTAAGTGGCGGTTATAATGTGTAAGGTACAGGTATGCGGCTATAATCCGTACGACTCTAGGGTATGCGCTTATAATCGAGGAGGGGATATAAGCGCCATATGCCAATTAGAAGCGCCAGGCGCTTATCCTAGGGTGGCGCTTATATCCGGGGGGGTGACGGTACCAGCGTAAGGTGGTTCACAACTCTTCGTTAAATGCTTCCGCTATTACAACAAGTCCTACCCAGAGTTCACCCCTGCAAAGATCCTAAGGGCTTTTCTCAGCCCAACATGGAGAGCTATCAGGGGGAATTCAACTATCAAGACACCTACAACATCAGAAGACATGGCTACTCAGAAGGAAAGGAGTTCCTCTATTGGTTCTCCCGGCACTACTCCTCCACTTCCTGCCTCTGGCCTATAGACAGAGGAGGGTGTCAGAACATTATAGCTTATGCTTTTTGTGTAGGCTGTAGTGGGGTATCCCATAGGGGGTACAACCCAATTAGGGTTAGTACTTGTACCCACTTCATTCATAGTTCATTCATTCTCGTTTGTATTTTCTCATGGTATCGAGCAGGTTCCCTCGTGGGAACTGTTCCTAGGGCCCACAAATCGATTTTTTTTCCTGCCCGAGGCGCGTCCTGCCCCCTGCCCGAAGCGCGCCTAACCTTGCGGCGGCCCCTAGCGGCCCGTCGCCCTTTCCGCAGCGGCCCGCCGCCGCCCTTTCCGCAGCGGCCCGCCGCCGCCCGTTCTGCAGCGGCCCGTCGCCGCCCTAACCCGGCCCGCCGTCGCCCGTTCTACAGCGACCCGCCGCCGCCCTAAGCGGCCCGCCGCCGCCCTTTCCGCAGCGGCCCGCTGCCGCCCTAAAGCGGCCCGCCGCCGCCCGTTCTGCAGCGGCCCGTCGCCGCCCTACCCCGGCCCGCCGCCGCCCATTCTGCAGCGGCCCGTCGCCGCCCTAAACCGGCCCGCCGCCGCCCTTTCCACAGCGGCCCGCCGCCGCTCTAAAGCGGCCCGTCGCCGCTCTAAAGCGGCCGGTCGCCGCCCGCTCCGCAGCGGCTCGACGCCGCCCCCACCGCAGCGGCCTGCCGCTGCCCTAAAGCGGCCCGTCGCCGCCCTATCCCCAGCGGCCTGCCGCCGCCCTACAGCGGCCCGTCGCCGCCCTATCCGCAGCGGCCCGCCGCCACCCGAGCGCGGCCCGTCGCCGCCCATCTTTGCTGCGGCCTCGCCGCCCTCACTGCGGCCTCGCCGCCCTCACTGCGGTCTCGCCGCCTCCTGCTGCGGCCACGCCGCCCTTCTACTGCGGCCTTGCCGCCCTCTACTGTGGCCTCGCCGCCTCTCACCTGCTGCAGCGCCGCGCCGCCCTGCAGCAGCACCGCCGAGCCGCCGAGCAGCCGGACAGCCGAGCCGCCGAGCCACTCAGCAGCCAAGCCGCCGAGCAGCCGAGCCGCCTAGCAGCCGAGCCGCCAAGCAGCCGAGCCGCCCAGCAGCCGAGCCGCCCTGCAGCCGAGCCGCCGAGCCGCCCCGCAGCCGAGCCGCTGAGCCGCCCTACTTCCGACCTGCCTCAGCTGCCCTGTCTGGTGAGCACAGCACCTCTTTCACTGCACTTCCCTCACCCTACTACTTGCACTGCTAGTCTACTGTTGTCATGGCTACCCAAAGTGTCCTAGCTTTTGACGCTGAGGGTCGGGCCATTGACATCGAGGTCTAGGTAGATGATCTGCAGCCGTTCTTACAGTGCGATAGGGGAGACGGTCTCTCTCTCTTTGACCTCACCTGTGGCGCTTCACCTGCCCCTGCTGCTGATGTTGACGCCACTGTTCGTTCCCAGTGGGCCACGCGCGACGCTGCTGCACGTCTTGCTGTGCGTCGCCACCTCCCTACCTCCGAGCGTGAACACTTTAGTCAGTACAAGAGTGCTCAGACCTTGTACAACGCTGTAGTTGCACGCTACTCCTCCCCTGCCACTGCTGCACTGAGCCGTTTCATGCTGCCGTACCTCTTCCTTGACCTTGCTGCCTTTCCCAGAGTCGCTGATCTCATTACGCACCTCCGCACTAGTGACACTCGCTACCGCGCTGCGCGTCCTGCTGACTTCTGCGCCAAGAACCCCCCCCCCCCCCATGTACAGCACCCTCTACTTCATAGTCACCCGACTCCCTGACTCCCTTAGAGTAGTCAGGGATTACTTCCTAGCTGTGTGCCCCACCACCCTCACCATTGACCTCCTTAAGAAGTCCTTCCTAGCGGCGGAAAAGAGCATAGTCGCTGTAGGAGCTTCTCGTGGTGACCCCCGCACCCCTGTCTTTGAGGGGTGTTCTCCCTCCCCCCTCTTGCCCTCTGTCGTTTCTGCTGCTGCTGCTGCCGACCTCGTTGGTCTCGAGTCGGTCGGCGCTGCGTCTGCCCCTTCGGGGAAGCGCCGCACAGGCAGGGGCAAGGGGGGCAAGGGCACTGGAGGAGCTGGCGGGGGCGGTGGAGGTGGCGGTGGAGGCGGCGGAGGGAGTGGGGGTGGTGGAGGGAGCGGTGGAGGGGGTGGGGGTACCGGTGGCGGCAGTGGGGGCGGAGGCGGCGGCGGTGGCAGAGGGAGCGGAGGAGGCGGCGGTAGCGGAGGCGGCGGTGGTGGTGGAGGCGGCGGTGGTGGCGGAGGCGGCGGAGGCGGCGGAGGGGGCGGAGGTAGAGGTGGAGCTGGTCGTGGGTCTACGCAGAGGAGTGGCTCCGGTGGTGGTCTGCGCCAGCAGCAGCAGCGTGGTTGTGAGACCCTGTCCCCTCAGCGGCTCCGTGAGTGGTACACTGCACGCCAGCGGGGTGGGGGTTTTGGTCCGTGCACCTACGTCCTGCGCACCGGCGACCGTGCGGGTGAGCAGTGTGGGGGTGCGCACCCCACCCAGCGCTGCTTTGGCCGCCTGACGGACGTGTGACATCACCAGTTCCCTGAGGCCACAGAGATCCCTCGCTGGGGCGAGCTATCTAGGGTGGGAGTAGCCATCTACGATCTTGATTTTGATGCTATCTTGTCTGCCATGTATTTTGTGACTATTAGTGATGAGGGTGACTGTTATCGGTGTTTCCCGCCCGGGCATTGAGACTGCTGCTCTAGGTACTGGTGAGGCTGCTGTCCTAGGTGCTTGCGACGGTGCTGCTCTAGGTGCTAGTGTGTCTGCGTCCTCAGGTACTGGTGAGTCTGCGCTCTTAGGTACTGCGTCGGCTTTGGCCTCCCCCACCTTCACCCTTGACTCTGGAGCTTCTCGCTCCTTCTTTCGGGACCGCACCACACTCGTGCCGCTCAGTCGGCCGGTTGCGGTGTCTCTGGCTGACCCCTCTGGGGGTCCTGTTTTGTCTCACTTCTCCACAGTCCTCCCGTGTCCAGCGGCTCCCTCTGGCACCCTGTCTGGTCTCCTGTCTGGTCTCTAACTCACCTCGTTCTCTACGAACTTGGTGAGTGGTGCTGACCTACAGGATGGGGGAGTCCACCAGTTCACTCCTGCGAGTCAGCAAGTGACGCACTGTACAGAGGCTCGCACAGGCCGACACTTTGCTACGTTTACACGTCAGCTGGGGTCGAGCCTGTACCCACTAACCACTGCGTCTCCTCCAGTTGTTGCGTCTAATAGGGTGTCTATGTCAAGTCAGGTGTTTGCTGCAGCGTCCAGGTCTGGTCCTGAGTCTGCCCCCTGTTCGTGTCGTCTCCTGTCTCACGAGACTCTCCTCTGGCACCACCGCCTTGGTCACCCCTCTCTGCTTCGGCTCAGAGGCATGGCCTCTCGTCTTCTTGTTTCTGGTCTCTCCAGGTCCCTCCCTCCCCTTCCTAAGGGGCCTGGCCCTTCCTGTGTCCCCTGTGTTGAGGGGCGCCAGAGGCCTGCCCCTCACTCCTCCCAGTTTCCTCCGACAGAGGCCCCGCTGCAGACACTTCACATGGATGTGTGGGGCTCAGCCCGCGTCCGTGGACAGGGTCACGAGCGCTACTTCCTGCTCGTTGTTGACGACTACTCGCGTTACACCGCAGTCTTCCCCCTGCGCAGCAAGGGTGATGTCACAGAGGTGCTGATCGACTGGATCCGCGCAGCTCGTCTCCAGCTCAGGCAGAGCTTTGTCTCGGACTTTCCTGTTCTGCGTCTACACTCGGAGAGAGGCGGAGAGTTTTCCTCTGGCCTTCTAAGAGCCTACTGTCGTGCGCGAGGCATTCGTCAGACCTTCACGCTTTCAGACTCTCCGCAGCAAAATGGGATTGAGGAGCACCGCATTGGCATGGTCATGGACGTCGCTCGTACGTCCATGATGCATGCGGCTGCCCCCCATTTTCTGTGGCCGTTTGCGGTGATGTACGCGGCGCATCAGATCAACCTCCACCCCAGGGTCTCCCGACCGGAGACCTCCCCAGCCTTGCTGTGGACGGGGAAGGTTGGCAATGCATCGACGTTCCGGGTCTGGGGATCTCGGGCGTTTGTCCGCGACTTGTCTGCGGACAAGCTATCCCCTCGTGCTGCTCCTTGCGTCTTTCTGGGGTTCCCCCCTGACGCCCCTGGGTGGCAGTTCTACCACCCCACCTCTCGCCGTGTTCTGTCCTCCCAGGACGTCACGTTTGACGAGTCGGTCCCCTACTCCCGCCTCTTCCCCTACCGCACTCCGTCCCTCCCCCCGCCCCCGCTCTTCCTTGTCCCAGGTCCCACCCCGGTAGACCCCCTCCCCCCTCAGGGTCCTGCCCCTTCAGGTGTGTCCCAGGTAGACGCAGTCGAGCCTGTCGAGGTTACTTGTGACTCTGGTGCTCCTGAGGGTGCTGAGCTTGGGGGTGCTGAGCCTGGGGGTGCTGCGACTGGGGGTACTGAGCCTGGGGGTGCTGAGCCTGGGGGTGCTGTGACAGGGGGTGCTGAGCCTGGGGGTGCTGAGCCTGGGGGTGCTGCGACTAGGGGTGCTGAGCCTTGGGGTGCTACGCCTGGGGGTGCTGAGCCTGGGGGTGCTGAGCCTGAGGGTGCTGAGCCTGCAGGTGCTACGCCTGGAGGTCCTCCGGGGGCTTCGTCTCACCGGGAGCCACTCTCTCCACCGGAGCTGCGCGAGTGGTTTGCCCGGCGCTGGAGGCGTGCTGCTGGAGCTGGAGGTTCTTCGGCTGCTGAGGGTGCTGGTGCTGCGGGTCCCGGAGGTGCTCGTACTGGGAGTACTGGAGCTGCTGGGCCTGCGGTTTCGACTGGAGCTGGTGCTGCTGCGGGCGTTGGTACTGAGCCTATTGCTCGCGGTCCTGCTGGGGGTACTACTGGTGCTGCTGAAGGTTCTGGAGCTGCTGGAGGTGCTGCTGGAGCGGGTGCTCCTGCTGGGGGTATTGGTGCTGTCTCGGTTGTTTCTGGCGTCGCTGCGCGGCCTCGACCGTACTTCGTTCCACTCCTGCAGCAGGTTCTTGGTCTTCCGCCTTCTACTGGTCCTCCTCCCTCTTTAGAGTGTCTACAGCCTGTCCAGTCACAGTTACAGTTGCAGCCTACCTCCCCTTTGACTACTCGTTCTCCCTACACTGGTCCTACTGGAGGTGTTGCTGAGCGTCGTGAGCCTGCGTCTCGTCCTGCGTCGCCTGTTCGTGCTTCTCGCACTAGTGGTCGCGGTTCGCGTCAGCGTCCTCCCCCTGTCCCTGGCACGCACCAGATGTCTCTGCGTCCGTCCACTGCTCATCTGCGTGCCCCTTTGCCTTCTCCTCCTACGTCCTCTCTTCCTACTCTTGCCGACCCGGTGTCGGACTCTCTTAGTGCTGCCATTCCCACTGTCACGCGTCTCCTTGCTACTGTCGTCACTGAACCTTCCGTTGAGTCCACTGCTGCGTCTGCCCTAGTTGCTGAGCTCGTCGACTTTGCTGCTCGCTGTTGCCTAGACTACGCTGCTAGTCTTGTCGCTGAGTCTGAGTCTGTTTGTCCTCCGTCCGTCGGGGGTGAGTGTGCCCTTGGCACGGACGTCCTTGAGGACAGGCAGGAGGAGTTCCAGTGCTTGGACGCTGCTTCACCTCATCTCGTGTCCGTACTGCTTACCCCTGAGGGAGACCCGGATGCACTTGACATCCCGACTTTGCGCTCTTACGCGGAGGCGATAGAGGGTCCCTACTCTTCTCAGTGGCAGGCAGCTATGGATGCAGAGATGGCTTCCTGGAAGTCCACAGGCACCTACGTTGACGCTGTCCCCCCTCCTGGGGTGAACATCGTCAGTGGCATGTGAATTTTCAGGGTGAAGCGGCCGCCGGGTTCTCCGCCTGTCTTCAAGGCACGCTACGTGGCTCATGGCTTCAGTCAGCGGCAGGGAGTTGACTACTTTCAGTCCTTCTCTCCCACCCTGAAGATGACCACTCTTCGGGTGCTACTGCACGTTGCTGCTCACCGTGACTACGAGCTGCACTCGCTCGACTTCAGCACAGCTTTCTTGCAGGGCAGCCTGCTCGAGGAGATCTGGCTGCGCCGCCCACCTGGCTTCAATGGGTCGTTCCCTCCTGGTACCCAGTGGAGTCTCCGGCGTCCAGTCTACGGTCTCCGCCAGGCGCCCCC